>OV050032.1:23519350-24069350 GCA_920105625.2 Clusia tigrina
ACAAATTTGTGATCCCTGAGCGTAATCAAATCTTTCATTCCAATCCGACGGATCGACTTGCAAAAACTCTTTTGAAATTTCTAAGCGATCAAAGATCGCGTGTGTATTGGAATTTACAAAATCGCTTAAATCTTTTTGTGCAAATGTGTCGATATTTGTTGGATTAGTTATTATTCGCTTGCATTTTTCTGTATTTGCTTTAACATTAATTGCCTGAACCATTTTTTTTTTAATTGCAACACTTACATTAGGATCGAAGAATGAAAGACCGACTGCCACAAATGATTGCTTATTTTTTGTAGCAAAGCAAGAGCTATATCCATTTCAGGATAAGCTATAATATTGTTAATTAAATTTAGGTCTTGATTTGGTGCTTCAATTGCTTTAGTGCATCCAAACCAGGCTTTTACATAAATACGAACTATAAACAGACAGACACTACGTATACCGTTTAGCTCTTGTTAAATTACAAATTCTTAATTGTATACCTCGTTGAGTCTGTTGTTCATATAACTCTTTTCGTTCATCCTCTTTTATTCGACGCTGGTTTTCTTGTTCTTTCTGGACTGCCTTTCGCTTTTCTTTCTGCATGACAATTCTATCCGTTCCACATTGGAGTATTTCATTGCAATTTGTGTGATAAATAAAAAAAATCAAATCGAAGATACCCAACCATGATTGGAATCGTTCGAAAGAGAATAGAATTCTACATCACTATGTGAAAAAATAATTGAAAAAAAGTTAACGTTATCCATGCACTGCGATTGCCAATTTGACGTTTTCTTTACTTTGGTGCGCGCATAGTAAAAAACAGAAGAGTTTTGATATTTCCAAGTGATTTTTCTTGAAAAATTAAAAAAGTATAGTTTTTTTGAGCAATGGAACCTTCTACCTCAGGTATTTTTTGAACTTAAAATGAAATATATTAGTACAAAAAGTGTCTGTTTGTATTTTTAATGTTTTTCTCCGTGCAGGCTTATAAAATGTTTGTTTTTGGGTATATATATAGTAAGCATATAGTTGTGAATACCACTCAATTCAGTGAAAGTTTATTTTTTTTTTTTTGAAACAGCAATTATAAGTGATATGTTAACAAAAAAAAAGTTTGCAGATTTTCTGCGGGTTTTAAGAAAAATATATTTTTTTGTATGCCCATGCAATTGAAATATGTATGTATGTATATATATTGTTACCCTAAACGCAAATGTATTAAAATAGATGAAACTTCAGTAAAAGTGAGTTTGCAAGGCCTATTAGATCATACCGTTGAACGTATAATGCTGTCACAAAAAAGTGTATTTGAAATACTTGATGAGGAAAATTTATATGAATTATGCTTGTACTCGAAATGGGGCTTTGATGGGAGTTCTGGGCATAGCTTGTATAAGCAAGTATTTCATGGCCCGAGTGCAAGCGATTCATCGGTATTTATAACTTGTATAGTACCACTAAGGTTGGTTTACAAGACCAAAATAATTTGGGTGAACCCTCGTCCTTCATCCACAAGGTATTGCAGACCATTAAAAATGGAGTTTGTTAAAGAGTCTGCCGAAGTTTCGAAAACCGAAGAAGCACGGGTTGATGCAGAAATAAGAAACCTCGGAAATTCTATTGTATTTATTGACAATAAACGTCTAGAAGTGCGTCACAATTTAATGCTGACAATGGTAGATGGAAAAGTCTGCAACGCACTTACGGACACAAAGTCTATACAATCATGTTATTTATGCGGAGCTACAAGTAAGGAGTTAAACGACATCGATAATATGGTAAAAAGGAGGTGAATATGAACAATATTCAATTTGGTTTATCGATTATTCATGGTTGGATACGATTTTTTGAATGCCTTCTCCACGTGTCATATAAACTTCCAATAAAAAAATGGCAAGCAAGACTAGTAGATGAAAAAGAAATTGTATCTGAAAACCAAGCTCGTATCCAAAAGGAGTTTAGGGATAGAATTGGTTTAATTGTCGACCAGCCAAAGCCTGGCTATGGAAGCACAAATGACGGCAATACTGCAAGGAGATTTTTTGAAAACGCTGAAGTTTCATCAGAAATTACAAAAATTGATGTTGAATTAATAACAAAAATGCATATGTTGATGATTGCCGTTTCAAGTGGACATGAAATTTAAGTAGAGAAGTTTCGTCAATTTGCTTTGAGTACTGCCAGATTGTTTGTTCAAAAATATCCTTGGTATTATATGCCTCCAACGCTGCATAAATATTTTATACATGGACCGGAAATAGTCTCTCATGCATTGTTGCCAATAGGTCAATTGTCCGAAGAGGCTCAGGAGGCCCGAAACAAAGACTTCAAACGTTTCAGGGAGGATTTTGCTCGAAAATGTAGTAGGCAGAAGGCAAATGAAGACATTTTTAATAGGTTTTTGATCACTTCAGATCCTTTAATATGTTCTAAAAGAAAGCTGCCAAAGAAAAAAATTCAAACTTTGCCTAAAGCAGTTGTGGAGCTCCTCAAACCCGCAAAAGAAGATAATGACAAAAATGATGATATCAAAGATAATGATGATTACGAAAGCAAAGAAGAAGACGATGATGATGATGTTTTTGCTAATGACTCAATGTCAGATGATTGATAACATAAAAAAATTTAAAAAAAAATTTTACAACCGCTCTATATTTCAGTATTGGATATGTATTTCATTAAAATTGATGAAAAAAATAAAGTTCCATTAAAGTATATGGTTTTATGATGTTTTTTATAGCTTATAATTGTTTGTTAACTAAAAAAATATAAATTCCGTTACTGAGCGGCTTGGCTGATTTAATCACACTTTTTGCTATCAATTACCCCAGTGTGCGTTCCTAGCATACAACCTGGTCTTCCTTTTTCTCGTTGGTTTTTTAAGAACTCTTTGTCTTCTTGTATTTTAATTAATTCTAACGCGTTTGCGTGTGCGATATCGAATAAATCATGTAATTTATCTTGAAAGTCAGTTTCTTTCCACTTTTGACATTCTGTTTTTCGACCATGATGCTTTGTAATATCTCTCCACTCGTTGTATAATTTTTCCAGCTTCTCAATGCAGTGTTTTTCATGGTGTGTTGGAATTCGTGCTTTTTGCCAAAACGTGCTAACCTCAGCAACAACTAATCTAGAACTTTCTCTTAAATTTAAACCAACTATTCTTAAATTATAAAATAAAACTTGTAGCACTTGTTTTCTTGCTGGTAATTTAGCTCCAGTAATTTGGTGGTCAATTACGCCAATTAACATAATGTCATCATCCGATCGAAGTCTTTTGGTTGTCATCGCTTTGGATTTTTAATTTTAAAATTTATTTGTTCAATTTTTTAAAGGTAATCTTTTGGACAATATTCTTTTAAATTTTTTTGTTTGAACTTCACGATTTCACTAAATTTGTCGATCTCCACATGTGAAAGTTGCAATACAAAATGAGCAAACAGATGCTTTTATCGGCGTGAAGTTAACAAAGTAAAATAACAAACTAAATTATCTGAGAGAGCGAGAGAGGAAATATTGAGAGAGACTCCCATTTATCTTTAACTACTATTGAAGTACAACACTGTGCTTTTTCTCATTTGAGAGAACAATAGTCACGAATGACAAACAATTGTTGGCGGGGGCACGGCTAAAAATTGTCCAATCAAGCTCAAATTTTTTTTGTGTATTTTTAGGATCAAATTTAGCGCTTGCCGTCATACGAATTCGGGTTACAGAAAGTAGTCTGTCGCGTATAACTACTCTCTGAAAAATATGTGAATATATACATATACATATATATATATATATATATGTATATATATATATATATATATATATATATATATATATATATATATATATATATATATATATATGTATGTATATATTCACATATTTTTCAGAGAGTAGTTATACGCGACAGACTACTTTCTGTAACCCGAAATAAAAATATATATGTATCATCTCATATGCTTGTAAGCAGATAAGTTTTAAAGATAAATATGCACCAAGGGGAGGGGGGGGGGGGGTCCTAACCTGAAGCAGTGTTCATTCCCGCAGGACTCAAGTATTTCAACATAAATATGTCTAAATAAGTTTTCAAATGTTGGGCGAATGTATTTTTCGAATGTTACGTTTCCGCACTGATCTGCGGTTTATATACAAAGTGGTCCAAAAGACCCGGTAATCTTAAAAACTTCATTATTCCGCTTTTGTATAAAGCACCCGGAAACTTTTTATGGGAAGTTTCTATTAATATGATTATTCCTACATATATGCCGAAGTTGATCGGGTCAGTAACTATTACGCAGATAGGGATATCCCAAAAGCTATTTTGAAGGAAATTATATGCACTTCTTTACTTGTTAGTGATATAGCAAGACACCTCCCAGAGGTTCCACAACTAGAGGTCTTTATGAAGCGTTTGAAGGATGCATAAATACAATAAAAAAGTTTTAATTTGCAAAAACAAAATCGTTTCTCTATATATATTCGAATGGACGTGAAGATGCAACATTTCCAGAGGCTGAATTAATGTCGCTACATATCATTTATTGATTGGATGACGTTGGGCTTTTATGTAAAATATGTGAAACATTTATCATGGTTCCTGAATATCAATAGTAGAATTGTGTCGTCTAACCGAATAAATGATAAATTGGAATTAGGTTTGAATCAAGCCCATGGGAAAAAGATACGCGTGACTTCTTGACAAATTTAAGCTCATAAAATGTAGTCGTTCAAGGTCCCTTCGGTCAGCAAAAATCTTTCCGAATATTTATCGAGAACCTCGCAAAACAGCCAACGCTACTGTCAGGTGTTGTCCAGACGACAATATTGACTTGTCAAAATGTGAGACTAGTTGGGTGGCCAACTCTCATCGCGCAACTCTGTGCGTCTCATCCACAGTACAGCTGCGGGTTGAGCCCACACTTTTTTGTATATTTATTTTGTTGTGTGCTTTTGTATTTAGACAATATTAAAATACAAATAGTCAATGAAGACTCATAAAACTCCAATTCTATCTTTATCACACACAATCAACATAATGACGATGCTTCTCTCTGCCTGCAGCACAAATGGCATTCAGTATTTCAGCATAATTTATAAACAATTCGATGCCATCATTGGAGAGGAGGTGTATGGTCGTATACTGAGTGGTGATGTGCCGGGCGTTCACATGAAAGCGACTCCGTACACCGTAAATGAAAGCGATCCTGGACCCGTTGACATCAAACTGTTCGAGCTGTACCTGGCATTGCAGGAGTTTTGCGTTTTGAAACGTAGCCTGTCGGCTCAACCCCAACCGCCAGAGAAACCTTTGGCTCTGAGTAATTGTCACGACTGGTTCATACCAATATTCGAACATTGGATGAAGCTGAGCAAGATCAAAGCGTTGCAACGCATACGCGCCGCGGTGCGCATGGATATTATTTGCGAGGGTGAGCGCGTTGTGCGATACAGCTCTTCCTCGGTGGATACAGCTTCCACGCTGCTGAACATTAAGGAGTTCTGGCAGATTATCAACTGGCCGGACGACGAGACCGGCATTGCACTGGAATCTCAATTGATCGACCTTGCCTGCTCTGTAGCTATGCATTTTTCCGATCTCATGCAAACTCTACTGATTGAAAGCGGCTACTACGAGCAGCAAGGTCCGTTCCGCTTCTCGGACGAAATGTGTGTGACCGTCAATAATTTGGAGTACGTGCGTCGCACACTTGCCGATTTCAGGTCTGTTGACCAACCTTTGGCGGAGTCAGCTGACAATTTATTAGAGAACACCTTAACGATTTTGGAAAATCGCTGTGAACGCATCCTGGCCAAGTTGGCGCCACTGATGCAGTTTTCGCTGCAGAAGTCCGTCTTTCACTTGGCGTGGTCGCCCGACTCGCTCGCCTCAAACAAAGCCATTATGCCGCTACTGGAGTATATGGATTCTCATCTTAGTGCTCTCAACAGCGCCCTGATCACTAAGAACTTCAATCGCGCTCTGCGTATTGTCTGGAGAACTGTTCTGGCCGAAATGGGGCGCCAAATGGAAACTGGCGATGAAGCAGAGAAAACAACAAATTTCCACAGACGATTCTACGATGCATTGCAACTGCTGATCGAATTCTTTCAAGCTGATGGTCAAGGATTGCCCTTAGAGTACTTGCACACAGATGACTTTTGGCGTCTCGAGCAACGTCTACAATACCACAAAACCGAAACAGATCAGCTGGTGGACTTATTCTACATGCATCGCCTACGCGAGCAGTTGATGGCCGTGATGCCCGGTCCATACGGCACACTCGCAGTGCGCGCGTACTTCAATCATGACTCGTTGTGTGTGGAGGTATTGCAAGGCAGAGATATAGTGCCACTAGACCCAAACGGCTTCAGTGACCCGTTTGTAATTGTTGAATTGTTGCCGAGACGAGTATTCATGAACTGTTTAGAGCAGCAGACCAATGTCCATAAGGTAAGCGACTACAACAAATTTGTTGGTTCCTTTATATGCACCTCAGCATCATCTAATTCCTGGTTCTCACTGCGTCCAATGTTTGTTCTACTATTTTAGAAAACTTTGCATCCCATCTTTGATGAATGCTTCGAGTTCTCTGTTACACTCGAGCAGTGCTTATGTGACGGAGCAATGATTTGTTTCACTGTTATGGATCATGATGTTTTGACCGCCAATGACTTCGGCGGAGAAGCATTCCTTGCCTTGGGCAATATACCTGGTGTGGCTGATTATAGTACGAGCGTGGATAACTTCCATGGGCTGAAGCAAATCGAGTTGCCCCTAATGCAACAGAGGGACAAAAGTAAGTACGAGTTCATAATTACACAAATATTGGGTTTACACCGAGTCTAAATTATGTTTTGAGAACTCACGCCGTTCTCTACCGAAATGACCTGATATTGGTGTAGTGTGATCGTAGCATTATACATGGAAAAGAGTCGATTTGGAAAAATCTGCGTCCGAAAATAGATATATACGGGCGCGATGTAAGTGCTGACGGTGGGTGTGAACTAGACGAAGGTATTGTGAATAAAACTATTGAAAGAAATAACAGTGGACAATAGAAGTGCCAGGAGATTCAACCACTACCTATAATTGCGCCACGCTTCCATGGAGCTTTTAAGTGCCCGCACGCAAAAGAGGCACATTCAATTCAATATAAGTCTTCATGCTTGGTGTGAGTATGGGTGAACGAGGCAGTGAACTCCATTTCGATGTACCGACTCGGATAGCATGGTTTTGAGTCGCGCGCGGAACAGGTACCCTTGGTTTATATGTTAATCCAGTATACTCGGCTCACTACGTTCGCGTTCATATTCAGATGTGTACGTCTCGCTTGCATCGAAGCGTTATTGACTACTTTCGCTGGACGCTGACTCTATAATTAAACCACATCTGGATTCGCTTCCTTACAAATTTCTTCTTTGTTCTTTTCTCATGTCTTTCCAGATAATCCGATCCTTCAAATTTTGGAGCTGAGAGTAAATGACAGGCAGGCACAAGACTTTGTGCGCAAGCAGAAGGCTCGTTTCATATCCTAAGCTGGACACGAGACGGTTCCTGGCACCGGATAAGGTAGGATAGTTTGTAGAGCGAAGCTAGCTCAAATTAAAATGCAATCAAATTGTATTTGTAGCAAAAGCAGATTATTGTTCTCTTGTTAGTTTTTTATTTCTTTGATTCTCTTAAGGTATAACTTAAAACAAAATAGAAAAATTTTTTGAAAATCTAAGTTAAGGATGGCAGAGAAAATGAGTAACTAAAAAGATAATAAAAGGAGTCTAGATAATTTTATAAAATTTAGTGAATGAAATTCAAAATGGTGCAAAAATTTTAGGAGCAAAAAACAAAAAAAGGAAAGATGATGAAAGCTACAGTTAAAAAGTCGATAGATGCGTCTTGATGGGGAACGAATCAAGTCACAATAATAAATATTAAATTTCTTGTGAAAATATCAGTTTAAAACACTAAAAAAAAACCCCTCCAAAAAAATTCTACTGAAGTAAATTGTATTTTGAATCACTTTTCTTTACACACACGAATCAATTATGACAAATTTATAAATGTAAGCTAATTTTTGAAGTGTATTAAATGTACCTATATAAGTATTAATCGTTAGACACAGGGTGATTGTGCTAAAACAAGCAGCTGTTCGGAATGATGCCATATTGGGCAGGCGTTGGACACTTGTACAGGCTCAGTCCGCAGTGGGCGGTAGACGGCAATGCACAACTCGCAGTGAACTCCAACACAAGTAACATGTTTCGTTCGTTTGCAGGACACTCCCCAGACAACCCAAGCACTTGCAAACAAATTTTTGTGTTTTATACTTTCTTTGCTTGAAACTCCAAACGGTCACGATTGTCATTGCCTGGTTTTTGGCCCTTTACTCGAATGCTAGACGGACTGGAGCATTATTAGCTTCATAAATGGAGAAATTTAAATGGGGGCCGTACCAGCAGTACTGGGACAAATACTGGCACTCGCACTTGGTACACCCATCGTTCAGTGATCTGGTGGCAGTGTTGGTTTTAGCAGAGTCTCCCTGTATAAATATTAAAAATTATCTTAAAAGTCTAGCAAGCAGTGCTTTACCGAGGTAAAGCGAAGTTTTTGGGCAAGGGACGGGCAGGAAAGACGCCGGAAACCATTAGAATGCAAAATACGTAAACATTATTTCAAAGATCAACTTCAATGTTCTCATTCACATGATGAAGAACTGAAGAGACACTGCAACAGCAAGAATAGAAGAAGGAAATTTTTATCATACGCAATTTTAAAATATATACAACAACTTATCAGTACAGTTTAAACATTATAACTATATAAAAAAAAAATTACCAAAAAGCTGATTTCCTCTCTTAAACGAATTTTTTATGAATATTTACTACAATACAGCTCCATACTAACATGCATGCATGTGAAATAGAGCTCCAAATTGTTCGACTTATTTTTCAAACAACACTTTACAGCAGTTTAGCATCAAAACACATATTTAGAAACAACTTTAAAAGATTTAAACGAAAACGTAACAAAACCTACTAAACGCAGAACTCTTAGGGAACTTTTGACACATTTTTGATTTGCTTTTTAAATGAAACTTTTTTTATGCATACACAAAAAACTAAAAAAAACCAAAAACAAAACAAAAATAAGCCTAAGCTAAAACTAAAAGAAAATAAGAAAACTGCTGAAACAGAAACAATTTATAAATGTTATTATTCTACTTCAAATTTATTAAATATTTGAGAATATGTATTAAAAAAAGACACAAAAAAAACCGAAAAAATAAGACTTTTGCCAAAGAAAGCAAAAAAAGATAAAGCGCATAAATGTTCAGTAATTGTTGTCAATTGAATATATATACATACACGCATACACACACACACACACACACATTCCTATATGTGTATTACAATTATATAAATATATATATATATATATATATATATATATATGTATATATAAATATCACAACTTTATGTAGACATCTAAAAGAATGCGAAGGAAGAATGCTTAAAAGCGGAAACAAAAAGAAACAAAAACAAAACAAAAACAAAAACATTTCAAATGAATTACTTCAATTTATGCTATTGTGGTGCTAGCTGTTGTTGTTGTGAACTGTTATAACAACACACAACAACATTCGGAAAGGAAAGGAGCCGCAATCAGAAAGGACGACAAAGAAATACGAAATCACAAACAAGAGCTTCTCACTATCTCTCCCTACCTCCCAACAATTCAAACCCGCTTTGTTTCTAATGCATGCACTGCATGCGCTCCCTCTCCACAGCTCTTCCACGCGTGCAATGATACACGTGTAAAGTAAAAAATTTATACATATTTACATATTTAACACTGGTTTCATTACAAATGAGCACTTCCCACCAGGCGCCCAGCTATCATCCTCTGCCGCTATGAAGCGAAAAGAACCCCAAAAATAAGTCAAAGCGAATGCATTCTCAATTTTATCTAATCACGGTAGTTGTTACGCTTCTTTATACACAACTATACAAAAATGAATCTCCAACTGTTTACACCCATTTGCACCTATTTGCGTGGTTTTCATTTTCATTATTCATTTTATATGTTTTATCGATTTTTCGATGTTTCGATTTTTCGGTTGACGATTTCCTGATTTCCCTTCCCTTTGGAACAATTTTTGGAAGGCACCCCTTCTATATATTTGTAAATTTGTACTATAAAATTGAGAATTAAAAAAAATTATTTATGTACCTAGTCTATTAATGTAAAAAGTCTTTTTATACCTATCAAAAGGCAGAATGAATCAATCGTCCTATGAATGTGAAAAGTCTATACGAAAATTGCTGCATAATTGATAGTAATAATAAAAATTAATAAATTAAGTGAAGTGAAGTGAACGATGGGTATTTATACATGCCTATCCAGATAGCTTATTATTACATACATACACACACACACACATATATATATATAAACCTCCTTACTGCATATGCGGAAGACGTATGTACACATAACTAGGTGTAAGAAATATGATCCTAAATGAACACCACTAACACTAAATGAACACTACTAATTCTCTCGTTGTAATTATTTTCCTTTATTATCAGTGTTAATTTTTTTAGGGCCGGCCATTAAGCAGTTAGAAAAACACCCAGATAGTTATCAGTGATGGCCATTCATAATTTCTTCTTAGTAATGATTAAAGAAGAGTTAATGAGTATAGACTATTTTAACTAAGAAATTACTTAATTCCCATTAATAAATTAATCATTTCCAACAAATTGCTTGTTTGCAATTAATCAAGTAATTATTTCTAACCAATTCCTTGATTACAATTAATCAAATTATCTTTTCCAAAAACTTTTTTGATTACAATTAATCAAATAAGCATTCTCAAGCTGTTATTTGATTACGTCATATGTTAAGTATTCAAGCACTCATTACTTACAGGTCACCTCCCGATATAATTAAATCATTGTAAACTTGGCCGTCTCTGATAGTTATCAGATATCAGGCAACAATAGAAACATCTGCTTTGTAAAGAATCGAATAATTTATTACACCGTAATAAGAACATGATTCGAAAGTCAGGCATTATTTTTATAAAATCTTGTCGAGAACTTGAGATTAAATATTCATCAATAATTCCCCGATCATAAATTCATTTCGAAACACCACCGTCACTAGTATTCCACAGTTGTATATTCCATAGAGCCGTGGAATACGAGCATCGGTGCATTAGTCCAAATTGGTTCTTTGGTGAAAAAAATGTCGTTTCGAGTTAGTTAACGGCAGTCAAAGTAAGTTAAGTACTTAAATAACAGTAACGTCCACACACCAGTCAATTGTTTCCAGACAGTTTTGAAGAAAATACGGATAGTTGCAAAATGCACAAAATTCAGCTTCATATTTTGAGAACTGTTCAATTTAAAATCAAATTAAATATGTCATCTTCGGTAGGCTTATAGTGAAAATTCTGATAGTAGTACCGTGCCTCCTTAAGAGATATTTGCTAAATGTTTTCGTACGTCACTTCGAAAATGTCTCTTTGTTGACCACAAATATTTTCATTTCGACGGACAACAATAATATGCACACTAGAAATTAAGTTATTGCCAGATGACATAATTCAATGCGGAATATTCGTCATCTGCAAAACAGGGCAGGACTATTTTGCCCATTTACACAAATAAAAATAGATGTCGATAGGCCGCTGTGATTCTTTGCCACCTACTTTGAACTTCACAGTTACAAAGGTTTCGACGCAGCAAGAAATTTATGTATTCAGAAGTAATTTTTGTAATTGAATCTACAAAAATATTCACAATTGAGAACATACTGAGACTACTTGAATCCAGGAATTATTGATTAAAACTCATAGTCAACGAAGATTCTTCAAATAAATATGCACAGTTTTATAAATATAATGCACACCTCCAGTCGTAGTGGAGTCTTAAAATAATACCGACAATCAAAGGGGTATCACTACCTTAAAGTCATGAGAATTACACACGAATTGCACCCATTTTATCCAACTCTGTTTAATACAATCGCTTGCAATTTGCTGGATCGGTACACACCTAAATAGATGAGATTTTACTGTATTACTAACACCCAAAAAATAATAATAATAATAATGGTAAGAAATTTGCTCCTATCATGTGCTCTAACATTTTCAGCACAGTTCGCACATAAAATGCTCCATAAATGTAGCTTCTAGTTAATTACCCCCCACTGCAAATTCTAAATAAGTAGCGCAATTTAATTGAAAAACTATTTCAAAGGAAAGATTATAAATATCAACAAAAAAAAACGTATATGAAAATAAACAAAAAGAGAAAGAAATCAAAAATATGTAAACACAGAGACACAGATCTTAAAAGCTTAAATGAAATACTAAAGTCAATCAAAATTATATTTAATCATATTTAGTGAAATATCACAATTGCTTAAGAATCTGAAAGAAACACACACTTACAATGTTATTACCAATTATATTAGCTCTTAAATGTTAAATGTCAAATGAACAAGACCACCAAATCTACAAAAGCGAAGTAAGAAACAAAAACAAATAAGCAAACAGAGAACTGCAAGTTATTCGTAAATTAAATCAAACACTACTACAAATTGATTCAAAACTCACTGTATACTATTCGTAAATTAATGTAAACATTTAAGGATAAATAGAGTAAATTGCTTAACCTGTAACAGAGCCCTCCTACTACGTACACTACACCCATGCGAAGTGAATAAACATATACAAATTAAACTACAACTACAAATACAACTACAAACACAACTACAACTACAAAAACTACTAAATGCGTACAAAGAGTAAACCGAGTCCTTCTTGCCACCGTTTAAAGATTTTTGCTATGATTTTTTGTTGATTTTTTATTGTTGAAATATATTAAAAATATATGAATATTATTTTTAAACAAATTATATTTATACACAAACAAAGAAACTAATTAATATTGCATTTTTGTGGTAGCCAAAGGTCGACTAACAAAGCCACAAAACCGGAAATTGTACAAAAGCAACAATTTACATTTATGTGCTGTAAAAGAATTTATTTATCTACTCTCTTGTACACACATAACTATACACGCACACCGTTACATGCACATGCACACATGTGCATCCACATACAAAACCCAGTCAACCTACCCCTTTCCTGGCGCAATCATTCCTGAATAAGTGCGGAATTTTTGTAGGGGCAACAATTTAATTGGAAATTGTGTAGAGCATGAAGCATTAGGAGCGCAGATAATAGTAGACAATGTACTCGTATATATTTGGGTGTTGCAGTGTTGGCGGTAGTGAGTGAATGTGCTTCAAACGTAAGTAGAATGACACCTACCTGCTTGATAATTTTCCGCATCGTTTTCGTCCTCCCAGACATTTGGCGGCATATTCTCAAATTCTTCGTATGGTAAACAACAGTATTTCCTGTTTGGATCTAAATGGTTGGGTGAAAATTCCCATGAGGGTTTATCATTCGGTAGGAAGTCCAGCTTATTGTCTGATGATTCGACTTCTGGGATAGCCTCTGTGGTGTCAGGTCCATTGGATGATTGTTGATTAACCTCATCGTAGGGCACAAGATCTGGGTTAAAGCATGATGGGACCGAAGGACGATCAGATATATCCTCAATAACAGCTACTGGACGGATGTCAAGCATATGATTTGATGACTGCGATGAGTGATCATTTATATTGAACGTTACAGCGACTGGACAGACATCAGGTATAAAGTACAGTGCGATTGGTGGAAGATAATGTATATAAAATATTCCGGGTACTGGGCGGATTTCAGGTAAATTGTATGATGAACAGCCTCCTGTAGTAAAAGTTCCATTATGTGTTCCATACACTGGATGGATATTAGTGGTATTGCCTGCTGCCAACTCTGGCCGAATATGAGGTACATTGTTTAATGAGGTCGTTGGACAATCGATTGTATTGTAAGTTAGAGCTACTGGGCGTATATCAGGAATATTAAATGTTGAGCCCGATGGATTATCAGTTATATCAAACGGTACTGAAACTGGACACACATCACACATATTGTATAATGGATAGTCTTGGTGAAAATAAAGTCTATTGTATGCTTCATAGAGTGGCTGGATACCAGCTATATCATATGGTGCGGAAACAACCCGCATCTGGGGCATATTGAATGAATACACCAATAGACGATCATAGATATAGTACGGTATAGCGACTGGGCAGATATTCTGAAATTTGAATAATGGTTCGATTAATGGAACACCTGCTATATCGCCTGTTCCATTGAGAGTTTGGATATCAACTGGATCGTTTGATAATTGATATTCCTGTGCACCACTTGATATGTCACCACTTTGCAAATTATATGGTACTTCCTGTTCTATGCGGTGATACCACTCACTGGGAACGATATTTTGTGAATCGTTATATACATTGCCAGTAGCAGCAACGGAACTATTATTCGATTGATCATTTTCTAATAGATCGGCGGATGCATTATTCGGAAATAAATTATCTGAAAGATACCCTGTTCCATTATCTGATGGATTATATGAATACTGTTTGCAATACATTACCAGATGCACTTTCTAAGAGATCGATTGATGAATTTCCGTCTGCAACGTTATGTAGGTTCTCTATATTTTCATCATTATAAAGATATTGCATGTTTGGCTGAGTGTCAACGTACACATTGGGAGGAAGATTTTCTAACACGTTTTCCTCCCAGTCGTTCGGTGCGTTGATGATTAAATTTTCTAGTAAATTGTCATCATCATACCTTGGTGCATCATTATCAAAAAATTCGAAAGGCCGCATTTTAAATCGAAAGAAATTTACTCAGAAATTTTTTATTCTTAAACTTCTGCAAAGCTATTCAATTGACCTAAAAAGGGAAGGAAGACATTGTCTTTACATTTAATGTTTAGACATAAGATGCATTTATAACTTCTTTAGACTGATTAGTTTACAGTCACGTTTCTAGTTCGTGCCGGACGAGTGAATATTAAACAACTTTTTATTTTTCGATTAGCTTCTGGGATTTAACTTTTCACCATATTCAGCTTGCAAACATTTCAACATGATTTTCCTCTTATAAAAGTCTATATAGCATAGCAACGGGGTTTGCTTTATAAAATTTTGCTTTCCATTCAGATTTTCAACCAAAATATTTGTCATCTCTCACCCGTCACTTCAAAATTTAACGAGTAGAAATTCAAGAGCAAACTGCAAACTATTTAAAAATATATTCTCTTTAATTAAACGTTTAAAAGGCAATACGAAATGAAGGGAGTGGAGCTGGCACTCTAATCATACCCTGCTTTCATTATCACCACCAAAACTTCAAGCACGATAAGCATCTCCTTCTCATACAATTCGAAATTACTGTAGGAACATCTCTAAAATATATATGAAGGGAGTATATTATAAATGGTGTCTGTTTCTCTCAAAAAAATTCTCAACGGGCTACTTCGGGCGGGTTGGTTTGGCGGTAAAGATCTTTTTGGTTACTGATCAGTCTGTTTTTGTTGCTGCAGTCAACGCAAGCTACCTTTACATCCAGATAGTTTAGTACGCAGAATTTACTAGCGTAACCTAGCATAATAATATACACATTTGTACATTTCGCAGCGGTTTGGTTGCGTGGCCGTTGTCTCCATTACCTAAGTCCAGGCCGCCAGTCAATCGAAAAATTTTTAAATTTTCTGTCAAAATTTCCTGTTGTAATTCAATCCCATAACGAAAATTAAAAATACGCTAAAAGTGAACCCACATTGTGGCCTGACTCTGAGTTCAACAATTCATCAATTCATAAAAATTCGCATATTTCCAGCAGCTTACCTGACGATGGATAATGCCCAAAAATATTCCAATGAAATGGCCGAATTTATATGTATAAAAATACCGTTAGATACAGTTAAAAAATTCCGTTGCCAAAATGTTTGCCGTTCACTTAAAAAATTTCGTAATTTCTATTTAAAAAAATTTTGTCTTTGTGCTTTTACACAAAAACTTTCAACATAACCTCAAAACATTAAATTGAAATTTTTAACTGTGAACAAATTTCCTCTGCTAGAGTTATTTTGTTAAATTCAAATGAAATAAATTTCATTTTATTACACTGCTATATAGAGGAAAAGTCAACTTACCCGTTGTGGATTTTATTTTTGAACTTTTTCCTAATGGATATTTGACAGATTTCCGCTTATTAGAAATTATAGTTTAAAAATCAGTATTACCAACCTGACTGCAACAGCGAACAACTGATAGGAAAGGAACAGGGTGACTTTTCAATTCAGCATCAATTTGTTTCTGTCGCACACTGCACTGGCTGAAAGGACATTCACAGCCAGAGCAGGGAAGCAGGATTCTGTTCATCATACAGTGTTGCATTTGACTACAAATCTCCATACATGCGATTATGGGCGATTATGCATTCGTTAGGGATTTCTTTCAGTATCGTAGCTTCAGTTAATCCAAGCATTATTCTGCGTTGGATATTTTGCCCCAGCAGTGTGGTTTCTACAAACGAACGACAGTTTTGACGTACTCGAATCTAAAGTTCAGAGAGACAGGCGCATACCTACACAAATTGTCACTTATCCAGTTGCGATTGCGTTCATTGTGCAGAGTAAATCAAACGATTTTACTCATATCTTTCTCCACATATATCCCCAATAGCGCACACTTACAAAAAATATCTACACCAAACATCACAACAATTTCTCAGTGGAAAGTCCACAGAAACCTATTGAATAGAACCGTAGTAGATTCACCTATTTTAAATGAAAAGTATTATCAATAAACTAATAAATACTGAATGTGTTTAAAAATTACTATATCAATTATGAATAAATAAAATACACTATATCAAATTTAAAGCAAATTACCCCAAGAGAATACTTATCAATTTCAATCAATAAAATTGAATGATTCATTCAAAAATTTGAGTTTTATTCATTGCAGAATTGGCGTAAGTATACAAAGCTAAAGGAATTCCCCACATCTCGGAAACTCCTTCCCCTTCTTCTTAGACGGTTGAAGTATATGTAGCAATATATTTTAAATTTTAAGATATACCCTGATAACATTTCCTCGCCGAGTCCCTATGAAACAATGTGCCTACCACCCAAAAAAGGAACAAATCGTTTTCTACGACTACTTCAATTAATATGTTCGCCGATCCCTCAACAAATCTTAAGGTTAGCAATTGAATCAACGAAATTCAAATCAATCCTACCCGAAGATGCACGACAAGACAAGACTCATTCCTAGTCCAAAGTGAAAACCTTCCAACGGAGCTTTGAACTATTCTGAAACTGGATACGGAACAACAGCTTGGTCATTGAAGTATAGCTCTAAGAAAATCCTCAGACGATTTATCAACATTGCCTAGATATTAAAATGCCTAAGTAGGTTAAGTTAGGTTTTTGTGGTAGTCAGTCCACAGACCAACTCACTCACACCCTATGGATCCATTGCGATACCACCGCGTGCAATACCTAAGTAACTCTTCCTAAGTCGGCGGGTGTATTTTGACTTTCCATAGAAATATGGTGGGGGAGTCCGTAAAACGTGTTTTACGTTCCGCTTCATTGCTACCGTTCGCCATCCATTCATCAGTATCCCATATTGGATTATACTTGAAATTATGTGAATGTCAGAAACAACGCGATGTGTTGATACTGAATTTGTATCACCCACTCCTATAGGATATCTCTAGATATATATAGATATAGACACTTATATATCTCATAAAGTTATGGAAGCAATAATACGAGTTCATAACGTGATATCCTAATGCCAATTATGGCAAAAATATAAAATTCTCTTAAAGAAATCTCTAGAGAAAAATATAATTTACTCAATATTTATGTATATATTCAGTGTTGCTCAATATTCGAATAATTACTACATCAAATTTCATGTCACTGTATTTGTATGACCACAAATTACCCACACATTGCTCCCTAGAGGAAGCATTTATTTGCCTTCTTTAAATGTTTTGTTTTTCTTTTATACTCTTTTATTATTTTGTAATTTAAGTACTATTTATGTAAAGTCCTTCAGAATATTTCTTAACGCACGCAAGGAAATTGGGAAGACTAACTACCAAGCCAAATGGTGGTGTGAGACAAATAGCTGTACTCTCAAGATATGATTTCTCACTCTTTCGTACACCACATTGAATCATTGAGTGTTACCAAATTAAACAATTAAGCAGAAATTCCTGATAAATGTTCGCTCCACACGCAATATTAAGGTCGGTACACACTGGCATAAAAACAGTCAGCCTTACGAGAGTTTACAGAGGTATCGTGTGCACAGTTCATTGTACCAACAAACTTCCTATATAAATATGGATATACGAGTACCTCATATGCACAGATTAATGCAAGAAACAAACACATTCGAAAGGTCCTGAATGACGATTCCTTATCGGACCACACTGTATTGAGTTCAGGTATTGTGAGAGGATATTGGAGACATTACCCACTAGGAGCACAAAGATAACGGAAATTCCAAGGAACCCAAGTACGAGTTGAGCCATTGAATCTGCGATTACGAGACTCAGCTAAACGCTTGCTTCCAGCTTTGTTGCAACCTGTCCGTCTCGCCGTCACCTTAATCAAACTAAAGTACTTCGGTAGAACCGAGAGATTCAGGAGTTGAGGAGAGACGCGAGATAATTACTAAACAGGGCCATCAATACTAATCTTGAGTTCGACTGACACTGATATCGTGTAACGCAGAGAGAATTCAGGAAGGCAATTTGAATTTCGAATCACTAATCGATACGTAGAGATTTTTTGAAATTCTTCAGAAGGATCGCTCTTTAGATAAGGGGTTCCTCAGGAATCTTGACGGTCCTTTACTGAAAGTCGTATTGAGGCATTTTGCCTATTACTGGCGTACCACTTCCCTGGGAAGCATGTCTTGGTTGCACCACAACCACATTGAGGACGCTCTGTACTCGTATACGAGGTGTGATCAAAAAATAACCGTTATTGTGGGATCAAAAAATAAAGTATTTATTTATTCATCAACAACTATCTTGCCCCCTTAAAAGTAATTCCCCTCAGATATAATACACTCATGCCAGCGTTTTTTCCAATCCCCGAAACACTTTTGAAACGCTCTTTTTGGTATCGCCTAAAGCTCCTGTTTCGGTTTTTCTTTTATCTCCTCAATCGTAGCAAAACGCTTTCCTTTCATCGGTGTATTTTGGAAGAGGAAAAAGTCAGCTTTGGAAAGAGGAAAAAGGCAGCGGGGGCCAAGTCCGGTGAATACGGTGGTTGAGGCATGATAACGGTTTTGTTTTTGGCCAAAAACAGCTCCTGAGCGATGTCCATGCGACGTTGTTTTCGCTCAAAATTTAGCAATTTTGGAACAATCTTCGCTGCCGCACGTTTCATGCCTAAAACATCCGTAAAAATTGCTTGGCATGAGCCGAACGATATGCCAACATCATCAGCAACCTCTCTGATAGTGATTCGACGATTATCCAAAATCATTTTCTTCACTGCGTCAATGTTTTCATCGGTTGTTGACGTGCTCGAGCGACCAGGACGAGCATCGTCATTCACATCTTCTCGGCCTTCCTTAAACCGGTTATACCACAATTGAACTTGTGTTCTGCTCATAGTAGACTCGCCAAAGGCCACAGTCAACATTTCAAATGTCCTTGCGCATTTAATTTCATATTTTACACAAAACTGAATACAGTTTCTTTGATCCATTTTTTTCGAATAGTACAAAATCGAAGAGCACACCAAAACACGACTAACCTTTTTATCTGTCAAAAACAAACTGACAATCCAAAATGGTTGGTATTGCCAACATATATAACAACATTAAAAAAAGAAAATGCGAACATCGAACATACGTAACTCACGAAAAGATGAAAATAACGGTTATCTTTTGATCACACCTCGTATGTCAACTACTTATCGGCATGGTTTGTTGGCAGGAGCAGAAACCTGAATGAGTTACCTGAGTGCGGCTATAAATATGACCACTGCCCAAGCCAATGGAAAGTAGCTCAAATTATTCCAAACCTGGAAAACCAGCAGAAATTGTTGTGTCATATGGACCTATCAGCTTGCTACCAAAACTATCTAAAGTATTTGAGAAACTGCCGCTGAAACGACTTCTTCGAATTATCGGGTTAAAACAGCTTATTCCATTCTCCTTCCTCATTAAAGTTAACAGCGCCGCCGGTATTCCACAAGCAAATGTTTGTACTTTACAAACTATTCACAGGTGATCTGCCTCTGAATGAGACCACATACATCGCAATGCTGTTGTATTGGCCAGCAACAAAGGCGCTGAGAAAGCTTCGAAGCAGTTGCCAGTAAACCTGGGCCAAATTAATAAATGGCTGGACAAGTGACGAATAAAAGCGAATGAAATAAAATCAGTGCAAACCACTTTCACCCTAGATGCAAGTTCTTCCCACCAGTGACACTAAATAACTTCCAATTAGCACAAGCAGACCATGTGAAATACCTTAGGGTGCACCTCGACCGATACCTTATGTACCGCTATTACGTCTTCTCCAAACGGAAATAACTTCATCAAGATTTAAATCGTTATTCTGGCTACTTGGTCGAAGGGCGGCTCTACCACTGAAAAATAAAATCCTGATATATAAGGTACCCTTACCCAAATGGACTTATAGTCTCCAAATTTGGAGATTAGCATCCACTTCAAACCTGGTCAACCTGCAGCGATTACCAATCAAAAGTTTTACAAGTCTGTGCTAATGCACCACGCAAAACTAACAATGATATTCTTCATCACGATAAAAATGTCCCAAAAGCATATGATGAAATCAAGTCATCATATCCGAACGCACTTAATCCCAATATTGTGAATTTGGGAAATCTAACAAGAATCAAGATCAATGTTCAGGCCAAATTGGCCATGTTGCTGCTCATGGATAGATATGTTTCTTCATGTGTTCAGCGTAGGAATATATTGTGAAAATACGGAAAACTCACTTTTATTTAATAAAAATTTAAATTCTTCTGTGTACTGAATTCATAATCAATAATGCCTATATACTGCAACTGTAGTCGCTTGCACATACGCACCTCCCCTCGCCCCCCAACCCCTTTCTAAAGCAATCAGTCCATTTCACTTAATGCCAGTGGGCGAAGCTCTGTGCGCTGCAGTTTCTGTTTCAATTTCAATTCAAGCAGGAAGCCATTTTACTGCGAAATTTCCCTCTGAGAGACAATATGTTTGCATAGATGTGAGTGTGTGTAAGAGTGTGTAGGCGGTAGTGAAGTGAGGAGTGGAACGTTGTGCTTTCATTGTTTTTGTAGGTGTACGTGTATTTTGATATGTGTCATATGTAATGCTGGAGCGCCTGCATTTCTGCTTTCATTGGATGCTAAAAGCATTCCGAATTAAAAGCTATGCAACAGCAAAAACAAAACTAGCAAGAGCCACAATAACAAAATAACCAATGTGAAAAATCTGCAAATGGAAAAGGTTCGCCATTGATTTTACAGTAGATGGAAAGTTCAAGTTCACGGCTGGCAGGCATCGATTTGCCAAATTAATATGCGCAGTTGTGTCCTTGCAGTACGGCACGTGTGGGAGGTACTCGTACTTACACAAGAGTTGCTCAACTGCGTAATGCGTCCAATTTTGGGGGGTTATTGGATTATCATTCTAATATATATTCGAGCAGCACAAGCTGCTAAATGAACAAGTTGAGAGTAGCTCTCCTGGCCGCCTGACTACTACCGCACTAAGAGTTAATTCTTGACATGGAAACTCAATAAATGCAAAATGGTTCAACAACTCAAACTCCTGCGTCACCGCCATTAACATCAGCAGCCACACATGTGCACACTATGCAGTTGTGCAGAGTGCGGCGGGTGCGTTTTTGACCTTAAGAACTTTGAAACTATAAGCTCGCTTCGCCTGCTCCGGTATATCCTTACAAAGTGCACTTTCTCTCTAGGTAAAGCCACTCTTGACATTCACTCAGCAGTATAACCTTGACTGTGAACCGTTATTAATGCCAAAAAACCGGTGCTTATTTACTCCATATATCATCGTGCGAGTGTATTGGTTTGTGTCACATGGCCAGCATCCGTAAGATTCACTCTACTGCATGTAGATAACTAATCGAAACGCATTTACTGTTCGATATAATGAATTATCACCATGGCGCAGTTGAATTTGTGACCTGCGATTATGCGACTTATGAGCGCTACTTGGCTAGCGAGTAAATGCGCTCGATTACACTTCCTAGCGCCTGAGTGCCATAAGAGTATCAATTACCTTGCGCAGAGTTCGCTTGCGTGTATTTTTCTAGCGGAGCTCAACTTAAAATTGCCAACTGCCTTAAGGCGACTTAGTGGGGATTTTCTCATGTCTATCGCCTATTAATAATATCGAAAGCAAAAAGTCCTTTTCATTTTCATAATGACAGTCCACCTTGTTCTCCTGCAACTATGACAAATAACCCATTTAGATAAATTCTAACCGTATTTACGACAAGGCAGCCAGCCCACAAGCAAGCAAGGAAGCAAACGCGCACAACTTGGTTGGGCACACTCCCATATGAGAGTTCACAAACAACTTGTGTGCCTCCTGCCCTACCATAACAATTTGTAGCCATATTCATTTTTGCTAAACACTCTCATTTCTTTGGCTGTCTGACAGCAACGTCAGCGTTAGGGCGGCTTTCGTTTCCGGCACGCAGAAGGCAACACACTCGTAATAGCCCGGTCCCACTGGGCGTAAGCAAGGGAACTATGCAGCCAGCAATGGCAACGTACCATTGTGCGAGCATTACAGAGAAACATGGCAGAATATGGCAGCTGCGGCGTGAAATAATTTGAAATCACTTGTGAAAATCTTTTTCGACATCGAAAGCCATGAAAATAAATTGAAGTCAAGATGTGCGATTGCGAGTGAGTTGGAGACCTGAAGTGGCAATGCTGTGGAAGTGGCGAGGAGTGAGCAATGTGATGGCGTGAGCTGCAGTTAAGAACAAAAGGCTGTGGAAGCGTTAATTTAATTGTACACAATTCGTACCCTTTCCGGTTCCCGTACCCGTCAACGTACACGCACCTGCACCAATACTACTGCAATTGTATAAGCCAGTTTGAGTCAAAAAAAGGTTTGATCGAAATTAACGCCGCCATCGAACGAATTCTAAACTTGCGTGAACACGAACGTATATAAATATATATATATATATATATATATATATATAAATATATATATATATATATATATATATATATAAATATATATATATATATATATATATATATATATATATATATATATATATATATTCACTTGAGTACATGTTTATGTGAATTGATACACACCTCAGATTAAGCGAAGAGCCCTCTTAGAGCTGCATTAAAGCAGCTTATGGGATCACATTCATATGTTGCAGTTTCTGCTCTCAAAGCGCTATCCACAAACAATAATGGAAGAATGCGTGCACCCGTCCATATGGACCCACACCCCTTCTAACTTCACTGTCAATTGCAAATCATGTTACGCATATACTTCATCTAGTGATAAACATTCTAGTCTCACAAAAGTGAGGAATACCCAGGACATGGTCTCGAAATGCTTATTTCTCAATATTTATATCAGTTCCCCAAATTCGTGCAGACATAACTAATTATAGTGTATGTTATAGTAATAATAATAAATCATGTTAATCACATATTGTGACCGGTGCCTCTGTATTGCAATTTTCAGACGTATGCAGCAAAATTTTAACTCTAGAAATCAATGCGAAATACCCCGCTAAATACCTAAGACTGCTAGACATATTAGCTGGATTTGCAGATAGTCAGCATTTATTTAGTTATAAGCAGTAGAAATATCTGTGAATCAGATCTTGGGATATAGAGTCACGCCCGATACAGTGCTATCTGCAGTGAGCTCAGCAAATAATTCTCCCAAATGCGAACGATAAGTAAATGTTTTTACTTTTGTGTTGACCTTGGCTGGGCTACTAATGACAGACTTACTGAAGCAGAGTGAGTATGAATTCCTGTACTGTGAGTGTCCAGCTTGATTAGCCCATTACAATAGAACAAACTCCTCGCAACGGACTAGTAACATGAAAATATGTAATCACGTTTGTAAGGAAACTATTTCCCTTGAGGAGAATTGTTACATACACTGACGTACGTTCTAATATAAACTACATAAAACACTGAACTCCACATTCATCAAAATTCCTACTACTGGTCTCCTTTTAAACTAGCACTCTTTAAAGAAACGCAATTGCAGAGTGAACTGTGTTACCTAATATGGGCAAGAGTGGACTGGCGCAGTTCTAGCCCGAATTTATTTGACCGGACGCAGATGGCGAAATATTTAGTTGAACTGATATTTTAAACATATCCGTGCCCTCGTCTCTCACATCACAAAGTTTAAAGTTCAAACCATACAAAAAATTAATTCATAGAAAATTATGCAACTGCGTACCGCAAACCTGACGGCTCCCGGCCCCGAATCTGCACATACACACATACACATGCACACACATGCAGTACGCGCGCAACAGATTTAAAAGTATGGGAATAATTTGTAACAAATTTTCTAAAGTAGAACTTTTTCATGCTCGCTGCTCCTCTGCTCAGGCTCGTTTTTATTTTCATTTCCAGTTTCATTTGCATAAATTTTACGTGGCCGAAACTATGCTGGCTGGCGCAAAGCAAATTATCACTTTAACGCCCATTTTTGTGAATGCCACAATGGGAACATGCCCTTCATTCCAGAGGTCATTAAATGTTTGCTTTGTGAGCGCCACACACGAAAAACGTTTCTTTTTCTTTTCTTTTTTTTGCAACTCAGCCGGAAAATGTTTTTTGTTAAATGCATACACAGCCACATTGCGTGGCAGGGCGCTGTTGTTTTTCCTCATAAGACTCAAGTGAGTGTAAAAGTAGGTTAAAAGGCGCTTTGCCGATAATCAGATCTAAAATTCTTGACTTCTGAAGTACGCGTATTTCCAAGCATTTATGAAGCATGCATAAAAAACAGGATTGACAGTGAGCGGAAGCAGAAAAGTGGGTCTCCCGACAGTTTGCCGAAAACTCCTAAACACTCCAACTCCCCTCGGGCTATGATTAATTACACATTTAGGAGCACAAACATTAAAAATACTACGTACATAAAAATATGAGGGATTTTATGCGAGGTTAAAATGAAGCCATTGGGTAGCAATGCAACTGGATGGAAACAGATGGAAACTGGACGCAGAAATTCAATACCAATATTCAATTAATGGAACAAAAGTATGTTAACGCACTGCACCATGGTTTGTGGCAGACTAAACACTGCTGTAAGGCAGTCTGGCAATGAGGTAAGTAAGGAAGTGATGAGCGTAGCAGCGGTGGAACAAGTGGAATTATTGTCCAGTCTTAGTGTAGAAGAACTTTGCCATGGCTCCAAGTTATATTTACAGTCCCCCAGCATAGGCTGTAGCAGTCAAATTACCTAAATGAATAATTGATGAGCTACGAGTAGTCGGGTGGCGCTTTGGGAACTACTGCGATATATCGTATGTTCCAGTTATCACAGGTGGTAGTAGCAGTTACAATTATATATTTCAAGCTCGCTGACTTGATATATATCTACTGAGCAGAAGGCTAACTGGCGAAATAGTGAGAATTTAATATAAACTCCGCCTTTCATCACCTTCGCCTTCTCAATTACTAAATACTCAATTCCAACAAGACATATCATGGAAAGTTATGGTTGAGACTTTTGGTTTCCCTACCAGTTTGTTTGTGGTATCTGTATAGTTTATGAGCCATCATTAATCCCACGAATCTAGCATCGTGTCCAGTTTGAAAACATCGATTCTCCTAATTATCATTGTTCAAACGCAAGTTGCTTTCCTACTAGATACGTTTATCTGTCATGCCTATTCTGTACTTTACTGGCGCTGCTTCTGTTCGTTTCGCTCCGCCCATCAAGCGTCAATACTAAATGCTGCTCGTGGCGTAAATGCCGCAAAATGTCAGCTCCTTTGTTTCAAGATAATTTCTCCTTTTGTGTGTTAAATGTTAAAATAAAATATGCCCGAATACAAAATAGGGAAGTAAGTGGCTTTGAAGAACAATAGGCCAAAGTAAGCAACGAAAGACAAGAGAACAAACAAAGACAACAAAAAACAACAAAGCAAAAACATTACCTAGGCCACATAAAAAAGTCACTGCGACTCTGTCAGTTGAACACTTCCACTGAGGCACCGCACAGTGGGCGAAAATCCGCAACTTCTGCTTCATATATAATTAATAGATTAACGAAATTTTTTGATAAATATTTTTCAATTGAATCCTGAGTGTTCATAAATCACGAATCATATTTATTATTATTATTATTATATCTTACAAAATAATTAATTATGTCAGCGTCCCTCTGTGGTCTAGTGGGAAGCATGCTAGACTCACACCCCGAGGGTCGCAGGTTCAAATCCTGCCACGAGGTTGGTCTCCAAAATGCTTCTTTCTATAAAATCCTTCTCTCTTTGAGTCGAAGGCCTCTGTAGCTAGTACTCATTCCCCCAACACCCTGCACTCATAATTAATTATTTTTTCTTATTTTTTTTTTGGGTAGAGAGGGTAAAAATGCCTGTCGCATCGTCAAAACTGTCGTCACAGATTTGGTATATGAGAATTGCACTCACTAAAACATCCCCCTCCCTCACTGAGAACATCTCCCCACCCTGGAAGCCTTTTTATACTTCCTTCAAGGTGGAGATTCTCACTTCGTCCCTATTGGACTCTCAACATTATTCCTGCGTCCAGGTCCCGCTTTTTCCGTCGGAGCACATTTTCCACACATTTATCTACGTGGTCCCAGTTTTCTTTGCTGCTTAGCATAACCTCCACAATGTTTTCGGTGGCTAAGGTTTCCCCGATTTCCATTTCAAGCGTGGTGCGCTCTGTTTGCCACCTTATGCATTTGAAAAAGGTGTGCTCTGCATCATCCACATTGCTGTCGCCGTATATGCACTCAGGCCCTCCAATTTTTCCCATTCGGTGTAGATACTTGCAAAAGTATCCGTGACCAGACAGTAACTGCGTGAGGTAGAAATTGACGGTTCCGGCTGTTCCTCCTATCCAGCTCGCTATGTCGGGTATGAGTCTCGCTGTCCATCTTCCGCGACTCTCGGCGGCCCATCGTTCTTGGTAATGGTGCACGGTTTGTTGCTTTATATCCTGCGCGGTTCCTCTGGTATTTTTACCCATCTTGGCTTCTCGTAGGTATTTGCGTTCGAGGGCCAAGAGATCGATAGGGATTAAGCAGCTAATTACCAGAATTGCCGGCTCCGATACAGTACGGTACGCTGAAGCTACTCGCAGAGCTGCGGTTCGTTGCACGGAGGATACAACTTTTCTTCGGGCGTGCACCTTCAGCTTGTCAGCCCACAATTCGGTACCATACAGCAGAATGGAGTGCGTTGTCATCATAAGAAGTTTCCTCTTCCTGGATGTGGGTCCTCCAATGTTTGCCATTAGTCTACTGAGTGATGCCGTTACACGTGCTGTCTTCGCCGTCGCATTTTGCATTTGCGCCCAGTAGGTGAGCTTGGAGTCAAGCTGAATTCCCAGGTACTTTATCACCTTTTGTGTCCTGATGGTCTCGGAGCAAACTCTCAAGTCGATTTCTATTGGAATGTGCTTTCTCGTGAGGAATAGCAGTTCCCTCTTTTCCGTGGCCAACTTCAAACCATGTGAATCGAGCCACCTCTGGGTTCTGATCATGACCTGGTTCAGCTTTCTTTGGGCGTCTTCCGAGTCGCGTGCGGTGCTGACAGCCGCAATGTTGTCTGCGTATCCAACTAGATGAGTACCCTTGCGCTGCCCCTGACGTGATGGTTTTGCTTCGGGTGCCATTGTTGGTCTCGTATATCAACATTCGATCTTTAAGGTAGCTCCGGGTTATCTTCTTCAGATAAGCTGGTATCTGAAAACGATTTTCGAGTGCCTCGATCATATCCACACACCTCATAATTAATTATAGTGTAAGATATAATAATAATAATAATAATAATAATAATTAATTATGACTGCAAGGGGTTGGGGAATGAGTACTAGGTACTCTTTTTAGAAAGAAGCTTTTAGATCTCTTAGACCAAGCCTGGGGCAAGATTTGAACCTGCGACCCTCTGTGAGTTCAGCAGGCTTACCACAGAGGGCGGTTGCGAATCATAATTAATAAACATTATATTTAAAATACGTATATAATAACTATTAGTATTTCCGTACAACATCAACAAATGTGGCCACTATGCGCCCGCCATCCGTGCAGTTCTAGCGCACGAGTCTTTAGTAGAGCTGCAATTACGCTACCGCGTAGTGTGAGGGTGAGTATAAGCAAAGCAACATTTTGAATAGCGTCTGGAGCTATTTTATGTTTAAATTTGAATGAATAATGTGAAAGCATAGGAGATACGTGCTTATTGATGACACGAAAGTTGAGATCGCCCACAAACACAATAAACACATAAAAACCGGGATACATTATAGCGAAGATTCCAGAAGTATATCGTCAATGGAATACAATAACCATCCAAAACGGTTCCGAAATTTGTGTTCCTTTTATTGCCAACTATGTATAAATTTATTGAGCTGGAATAGTTTATCCTTAGTTTGTCCTTAGTTTGTATGTAGATCATCTCTATTGATATTTCGATTTTTCCCAACATCAGCGTGAATTGATCCAAATACCATTAAGACGTGTTGAAGTCGCCTACACTACCGTCTTAACGCGAGTACGTAATTAAAATCTATTGAACAAACTATCAGAATTATTAGTGGCACACAATTTCCACTTACTGGATGTAACAAGTTGGCAAAAGTAGCAAAACCAGATTCTTAGTATCATAAAACAACGAAACACCTACGAGAATGTATTGTGTTAACAGAGTTGTTCGAGTAACTTCATTTTGTGTGTGGTGGGTTATCATCCACCACCCAACAAACACTACTACCCATTGTCTACTCCCCACTGTGTGCCCGCCACTCCGAGATACTTCCTACATAGCCAACATTCACTCAATCACATCAGTCTCCGCACTCACATACACACACACCCAATGCATAAATCAGAAGCCTTCACACCATGCTATCTATAACAAATAATTATGTATTATGAAGAACCCCTCTGGTCCTCGACTATCTGGCAATATACGCAGTAATAATACTGGCCCAATGTCAGCAGGCCATTCATGCTATTGTCAAATTTTTCACATTTCCAAGCTCAAGATTTACACTTTTGTCGCGCAATTATTTCCAACTGCCACGAAAGGCCAGGAAAATGGAAAAAAGGAAAACTGAATGAAAACTGTGTGAGATAAATTGAGACAATACCTTAGCCGGGGTTGCCTTAGAAATTTGCATATCACAGTTGACATATGCCACTGACATTGCCATTGCCGTTGCGATTGCACTGTGGCAGAAGCGGACACGTTCGTTAAATTGCTGCCATCAATTCTTATCTGTGAGAGCGGGTGGTGGCATAGCCTGTCAGCCCACGGAACACGGAAGTGCGCACGTCGGTATGTCTTATAGCTATTGCTATTGCTGTTGATGTTTTGTTGTTATTGGTATTGGTGTTGATGTTGGTATTCTGTGGCGTTGTTTTGTAAGAGCAGACACTGTGGACGACACCAACGACACTGCCGACTGCGTGATAAGCATAAGTCAGGTGGGGTCTGCGCTGGTTGGCTGCCTAGCTGACTTCAGGTCTCGTACGTGCGTACAGAAAGAACAACTCCCATCCCACCCTCCCTTCTCGGCGTGATTCCAATGTGCATCCACAAGATAATCCTGCGTACTTAAATTTGCAGTGTTTGTTATTGGAGGTTCACCAAAACGCTGAGTCAGTGGGTCCACTAATTCAATCGTCATTATTGCTATTGGTAGTACGCCAGTTGTATTGTCGTTGTTGTTGTAAACATACATAAATTATTAGACCTTACAACTTGTCAGCAGTCTCTGTGTGTATACATTGGATATTAACTTATTAGCTGAGGCATTTCTCCGCTCACCTATTCCAGCACCCACGAAACAAACACACAAACGTATTAAGCAAAGCGTTGGGTCTGGGCGCTAGACAAGGAAATTGGGTTCCGGTAGTTACGCAGAAAAGTTATTCTTATTGGAATGTTTCCCTACGATTATACCCGAGTTTCACGCTACCTAAAAAGAGAACAATGTATCTAATCCAGAGTCAGACGCTATTGTGTAAGTGGTAAGCATGCTAGTCTTGCAGTCGGCTTTACTTTCAACTACTAATTCACACAAACCCTTGCAACTATAAATTGTTATGATAAGATATAATAAATAAATAAAAACACAATCCATAATTGGCAAAAAATATTTGTCTAAGATCTGCTGCCTTCTGCAACAGGCAAACCACGAGCTCATTAAAATCAGTTCGTGGAATCTAATATTGTCCGGGTAATTAGGGTTCCTTAGGATTAAAACAGCATAGCTGACAGAACTTCTCCTTATCAAATATCGCTCTAAAAAGCTGGACATAAGTGAAACCAGAGCTGGTCGACGTAGTGAGGGGGAATATGAGAAACGGCGCAACATACTTCCCAACAATTACCCGGGGAGGGTGTTACTAAGACCATTCGAGGTGCTGACAGATTAGACATGCGTTAGCACTCTAGACGCAGTGCATTTTCAAGGTATTAACAAACTAGAAGTAAAGACACATTGGTAGGACTACAGCTGAGACTCATTTAACTTGTTACAAAATGTGGCACATGTCACTTTAGATCTCTTTCCGTGACTTCTCAAAAAGAGCAATTTCACAGCTGGTCTTACGCGCATGCAGTACAAGCGTGGCTGCGCCGTGTGCACCTTACATGTTAAGCCACGCTGCAGGGGATTGTAGAGATGCCACGCACACAAATATACTAACAGTTTGCGTGAGCAAGATGCCATTTCAATTGCAATATCGCCACAAATTAAGTGTCAGATACAAATGCGTTCACATCATTTGCAACATAAAGTAAGTTCAGATGGGAAGACTTTGCCTCCTACTAACTTTGTTGAATACAATGATTCATTTATGTTATTTTCGTTGACGGAGCAAGGAATTTATATTATAAAGGCGAAGTAGTTCGCTGTTTCCTAATTTCACTGGTTAGTTATGGGGCGGAAGCTGGATTATAGTTTATCGTTCCCATCTCGCCAACATAATAAACGAGCACTACCAATTAAATCCAGCAAATTTCCTTCACGTTCAAGTTGACAATAGCATAGCCTCAAATGTAGCATGTCAAAATTCAAAGGAACAATATACCCTCTTGACAATATAAGGAAAAAGCGATACAGATGTTGCAGTAGGTAGGTTAGATAGCTGTCCTAAGACTCACTTAGGCCTGTTCAAGGCCCATTATGGCCATTAGAGCTTTTTCCCCACCGGATCCTCCTTAAACCATCTTGTGGATTTGATAAATGTAGCCACTTTCGTTAGCTTCACCCTGGAAACCGCCTCAATGCTGTCAAGAAATGCGAATCCAAGAGTGGAGAACCTTTTTCTGTATGGAGCCATGCACCCACACAGAAGGTGTTCCACTGTTTCCCCTCCCTCGACATCTTGACAGCTCCTACAAAAGTCATGATGGGGTACCCCCAGTCTACTTGCATGTCTACCAATCAAACAGTGACCTGTCAGTACCCCTATCGCATTTTTAATATCCTGCCTATTAAATTTCAACAGCAGTTTTGTACAGCCGCGATTCCATTCCGGCCAGGTGTGTCTACTTGTTAGGCAGGATGATAAATGTCCCCATCTAACATTTGTCACTTCGACACTGTATCTAACTATTAGCAATTTGCATGTTATTAAAGGCATTGGTAATGTAACTTTATTCGGAAAGATAGTTAATGTTGTCCCCTTCCTAGCCAGCTCATCAGCCCTGCAATTGCCCTCAATATATCTATGCACCAGCACCCATACCAGGTTTATTTTAAAGTATTCAGACAGTTCACTAATACTTTATGGCATTGTACAACGGTTTTCGACGATTGTCTTACTGGCTTCAGCGATTTTAAGGCCACTTGGCAATCCGAGTAGATAGATATATCTCTCGTGGATAGAGGACTATTCTTTATATGCAGCATACCCTTTCTTATTGCTATTACTTCTGCTTCGAGGTCACTACAATGGTCCGGCAAGGGGAAGGATAAACTGACGCTCAGCTTTTCAGAATATACACCTCCACCCACTCGATCATTAAGTTTGGAACCGTCAGCGTAAATGCTAATTTCGTTTTTATTGATCATGATTCCATTGTCCCAATCCTCCTTTGAAGGCAATATCGTGGTAAAGGATTTGCTTAAATTCCGCTCTAATGGATTACAGTAATCTGTAGTATCGGGAATAATAGGAAATTGTTCTACTATGGTCGTATAACCTCTGCTGCTTGTAGTTAAAAGGGAGAATTCCTTGATTTGACTACAACTTACCTTCCATGCAAGTCAATTGTCAAATGGTCTACCATAATGTTCAATGCTGCTGTGGGAATCGTTTTGTGAGCTTCGCTTATACATGAGCTAGCTGCTATCTGAATACGATCTAAGTTTATTTTCCAACTAAGCTTCCTGTCCAAAATCAGTTCCAGCTAGCGGGCTTTATCATTAAAAGACAAAGTGATTCCGTTCACTTTATGGTGACTTACCTCTAGTAATCTATATTTCCTACTAAACATTACCAGTTCTGTTTTGTTATCATTTACGACCAAACCACAAGATTCTGACTATAGATTTTGCTCATTTAATATGCTTTGCAGGACTTCGTAATGCGTGTTAGGGAATTTATATCTTACCGAGATTGCAATATCGTCCGCACAGGCAACAACATGGATTCTTCTCTCCTCTAAGCTCTTTAACAGTTTATTCATTGTCAGTACCCAAAGGAGAGGGGACAGCACGCCGCCTTGAGGAGTACCTCTGCTGACGGATCTGCGCATCCTCGAGGCACCCAATGTTGAATTCACAAACCTGCATATGAGCATTTGTTCGATGAAGTCAACAAGCGTCCCGGGGACACCCAACTCCGTCAGTACAACGGTTATTGCCTTGGGTAGGATGTTATTAAAGGCGCCCTCAACGTCTAGGAAAGATACCAACATATATTGTTTGAATTCAAAGCGTGTTGAGAACTCATCATTTGAGATGGGGTGATTTTTTCCCTGATATATGTTTCTATTAATCTCTCTATAATTTTCAATGAACAAGAAGAAAGAGTGAGAGGCCTGAAATCCTTGACATGAACGCAAGTGTGTACTTATGTGTAACGGTATTGTTTTTTATTGCAAGAGTGAAATATACGTGATCAAAAAATAACCGTTATTTTCATCTTTTCGTGAGTTACGTATGTTCGATGTTCGCATTTTTCTTTATGTTATGTTGGTACACATGTCTGTTATATATGTTGGCAATACCAACCATTTTGGATTGTCAGTTTGTTTTTGACAGATAAAAAGGTTAGTCGTGTTTTGGTGTGCTCTTCGATTTTGTACTATTCGAAAAAAATGGATCAAAGAAACTGTATTCAGTTTTGTGTAAAAAATGAAATTAAATGCGCAAGGATATTTGAAATGTTGACTGTGGCCTTTGGCGAGTCTACTATGAGCAGAACACAAGTTCAATTGTGGTATAACCGGTTTAAGAAAGGTCGAGAAGATGTCAATGACGATGCTCGTCCTGGTCGCCCGAGCACGTCAACAACCGATGAAAACATTGACGCAGTGAACAAAATGATTTTGGATAATCGTCGAATCACTATCAGAGAGGTTGCTGATGATGTTGGCATATCGTTCGACTCATGCCAAGCAATTTTGACGGATGTTTTAGGCATGAAACGAAGATTGTTCCCAAATTGCTAAATTTGGAGCAAAAACAACGTCGCATGGACATCGCTCAGGAGCTGTTTTTGGCCAAAAACAAAACCGTTATCATGCCTCAACCACCGTATTCCCCGGACTTGGCCCCCGCTGACTTTTTCCTCTTTCCAAAACTGAAGACACCGATGAAAGGAAAGCGTTTTGCTAAGATTGAGGAGATAGAAAAATCGAACCAGGAGCTGTAGGCCATACCAATAAAAGCGTTTCAGAAGTGTTTCGAGGATTGGGAAAAACGCTGGCATAAGTGTATCTGAGGGGAATTACTTTGAAGGGGACAAGATAGTTGTTGATGAATAAATAAATACTTTATTTTTTGATCACACCTCGTATACTATTCGCATGGGAGAGTGAGTCGTTATTTTCTCAAGCTCCGGATGATTTTTCGTGGACATCCCTGCATTAGAGAGTCACGAGAGAGCAACCTACAACCAAGTTGACATCACTCCTGTACAAATCCTCTCTGTCAGCCGCAAAATTGATCATCTTATATGGTCATGTATGCCATACTTCATGTGCGAGAGAGCAACAGTTAGCATTTCTTTCATCTCACTCCACAATTCACTCATCTTCAGTTCCATCCCATAAAAGGGTCATAAAATGTATCTTAAATTATTTGTATACTCTTCCGCAGTGTAAGGGCCAATTTCGGTGCATCGAACAGGTCCGATAAAAAACTGCTGCAGAGACTACAAATACTAATTTCTGCAAAACTATTCTGGCCACGTCCAGTATACTACATACTACCATTTCATACTATTTCCTGGAAACAACGAATGAAAGGATCTGCTGCCGCGAAAATTGAGGTATTATATATAAATTTATGAAAATTGATGTAAGCCCAACACGCAAAGCTGCATCACGTGTTTGGCCTAGAATTTCTGCAGTGCACTGAGGCGTATGAGAACATAGGGACCTGTGTGCACGGTGCGCCAGCTAGCCAGGAACAATGCACTGCGCTAAACATCCTCTGAGCGTCCAGTATTGAGTGGGGGTGGGTTGGCTCGCCGCGGACTCCGCGCCTAGCCAGAATTGAGGTAGTTGGACCGGAAGACACGGTAGCAAGGGCAGAGACTGGAAGACAACCATCAACAACGGACCCGCATCTAAGCGGATGTACAAGATTTGCTTTCCTTTGTTTTGCACTAATTTTTATCATAAATGGGGTAAATTGCTATTATGCGGAATTTATGCGTCGTCAGCGTCTGCTGCTTCTACTGACATTGATGCCCGGCTAATGAGAAATAATTCATCAGACTGTCGTGGGAAGACATGGTGGTATTCTCAATGACGGAGCACTCACATACACTTACCTGCAGAGCGCTAGTTTTATAATTATTAACTAGCAAAATTGCGTTCAATTGTGTGTATCGATTTTCGCGGAAAATTCTTTACTGCTGTAAGGCAAGTGGAGCAGCATAGAGATGAATTGACCCCGCATTTTCACTCACAATACAGCGTCATTCACTGCCAGATTCCGTCATGTTAAGACACCGCATGCATCAAATGCTCGCATAATGTTTGCATGGGTCCTCCTACCGCTGGACGCTTGGTGGTGCTACTTCTCGATGTGTAATTTGTTTGAGTTTCGTGCTCGTGCATATTTTAAAGCTTCATTTGCTGCGCACTTTTGGTTTTCAATATTACATTTTGCGGTGTGTGTGTGTGTATGTGTATATATATATATATATATATATATATATATATATGTGTGTGTGTGTGTGTGTGTGTGTGTGTGTGTGTGTGTGTGTGTGTGTGTTCAACTTGCGACAGGTTATAAACAAACACATGGCTGCATTTGCGTGATGTTCGCGACAATTTCCAAATGCTTTTAATAAATATATGAGTATGCAAATTGTAGTTACATAAATCATATATTAAATTATGATTGAAAATGCTTTCATGTATGGGATGAAATAGTTAAAAAGTCGCATGCCAAATAATGGAAGCCAAACTTACTTAAATTAGAGCTCAGAGTCCAATCATACTAGTACTTGTTGCCAAAAATCCTTTAATAGTTGGTCCATACAGGACTAGATGCAATTCAGAAACGAACCTCTTAAATGTATCAGAATGTAATTCTTTCAACAGATTCCTAAAGCATTTTTTAAATTTATGAAATATTACTCATACGCATTGTATACCTAAATTGTGTATGAGTCTCATTCTTACAAAAACTTCCAACGTAAAATTTTAAGAGAACTCCTTGAATATAAAAACTATCTCAGTTCTGTATCAAAGCGCGGATGAACAAAGAATGTCTTTTTTACAAAGAACACAGTCACTCCTAACCATGCATAAGTTCACACATAACACTTAAGAATGTAAATCCCGGCCTAACTTCCCTTCTTGGCTTGCTTTATACTTCAAAAATTACTTTATTAAAACTGTTTTCTTCTCTGCCACACTTAAGCACAAGAAAAGCTGCAAACATGCTTAGCATAGACATAAACCATGACACGCAAGTCCGGATCCAAACATGAACCACTTTGCAAATAACTCTCTGAACCACCCCACTTGACGAGTCTCTTGAGTGGGTTTTTAAGGAATTTAGCAGATAATTTTATTATAATTTGGCCATGGTAAATTTATTGCTAGGTAGATTACGCCTGTCAAAGCTCCGCTTAAGTAAGTATAAGTTGTTTTATTAGATTAAATCACCTGATTAAAGGTATACAAATGGATTTAAATTGGGTCTGCTTCCAGCATTACGGAATTTTACGGTTGTTTTACGCTCATTATCATACCATTACTTACGAGGTGTGATCAAAAAAGAACCGTTATTGTGTGATCAAAAAATAAAGTATTTATTTATTCATCAACAACTATCTTGTCCCCTGTAAAGTAATTCCCCTCAGATATAATACACTTATGCCAGCGTTTGTTTCAATCCTCGAAACACTTCTGAAACGTTTTTTTTTTGGTATCGCCAACAGCTCCTGTTTCGATTTTTCTTTTATCTCCTCAATCGTAGCAAAACGCTTTCCTTTCATCGGTGTCTTCAGTTTTGGAAAGAGGAAAAAGTCACCGGGGGCCAAGTCCGGTGAATACGGTGGTTGAGGCATGATAACGGTTTTGTTTTTGGCCAAAAACAGCTCCTGAGCGATGTCCATGCGACGTTGTTTTTGCTCCAAATTTAGCAATTTTGGAACAATCTTCGCTCGTATAGCCTTTCACAACAAAAATGACATTATACAGACTTCGATAGCCGCTCAATGATAGCCATTATCGGTTTTTAATTTGCATTACAATGAGTGAAGGACGAACGATGAGTAACTGTAAATCCCAGTATCCTATGCAACCTATTTCAAACTATTCATATTACAAAATATTTACATCGAGTTTTAGTAGACACAACAGTTTACAAGATACCGCTTCATTCCTAAGGCAGTGCCAAATATTTTTAGATATCGGCCCCTTCGTTTGTCTCTCTCAATGCTTTTTTCAATATATTTTTATGTTTATACCTTTTACCTTTAAAAAAGGTAAAAAGGGTTAACTAAATTTCTGCGGTTGCGAGGGGTTTCAACTACAAGAAGGAGGCGTGGTAGGTATGGATTTAAATATACAGATATGATCAGAATCACTTTCTCAACAATTTTGATTTTATCTGTCCGTCTGTGGCCACTTTTTTTCTACATCGTTAGAGCTATCGTAGTGAAGCTTTTGCAAAAGTATAGTCTGGACAAAGATACAGAAACAGATTACTATATGTGCCGATTTGAACAAAGACCCACATATGGAACTTTTTTCACCTTTTTTAAAATTACTATAACTTCGGTCCAATTGATGGAATAGTGACGCAGTCAGTAGTTATGTAGATGTGGGTCCTACTAAACACTATGCAAAAAGGGAGCGGTATATATTAACTGCCAACCCTACTATTAACAAATATTCATAACTCAAGATCTATTAGAGATATATATAGGAACATGTGGAAATTATAAAGCCAACTGCAAGAAATGAGGTTGATCACAGAAAGGACACGCCCATTTTTGATAAAAGGAACTTTCGGGTCTAAAATTAAAATTAGCCTACCTATGCTCGTATTAATGCTATGGTAAATTCTTAAAAATATACATAGAGTCCATAATAGTGTGTATCCAAAATATGGGGATCATATTACTACTACTACTACACCCATTATTAACCAAAATCATTACTAGGTTCCTATTGAAGATTTATCAATGGAATTTCACAGACTAACATTAAGTGTCACCCAAAAAATGGGCGAGCTATTTTTACAGCCACGCCCACTATTGATACAATACAATATCTTTGAGCGAAACTTAGCCATACACAAGAAATGGGGCCGAACAGATAGAGGCCATGCCTCCCTCTATCAAAATCAACTCAAGGTACCCTGCCGAAAATGACCGTAGATATGCTCCTCATGATGATTTATAAAGAAAAAATCTACATTGTTGAACTCACACGCACAGGCAGAGGCAAAGGGTATTTCGAAGTCGGTCTAACCCGACTTCAGAGTTCTTCCTCGTTTTAATATGTATTCTATTCACTACTTCACAATATTGATTGCGATCACAATATAAAAAACAGCAGCCAAATACCATAATGTACCATAAAACAATGGTCTTAATTCTAGTCAGATATTCATGGTTTAATAATTGCCTTAGTCTCTATGGATTTTTAACGTTTAAAAGACTCGAAGTGCTTTAACGTTTGACTCCTACCTGATCATCACTTTGCCATGAATAACACTTACGTTTTGAAAAATAAAAACCGGATAAATGAAAATCTCATAAGCAACAAATTGAGCGAGAGAGAGAAAAAGAGGAGGCGCCGCGCAGTTAGGCTTTAAACTCACGTAGCTCAAATAAGGCAACTTAACTCAAAACCGGTTTTGGCCAGCGTTAAGTCTAGCTTTAATATTGCGACTCAAGTACATAAGCCAACTTCAGAGCGAACGAGCACATTTTCGGGCCATTTTGTGTGCTAATTCACACCGCCAGCCACGCTCGCATTCGGAGTCGTCAACAACGTGAATATGTACCGAGAATTCAGTGCAAATGCAACAGGTCGTGAATAAACTACTGGAACACCCTCTGCTCCGTGAAGTACTTGTGAACGCGCGTTGAGTATCAACGTAAAATTGAACTGAAACCGGACGCGTTTTTAAACAGCCAAGCGAAACGTGCGGGCGGGCGGCCTCAGAATACGCCTGAGCAACAACGTTGTGGCTTAACTATTTTTAGAGAATTACGTGAGTGCGGTGCGAAGTTTTTTCAAATCTAAGAAATGTAAGAATTGAATTGAAATATAAAAATTTTACAAAAAAAATAAAGGGTAAAGCAAAACAAAGTAAACCAAAGCAGACCGAACAAAAAAGGAGCAAATAACACTGCAAATAAAAACCATGCCGAAGTAGTACTCAAACCCAACTGAAGAAAGCCAAAAACTAAGCAAATAAAGTAAAAAAATATTTGAAAAAAAGCAAAAAGAAGTTAAACAATGTGTTGCTGTGTTTGTTGTATGGCTAGGAAAAATTGGAAGTTTTTTAAGCGGATGCATGCGAGCATCTGTGCGAGTGTAGCTACGAGTATTAGAGTAATATCTGCCTACCGTCGAGATCTGCAGCCAGCACCATTTGAGCCGTTTTAGTGAAGATTTTAGCAGAAAAGTAGGCAGCAAGGCGGGGCCGTGCTTGATTTAATTACAAAAACCACAAAGGCACAGAGCCAGAGATAGTGAGCTATGCATGTTCCATTAGAGAGCCCAGCGTTAGTGTCATGGCTGTGGAGTGCTATGCAATTGGGTTGCGGTTTAGGATGAGGCGTTTGCGAAGGGTTTCACTAGTTCAATCGAACTGTTTTTGTTACTATTCGTAATGAGTGTTTGCTTAAGCATATTTTCATTGTTGTTGTTCTCGGATGTGCCACAGCGACTGACATGAGAGATCTGAACGGATATGATCAGATCTATACTGCATTAGGCATTACATTGTAGCCCACATGTGCCCACCTTGTGGCTGAGCGTATGTGTGTGTTTATGCGTCTACAGTAATGTTTTTGGTCATAACAAGTGCGAGTGTCTGTTTTTGGTAAGTCAGATAAATTGTGGCTCCAGTAACGCGACTTGACTTGAGCGGCCCACTTAAGCGCTACAAATGTTTGTAACGAATCTAACACAAATATGCTAAGCACACAATACGAGTACAACAAAAATAAAAATATTAATATTGATTATGCATACATATGCACATATGTACATATTTTTCATAATAACAACTTCAAACTTAAACAATTCTTTACAAAGTCATGCAGAGCGGCTCACTTTGCAAGCGAGTGTCGGTGTGAGTGCGAGTGTAAGCGCGAGAGTATTTGTATCGGCAGCGAGCGAGCGCATTTTACTAACGAGCTAGTTAAACCAGCCAACGTGTAAAATTCCATAACAAAAGCAATAACAACAACAACAACAACAACAACAATAACAGCGACAATGCAGCGCGCACACCAACGAAATATTCCAAGTCTTTTTAAACCACAATCGCATTCCGAACGCTTTTGGCCAGTTTGCCAGCAAACAAACCATTTCGCCAATATAACGTTTACATCTCTCTTTCCTTGTACTTTTTTTGCTTTATTTGTAAATTTTTTGCCTGTTGACGTCTTTTCTTTGGTTTCGTTGTTTGTGTGTTGTGTTTTTTGGTATATTTAGTTTGATTTATTAGTGTAGCTCTAACGTAAATACTTCGGTTCAAAAGCAACTCTTCGACCTAACAACAATTGAAAAAAAGAAAAAAGACAAGCAGAAAGGCACAACCAACAACGCCAAAAGGTAAGCAGCCAATTCTTTTTTATTTTTATTACAATCTTGGTTTAGTTGTTTAACTCATTGTTTTTTATTTACTGGATTTTTTGCTAATTGCTGCTTTTTCGTGTCGTTTTTTCGCTTGCAGGTACTTTTTTATTTATTTATTTTTTTTGTGGAATTATTTTGCTTTTGTGTTCTTAGCTCGTTTTCTCATCATTTTGGTTTATTCATTATTGGCATATTGCCATGCCCTGCAATCTAATCTGTGTGATATAGCAGCTTATGAGCACATGACTGTGCCAAATGGATACGAAAATTGCCCCTGACGCTTTCTCTTTGAGACTTTCCGGAACTGAGCAGTGATTGCTTTATGCAAACCAATCAGTCAACTTACTGTTATACGTTTATGTGGTTATTTAAATTCAGTTAAACAAAATCAATACTACTTCAAAGGATGGACATACATCCAGTCTTCTCGTACATAGGTTCCAAAATTATCACCTGATGGTTTAGTGAAGTGCTACCGAATCTAATAATATATCGACTTATCCTACACCAGGGGTGTACAAATGAACTACTAAAAAACTCTGATTAAACAAACAAACCAATGTCAACTGTTTATAGCACTTTATAATTTTCTTTACACGCCTTTTTGGCAGGGTGTCACGGTCGACTTCGATTGGTTCCGAAACAGATATTTTTTGTAAAACACCAAATATTCTAATTTGTGCAAACCGAGTTTCATTAGAACTTCTACTCTTACGATCGTCTTCCGTATTTCTTTTAACTGTCTCCTAATATAGAGCAGAGTTCGAAGTGCTTAGTATATGGCTCCAAAATGTAATTTTGTATTTTCAAGTTCAGCTGAACACACAATTCAATTTGGTTCGTGCCAAGCTGCTTAAGCATAAATAAATCTTCCAATTATGGATTGATTACAAAGCATTCCGCCAACACCAGCACCACCTGCCCAGCAATCGCGCTTCATTCACTCGAAGTGGTCACATTGAATGGCAAATCAAAGATCTCATATGATTAAATTTGGTAATGAACTTTTGCATGTGGGAGCCCCAAACTCCAACAAGTTTCTTTGCTTCCTTTCATTGTTGAAACTAGGCATGCTTAAATGTAACGATGGTAGCCGATAGCTTGACTAAACCAATGTCTGCCAGATGGGACTTCGATATATGACTAACCATCTTCCAATGGTCTGCAGGCCTTTAGAATTCTTCAGTAGAATCTATACCATGAACATACTCGAATACGTGCACTGCCTGGCAAACATTTTGCGACAACTCAGCTGTTTGCACTGTATACTCGTACGAATAGCCAATCCAGTTGGGCAGCAAGTTTTGGAAGGGATGGAGTAGAAATGCAATGTAATGATAGTGCTGATTAAAGTATTGCTCCTGAATGAATGTTGTAAGAAAGTTCGCCAGAATAGTACAGTCCTCGAAAACAAAACCACAATATGGAAGAAAGGAAATAGTTATACAATAGATAATAGTCCTCTTCATAGAGTCAATTACATAATAAAAAAAAATTGTCGATGCTCAAAACTCAATTATGAGCACCTAAGCGGATCCATTTCACACTAACAAAATAACTATCTCCCGATACTCGGAGGTAGTATCTCCCTGGCGTATCTTCCCCATCATAACAACAATTTGTTTGCTGTCTCTGTACCAGACCTGCAAATTAAGTGCAAGTACCCCAGTACTTGAAAAATAAGTACTAAGTGCAAGTACGATACTTGCACTTGGACGTTTTAAGTGCAAGTACCGAAGTACTTGTACTTAGTACTTATTTTTAAACTACTCCGGTACTTGAACTTACATGGTACTAAGGCCTGTAAAGTACTGTACTTTACAGGTCTGCTCTGTACCCTTCTTTTTTGGCATTAGCGTAATTCAATGCGGATGCTGATTCCTACATAGTTACTCCATCCTGGACCAATTTAATTAGATAATTGAAATATGCTTGTTCCACTCTACATATTTACACACACACACACACACAGACAGACAGACACACGTATATAATTAGATAGTTCGTTTGGTTCATTCTCACATTGATTACATAATGGACACAAAAAACAACACTTTTTACAACTTTTTGCAAAATTTCAGAACTTCAGTTGTTAATTGCAGCGGCAGACAGACACATGTGCAATTTGAAATTTTAGCGGAAATAATCGCGGCCCGCTCCACTACCTCCGCTCGTCAATGCTTTTAAATCGTATGACATAATCACAGCAAGCAGTTTCACTTTTCCTCAAAGCTGGTGCACAAGAAGTCGCTCGAATCCGAAGTGTTCGAAACCACCCAGCAAATTTAGCAAATAACAAAAATAAAGAAACACAAAAATTGTGCACTTTTTCGCAAAGATTTCGCAAAGACGAGATATGTTCAGACTGAGCGTTCGCTGAAACGAAGGCAGCAAGCGCACCATACGCCAGCAAAGCGAGCGAGGCAACCAACGATCCAAGGTTAAATGCAGCGTAGTCAAGACAAAGAACCCAGCAGCGAACGGGTTGAGCCGGTGGGCAGGCGAGGAGCACAGGTTCTTTCTTTTATTAGGTTCGCAATGGAAACGCCCACAAATAAATGTTCCAAGCACAAAAGGTGCTAAAAATTATATTTATTGAAATTCATTGGCGCAGAGCATATGAACGAGTGTACACCCGTACACCCGTACAAGCCCACGGGCCCACGACGCAGCAAGCGCTAACACACTCGCAGACAACCTGCGCTGGAAATACCAGATTCCGATTCAAAGTCAGCGAGAATAGCTGCCTGCCAACACACCCATGCAGTTAGCAATTTGTTTGTTGCTTATTTTAATTTTAATTTTTGAATTTGAAATTTTTTCTGTTTTTGTTTTCTTTGCCGACTACGGAAAAGTTTCATTTCAATAAAGTTTTAAAGCCAATGAAGGAAATAGTTGCGAAAGCGTATTGGCATTCTACCTTGGTAATATAAGTAAGCCAGCTCGTAGAGCCCTCTTATGCTTACTGTACCATAAGTACCCAGTCGGAAATGGATGAAAGCATATGCATAAGCATATAGAAAAATCAGCATTTGGCGTGAGGCTCCGTTGCATATGGGGTTGAATTTTTCTCAAGCCCCTGTACCATCATCGTAAATATCCAAAATAAAATAGAAACTAAAGATCATCATCCCAGGAGGAAAACAAATCTTACCAGAATGTGTTCTTTAATATTCACTTCAAAGAGCTGTTGTTCTGGAGACCAGATAAAACTAAATGTTATGTTGTTACGCTTCGGTCCATACGCAAGACTCTCTCTCGAAATGCTCCCTATGTACATGACCATTGTCCAGCTCACATGAAATTAACAATATTTCTCAACAAGACAATCTAATTTTCGAGCTAGAATAGGCCGAACTTATACAATTTAATTTCATCGCATAAAGTCCCTTCTCTGATTTGGAAAAACCATGGCACGATAAGCCTAATAAAGAAGAGAGAGTATACCAAATTCGTTTCATGTAGCTGCGTTTTTTCTTTATAATTAGCAGGCAATTTTGACAGTAGCGCAATGTTCTCCCAGAAAATAATGACGGAAACACTTGCAATGACTTACCACGTAGCATTTCATCATTTTACAGTAGGCCTATTCGATTCGTATCTTGAATCGGGCTTGTATCGAGTTGTGCGAATAAAACAGCACACGAGTAAGCGGTATACTTGGCAGCACTATTTCAATAAAAGCACTGAGAAATAAAAAATCGCAGGGAAACTTTCATGGGTAATTTTTAATCTCGTTGGTTTTCAAGCAATGTTCAATTTGGAAGCACTTTCTATCGAGGATAGAAAAACTCGGTCGTTTCTTCCGGCTATAATTTACTTGATAACTTTTTCCATACAAAGGTATGTCCTATACTTGATAAAGTGGCGAATCGAATACGCCTAGTGATACAGAATAGTGTCGAAATCAGCTGTTTAACAATAAGTGGCAAAAGAAGATGAGAAAGAAGATCATTTTTGAGTTAAGGCTTTTTGCTCTCTGAGATGATTTGACCTTCTAAAATTCCGCATTAACGAGAGTGCATTGGTGTGCAGCGAACCGCATCGGTACTCAGCTGAGAATCGATGTCTGCTCGCATGTGAGGAAACCAATGTTAACTATTTTTTAATAAGCTTCTAAGGTCAGTTATTATTTATAATATACGAACACTCAGGCACACAAAGCAAACAGCAAAAATACGATCATAAATTGTGCTACTCATCGCGTTAAAGGCGAATTCTGAGATTATGTGGTCGACGCTGGCTGCCTGACTGACACACATTAGCACCATGTTCCACTAATCTGCTTCATTAATTATGCAAATTGCTTTGACATCTCAATATTCAAAGGTCAAGCTAGTTTTTGCACATACACAAAGCAGGAAGGCAGGCGAGCTCCTTTAGGGTGAAGAATTTAAAATGTATTTGCATTAGAAACAAAGGAATGCTTTCACATACGACTAGTCCAGATATAACTGAAGTGTTTGAAACGTATGCTTGTACGCGTGGATGTGCACTTGAAGACTGATCGATAGGATTCATGAACAGTTTTACACTCAAAATCGTTTGCTTGTGAATTTCCATCGGCAATTCGAATATTGTGGATGCGCATTTTTCATGGACAAAGAAAGACTTAATGTATTCTTGATTGTTTCAATTTCAGAGTTGATTTTGATCAATGCCACCACCTTATTGGAAGTGCTGCCGTGATAAAAAAAAAAAACTCTTCCTAGAAAATATTCCAAAGACTTCTGAACTTCTCCGTGATAAAATATGCAAATCGTAGCTAAATTCTGCATTATAATATTGCAGAAATTCGAAGTACTCCTAATATAATAAAACTATAAACTGTGCCAGATATATATCCATCACATTGTAATGAGGAATGAATATGAATTAAACCGAACAGTTTTGTTCAAACGGTTATGAAAAAGGCATTGCAATTTTCATGGCTAAACATGAATAAACATTACATACAAATTACATCTAGAGCACTCATTAGCACTGGTTCTGCTCTTTCGATCTCACTGATGATATACATAATTAGAGTTAAATCATTATTATTGTCATCATCTCTTACAGCTATAGTATACATATCTCTCCTACTAGCGGGCATTTTTCACGCAATCTCGAATCCGTTCAGAATGAATAAAAGTTACATGCAGGCCGACAGTTTAGTTCAGTTGTGGCTTGAAAGTAGCAGTATTAAGAGTGACATAGTAGCAAACGTGAAATTATGATGCTTTAGCAAGTAAAGTGGTCAACTATTTCTCAAGTAAAATGGTTTTAAATGAAATTCTTCAATTAGAGCTCAATTATCACTTGGTTCTGTACCAGTAGGCATAATCCCGTGTAGCGAACTATTAAGAACTGTTAAGAACTAGCAAAAAAAATTCTCAACAATACACTTATATGCTTCAGTTACATCCTTAATATATCTGCTCATAAATAGGACCTATTCCATCCCCCATATCCAAATCCAAGTGAATAATAAACAAAGTATGCACTCATAGGTTCAAGCAGCGTTTTCAATGCAAGACCTTCCGAAAACTTGCCACTGTCTGTGACATCTCTGTACACATGTTAATAATAAAGATATCATCGGTTATTCAATAAGCCACTTTACCCTTGGAATCTTGCATGCGTCGGCTATTTTCTCCGCAGTCATGTATTATCGAGTCTTTTCTAACATTTACAACCCCACTTTTGAATAGGCAGGCTATAAAACCTGTGGCGAAAAGTTGCATTCATTGATACGACGAATAAGATGCAGTTTGGCGACAACCGACCCAACTTACAAGACTACTCTGCGTTCCTGTGGCAAAAATGTCATAGTCGGACAATTAACTTTTGCCTTAAACCGCGCAATTTACGAGTATTTGCTAAAAACATTTACATTTGATGCAGGAAACAGCAACAGTTGCCGCTCTCGTAAACAACTTTACGACATTTCGAAATGTCTGGTAGATAGTTTAAAGACATAAATGGACCACATTCCGAGAGCTAAGTTTTCCGCTTGCTGTCCACACAAGGTATGGTTACACTTGTGTGAGTGAACTTAAACTCAGCCTTGGACGGCTGCTGCGGGGCGGCGAGTTGCGGCAAGTTAATGGCTACTAAACCTTCCGCAATCATTTTCCGACTTTGTAGGAACATCACTTCAACTTGTATGCTGCGCAGAAAAAATTCCGCTCGCATTGTCCTCCCGTACGGACACGCTTTAAAACTTGGCATAATTTCTGTATCGCAGATACACACTCAAATTTTGATTGATGAGATTCGTCCAAAAGAAGAAGAGTGGAAGGCGCGCATAAAGCAAAAAGCAAATCACTGAAACCGCTCGCTCGTAATCGCGAAGAGCGAAAGTCAAGTGTCAAGTATCAACTGTTATTGGCCATAAGCCACATAAACAATTGAATAGACTGCTACCAGTCGTTTTACACAATTCCAAAAAACTGTAAGAATCCCTAATAGCGTGGCTTGGCCTGGCGTGGTGTGGCGTACCCCGGCATGAAGAAAGCGTCAGCAGGACAAACTCTAATTTGACATATGAACAACATAAGGATATACACATCCGCATGCTTGTAAACAGGCACTTGGGGTGACATACATTATTAAGCTTTCAATAATCCCATGGCCCTGGAGTTGTTGCGTACAGAAAGCCGACTTGGCACAGGTGTGTCACTTGATTTATATTGGTTTTTTGTTTTGTGTTTACAAAATGTCGTTACTTTTTTGCGATTTGTAATGCATAACCTTCTAAGGGCGGTTATAGCTCAATGAAAGATGTCTGTAATTTTACTGAGGAAAGCTGAAGAAGAACAGTACCCAACTTGGACTTCATTCGGTCCTAAGTGCACTTACCCAAGTTGTCGATTTCGATCTACTTCACTCTTGATGATACAGAAATATTTCCATCGGCTACCACTCGTATACCTAGATCATCTTTCAATTATGGAGAGCGGATGGTGATGCTGGGGGAAGTATAAAGTGGGTCACTTATTTGCATAATCTTATATTTTAGAAGAAAATTGTAACTGATTCAGCATGAAACGAATGAAAGTAAAAATAAACAACAGCAACACCGGCAAAAATTAGTTACTATAGAAAGCGAAAACCTTCGATCAGCCACCATATGACTTCCAGTGTGCCTTCAAAGTACTCATCTGGGTGGAAATACGCCTCTTGTTAGGGAACTGGGTCTGATATTTTTATTGGACTTACATCAACTGACATATGATATAGTTAATGTTGACAATGCTTAGAGCTGAAATCTTCGTCCTTCAGACACTAAAACTCTTACAAGATATATCTGCCTCCAATTTAGATAATCTCCATTGGATACTTCTTTATTGAGGCTGACAATGAAAATTACGAAAAATTTCAAATATTTCAGCTCCTTTCTATGACCCTGAACATTTCTGCAGGGCCAATTTCCCTGACGTCATATTAAAAATAAACATTTTTTGTTTTTATTTGCACTAAGTAATTTCTTGCTGAGGACTTGGAGAGAATTCTTCAACCTAAGCTCGGAAAAGATATCCTATAGGACATTATCTTCTTAATCAATCTCGGCATGCACATACGGACTGAAATTTCGGGATTCTGTCATTTGTTATAAGACTTTACTGCGATACTGATACAGTGTCTATGACGGATAAGTTACTCCCATGGTAACGTTCCCGAAAATCTCCACTGAAGGTACTTTTAAATTCCGGAACCCCCCCAAGATTAAAGAATTCCTAATATAATATGGCAAGGCATAATAAGACCTTTATATCCGCAGTGCTAGAATTGCCTGCCTATGCTGGCTGCTTACACTCGTGGAGCTGAGTATTTATGCACCATAAAATAACTGTGATTACATGCACACAAAAGACGCGTCTGTAAATTCAAAATATTCGTAGGGAATTGGTACATTGAGCTCGGGAATTGTCACATTTACATTTCATGAATTCTGAATCAACAACGTTGACTTTATGAGCGCTATTTATTTACGAGTATTTTATGAACAAACATTTTTTGAGTTTGGGAACTAAGTGACTGGATTGTGACCCCGCATAACCGTAGGAATTAATTATTATTAAGTGCTTGGAGACCATTTCAAGTCATTGTCGAGGCGGACGTCCATTGCCATTTCCAACTACTGCAAGCAGCTTACATGTTCCCGAGTGTAACTACAGAAGCACAATTATACGATTCTTTGTTATTTTATCCTTGCTTAGCTATAGAGGAGCAGTGCTTGGGCACAAGAGCGAAATTTAAACGTAAACATTTAAATACAAGAGATGTCTTGAATATTTCAGCAGTGAGAAGATGTGCTTTTAATTAGATCTGCCTATATAATGGTAGGTAATTGTCAATGCCATGTCAATTTCAAGGTGAACATAATTATACTATGTCTCCCCCCCACCTCTTGCCATGGTACTCCGCCCGCCTGCTAACCCCGCTGGAAATTGCAATAGCTTCAAATTTTGTTTAGAGCAGCGAAGCCAATTGTTACTGTGCTAAATTCCTCACATCTTCACAAAAGCACACAGTGCCCATACACACACGCACATCTACACACACATGCATACACAGAAGTAGAAAGAAACTCGGTATTTCGAATGCGTGCATGTGCGTGCAGCAAGTAAAGTTTTATTTTTTTTTCACCAATTTATTTTTGTCTATGCGAACGTGCTCTGCATGCAATTTGAATTTAAAACATTTTATTTTATTTTCCATTTGAGAAGGTCAATAAAAACGACATCATTTCTGTTTTCATCCACAACTTTTAAATAAATATTTTATTGCTGATATTCAAAAAATCGCACAGAGCTCAGAAAAACGCAACTGGAAAATAGCAATGCATAAAAAATCAAAAGCATTTGTGATATAAAATGTTTTTTAAATTGAGTATTTGCCGACACTTTATTGGATTACATACATACCAGGAGCCACCTTCCTCCGCACACTTGGCCAGCAACACACCTTGTTGGCTCCACTTCATTGCAAAATGAATAAAATACTTAAAACGATAGGTCAGAAATTGTGCGAGAACAAAATAGATGCTGAAAAATATAAAAGTGGAAAAAGGATGCCAAATACAGCGAAACAGAAGAGTTGGCCGTCAAGTAAATACTCAAATGAGGTTTTCCCATACCGTTCCAGAATGTTGCATTTTTGGCTTATCATACTCTGAATGAAATAAGTAGAGCGGTCGATCTACAAAAAATGCTCGCTTAAATAATTTGTGTACAAAAGGACACATGATGACGAACGAAATAATTTTCACAGTGTATGCTGTGGTGTCAGGCTTCTCCGACCGCCAAGAGGCGAATGTGAACGATCGGCATTGGCATTTATGACTGTCGGCACAAGTCACTAAACTGAAAGAGTAGAGGTTGTGATCATGGTCTCTCTTATGCAAAATCCAATGAAAAAAGGACTGCCAAATCTAAATTTGTGGTTCCATTTGCATACATTTTTGTAGAATGTAAGTAAATATCAAATATTTTATATTAAAACTGATGAGAAAACAACGATGCAAAAATTTGTATGGAAGAAAAGTAAATATCGAATGCTTTCAATTAAAACTGATACCAAAAAAAACAATGATACGAAAATATGAAATTGCCGGTATAGAAATGGCAAGTGAATTAATTAATAAATAAAAGAGAACAAAAGAGAATAAAAGAGAACACAATTTTTATTCGTCAGTGCTGCTACGAAAGTGGCATATCAAAAGTTAGCGAGCACACTTGTGGGTTTCCTGGCACTCTCACTCAACCGAATTACGGAATTACTTAACGGGCTTTTCTTACAAAATATTATATGTCGTGGGGTGGGTCGTAACTGTCCGGAGACGACAGCGGAAGTTCCTAATTCGCCACTGGCTTCAAGGTGCATATTACATTGGAGACATATGTCGCTGTTAGAATGGACCAAGAATTAGCGAGAGCAGTTCTTCAATTTGTTGTGCCTCGCATGCTCCCAATATCAGTTCGTAGGTAAAATGGAATATAGTTTACTGTCGGTGAAGTTACTCTGGTAGTAGTGGTTGCCGTCACGCTTGACTGCAGTTTTCCGGCATAGTTGAGCGATTTTTGCTGCCATCTGCACCATTTTGGGCATTTTGTGCGTGAGTATGTGCGCTGTTGCATGTACATGTATGCTTTCAAGAGGTGTTGAAACCGCTTGTGTGCCACATGTTTCCTTATATTTAATAAATGGCTTTTAGCCACGCTTGCAAATTTGTTAACAAATAAAAATTCAATTGATTACAGCACAAAGCGAAATTTTTGTTCACTTTCCCCACATAGCTTTGACAAGTTGCTCTTTGATGTTGCCAAAGGTCGAAGGGACAAAGGGTCGCAAGAGACGGTCGCGGGAGTCATTTGAGTGTGGATGAAACCTTTAAACGCAATGGACCGAAATGTCCTATCGCAATTCGGTACTGGGGAAGTGGAGCAGGTTTCATATTGAACTGCGGATTCTAATGTAATTTATGAGCTAAATTCCGTGCTAAAATGGATAGCGTTATCTTATCCAATAATCAACCACCAGACACTCGTAAAAGCCAAAAGTTGCACGTGTTCATGCAGCAACTGAAGAGCATACATTGTCACTGCCGCAGATATCAAATTTTTATAATTAATCCGCCAGTTGTGGCGTTATCTAACAAACATTATAACATACTCAGGCACGCATGTTCGCCAACGTGCACATCAGTTGCGTAGGTGAATTGTGGTGGCGAATATCCACTCACGCAACAGCGTCATCGCCCCCACCTCAACTCAATGACTTTCATTTTCTATGCATATATTTCTGAGGATACAAACTCCCATGGACTCAATCAGAACAATATTCGCAGCGGGGAAGTTTTTTTTTCAATTTCTTAGATGATGCCAATTTGCGTCTACGTCACTAGTGCGACCGCCCAAATAGTGTATGCTCAGCTAGGATATCTAATATCAATTATTTTCTATGAATAGTAAGGCACTCAATGGGTGGAATGAGGCTGACAACCAAATATTTCGGTGTCCATCCGTTCCTCGAAATAGTTTAAATTAATATTCACGAGCTCTCCACTGCAGAGCACAGCCAACTTGTTGACATTACGAGTAAATTTGTCAATTTAAGTAGCAAGGGCATCAAACAATATTCTCTGAATTATGTCACTGTGCCCGTGAATTATGCATGCTTAGTTGCGTCATTTTGCAATTTTAATTAGAGATTAATTGCGTTATTTGGCTATGAAAATTTTATAAAATTTAAAGCAAATACGAGGGGTACTATTTATATTTCGAGAATAGCAATAACAAACATTTTTAAATGAAAATGGCTTTATTGTTTTTCAAAATATTGCTCTGGATGATCAATACACTTTTGCATTCGTTCAAACCAGTTGTCATAGCAGTTTTCCATTCCTCTTAAGGCACCTCCAAAACATGGCTTTTGAACGCTTCAACTGCTTCTTCGGCGCTCGTAAAGCGTTGACCACGCAGTTAACTTTGATATTCGGGAACAAGAAGAAGTCATTGGGTGCCAAATCAATTCATGTTTAAACTGCTCAAAAATTCACCTGCTTAACGAGATGTGTGAGAGCTCGCATTGTCATGATGGAGAATGATTCGTCTTTGGCGATTGGTTTTAAGAATTTCTCCGAAGACTTCCGGCAAGCAAATGGTCGTGTACCATTCAGAATGGACCGTCCTACATTGCTCAAGCGGAACAGAGGCCACATGACCCATTCGACCGGAGAAACAGGCGACCATTTGCTCCGCTGTGCTTCTTCCACGAACAACTTTTGTTGGATTAAGCTCGTCTTGGAATACCCACACGGTCGATTGTTGTTTTGTTTCCGGCTCATACGCATATATCCATGATTCGTCACCTGTCACGATTTTATAGACGACTTTTGAAGCACTACGCTCGAACTTTTTAATCATTTCCTTACACCAATTGACACGCTCCTTTTTTTGAGCGATTGCCAAATTATGTGGGACCCAACGCGAACAAATCTTTTTTACAGCCAAATGTTCATGCAATATTGAATGTATGGAAGTGGAAGTAATGCCCAAGGTGTCCTCTATCTCACGATATGTCACATGACGATCTTGCATTATCAGTTGACGCACTGCATCGATGTTTTGTGGCACAACAACCGATTTGGACGACCTTCACGGAGTTCGTCGGCGACCGAACTACAGCCACGATTGAATTCACTATACCAGCGATATACTGTGGTTTTTAATGGTGCTTTATCGCCATACAAAGAACTGAGTTAATCGATACATTCTTGTTGAGATAATCTACGTCAAAAGTTCTGAAAAATAATCCAACGAAATCCTTCTCTTGAAATTTCCATTTTTTGGCCAAATTGATTTTCATAACTCACTGTAAAAAAACAAATAGCGCTTGTACATCATCAGGTTGTGAGTACGTTTATGCTAAAAAATGTCAAACTTTATTATGGTGTTGCCAGATTTTAACTATTGACATTAGTGTTGTCAGTTCCCAATAGTACCCCTCGTATATTGAAACTGAACTCTTATTTCTGAGGGCGATATTTTGGGAGAGGTTGAGGACGATATCATCGAAGAGATCAAAAACATGCGTATGAAAAACTCCTATTCTTTATGTCTTTCGCTTATATCGTATTGATTTTGACGGAAGTTGTTTTTTACAGGGAGATTCGCCATGGCGAGCACACTGATTGCATACGGTAGGAAAATTTGCAGCTCTGTGAAGTGGCCTCCTTACTATTGCAGTGACGAATCCACTGATCCACTTAGAGTGCTTTCACCGGACTCTGCACAAATACTCTGCAATCAAAAACTTTGAGATTTTAAACATCTTGAACTTGGAACCTTGTCGGGAGTATTTCAGGCCTTCAAGTCAGTTAATATTAAAAAGTTTATGATGCAGCTAGTACGAGTATATACCAATAAGAAAGTTGAAAAGCTCAACCTGGCCTCAGGGCACACGAAAACCGGGCACTGTTTTACATGAGAAGATCCGATTCATAAAGGATGGGCCATCGGGCTGATATATTACTAAAGTTGCCTTAAAATAAACACAGCTAGCTCTTTTTAAACTTTCTTACTGTATTAAAAAGAGTAAACCTATTTCTCGGGTTAGTGCGGCTGATGTTCAGTTGCTGACACCTGTGGCGAGTTGATGTTCTCGGGCTTAGACGTACACTTTCAACATTAATATTCTCCACTGAGCGGACTGCTCGAACGCGAGGATAACTTGTGCCAATCTCACTAGCTCTCTTCACAAATTTGCATAAAGAAGGCGCGGCTGGTGCATTATTTCAACTGAGTTTCTTTTCAAAATGCGCAAGATCACTTTGTAAATAAGTTTTCAACAGTTCGAAACGTTGTTCAAGAATAAAGCGATCCATTTCATACCGTGGAGATATGATTTTGTGTTTTTGTAACTTTTTGAGCGCGAAAGAGCTGCCAGAGTCAAAGTAACATGTAAAGTAAAAATAAACCAGTCGATGGCCCACCTTTTATATGAATCAATCGCAAAGAACAAGGTTCAAATGTGGCATGTCTTGTCTAAACGATTATTGAGGGTTAATTGGGCTACGCCTATGCAGGTAGACAGACTATCACCATCACCGAAATCAAACCTAGAGCTCACTCTTATTTACTTTGAATACAATTAGCTTGTTCGATTGCCCTACTATTGACATTTAATTGACAAAGTTGCTCTTTTTGTGAGATATCACTTTAATGAGAATTGCATCGTGGCACAATTTTAACAAGCTTAGAAGTGAATCGATACGGCTAAAGTACAATCGCACATAGGAAGCATTACAATTGGCCATTAATTATTGACGTTTCAAGACAGCAGTTCGTTCCCACCTGGTAAACAAAAGTTGCCATGATTGTGAATATGATAATTGATCACGATGGCGGTGGTAGTGGAGATGGAGATGGAAACGATAACTATCATGTCTAAGTCTGGAATGTTGAACGTTGTACGAACGTGACTTGTCAGTGTGAAGCTTCGTAAAGAGACTCACATTATTGCGAATTTCTTATTTTTCAAGTGCTTTTGGTTTTTTTTTACTTTTATATTAATTTTTGTTTTCTGTTTTTGACATTTTCAGCTGAACGGTCACGCATTAATAACTAATGTGTTGGAATGCAGGCAGCGCTAATGACCGCTCATTAACATAAATGCAAGGTACAATTCAAAATGTGCACAATCATTTGGCTGGCATTGCTTCAATATTTTGATGTGCAAGTAACGTACTGAAAAGTCAATTAATAAACTTGCTTCAAACACTAACAAACTCAGAAGACTTTTAGAAAATACCACAATATACTCATATGTATATATAAAAATTAAATTTTAGTCAATGATACGAGTAAGCTTTAATAACAGCTCCTTTAATTCCGAGCGTCGATCGCAGAGTACTAGTTCTGTAAATTTGCACCGAGCACGGAATCTGAAACAATCCACCATTCACTAGAGGGCAAACCGAAATTCCTCATCGTTTTCACCGTGCCGAAATCCGTGGCAATGCCAACGCTACAAATGTCACGTGATGTGCTCTACAGCATACTGCACAATTCCCATTCAAGTTGAGTGCACTCCACGTATTCTCTTGAATAGACATTGCTTTTGCTCCTGGCACTCTAGCACCACTTGCCAAAAGTTACATACTACGTAGGCATTTCTAGTTTCCTCGGCTTGTTTTTGTTTGAAGTACGCTGACGTGCCTCAATTTGAAGTATTGTATTCAAAGTGTAGCGCCTATGGTTCACTGATTCTCGCTCAACGTGTCGGTTCGCCACAGCAAACAGCGACGCAGCAAAGCAGAGGAGTGGAATTCAATTAAATCTCAGTAATGAAAGCGTAATTAACCTCAGCCATGAATTAACTTCACTCGTACAAGACTCACATATGAAAGGGGCAACATTTTTGGAATTCTGTCATCAATGCCAATTGACTCTTTTCGCCTCTCCGCCCCACCGTCGCACCATTTCTAAATTAACATTCGTCCTCATTGACTGCTGAGAATAAATCTGCCTAGAAACGTTGACCTTTCCCTGTCGATATATTCAGCCCCAGTTCGAAATATTTAATTTGTGTTAAGCCCTCACACACCCGTTCCCCCCCGTATTCAAACGATTTTCTCATTATTAAGACTTGTACGGGTGCATAAGACGAAAACACGCTAGCTGTTAACAGGTAAAGGAGCACAGTTAGGTATGAGCGAAGAGAAAAGCATACATAGCGCACCAGCCTCATACTCCGGCTGGTGGCTGGTAAGCAGCTTAAATTCCATAACATTTGCAAATGCTCAGAATTGAAAGGATTTCTAAAATTACCAATTAGTGCAGAATTCTAAAGTCCTATATGTGCTCGTACAAGTCGGCCTAATGAAACTGAAACCAGCGGCCAGCTTACCCAGATGCGAAAGAGACGAAGACATAGCAATTTATTGCACTTAAAACCCAAATTAATATCTCCAAATTCAGCAAAATGAGAATTATATGCCGTAATTCATCATATTTCATGTTCGCATTTCGCATGCATCAAAATTGCCCAATTAGTAAAACTACATTTTCCTCAGAGTTACTGATTATTAATTATACCAACGGAAAGGGAATTCGGCGGGAGCGGCACGATTGCGTTATTGCCATATACATGTGGCTGAACGTGTAAACTAGTCTGGTACTCGTATTTTATAGCAGGCAAATATGAAAGCTGAGTATGGCAATGTGTGGGACATAAAACACCCTATACTTATTGCTCTCACACATGCACATATCCACACACACACACACCAACTCATCTCATATAGAAACACAAGTGTATGCTTAAATCTCGCTTAAAAATATATCTATCTAGGCAAAGATGGTGCTTGAGTGAACGCACATATACCAACTCCAGATTCCGTTACCGCTGGTCACAAAGGTGACAGTAGTCGAGTCGTTCAGCATGAAGTTTTGTGGAATCGAAATAGTTAAATTGTGATCTATCAACTACAAAAACTCATCTGAATGTCTCTGACTCCAATTCGGAGCTGTAATGCCGAAATTGGCAAAACACACCTCAAACTCCAACTTAAATTGTGATATGAAACAGCCCAGGGGGGGTAGAACTATATAAGAAAGAGTAAATATTACGAGCAGGGAGAATGATGCTTCTCAACCGATGTTTATTTCAATTCAAAAATATACTAACTCTAACCAAAGAACATCAACGAAATAAGAAGTCCTATAAAGAAGAACAAAATATTTGATTTTCTCTTCACGTTACGAGTTAAGTGGGCGACAAATCTTGATAGCTACAGAATCATGAAAACTACAGAATTGTTCTTTGCTCTAACTCCACCCAAATCCAATTACTACGATAATAACTGTCCCGAGATATCTTAATCTATGTTCCCTAAGAGAATATATAGGGACTATGGATACTTGCATGGCTGTGGCCTCTTCTTTCAACGGCCCTGAACCCTTCTGTGGACTATCATCCAATACCATTGGAGGTCTGCTGAAGAAGTGTACAGATGCAAAAAGAAGTCAAACCTGGAAAACTCTTCCGGGATTAAGACTCTTCTGGGAGATTTTAATCCTAAAAGAGCTAAGGAGTTAATAAATATGCCTCGGAGTAAATTAAGAATCATCACAGGCATTTTAAGCGGACACTGTAGACTCAACTACCATATGAACAAGTTGGGTATATCTTCAGATGCCATCTGTCGATTCTGTGGAGAAAGTGACGAAACCTCACTGCACCTGATCACGGACTGTGGACCATTGGCACACGAATGACTCAGATGTTTTGGAGAATATATCTTAGATATGAGCAAGATCCCTCAACTTGATTCCTCCAAAATATATGAATTCCTGTTGAAAATTAACCTGACAGAAGATTTATAGATGAAACTATCCTCATCTTTCAAATAAATAGGGGCATCACAATAGATCTTTCAGGTCACAGTGTATAACACCCTTAAATATATCTATCTATCTATGGATATTTGCATTGGCTAACTGCGATATACGTATAAAAAGCCAGTATATTCATATGTTAGCGCCAGCTCAACATGAGAAAATGTATAAAAGAGACACCATGGATGGTTGCCTTTCATTGCTATTTTGGGCATTAAATATTGCAATTACTACCAGCAGCACTCGTTATTCGTGGATCTCTCGCAGGGGCGACCACAGAACTCTTTAATGTACCTGTAAATGGATTTTATGTGAACCGAGGTCCATGTTTTTTGCCAACAGACACTTTTGTTCCCTGGTGAGCTCATTAATGGTCTCATATTTATTGATTGAGCAACTTTGGCAACTGGTGAGTTTGTGTGACTAAGAATGTGTGTGAGTTTGCATGGGTGTGTATGTGTCAGTGTATGTATTCGCAGGCGCTGGTGTATAAATGAACTGTGAATTTCAATTTGAATTATGTTGAATTGCTTTGATTGATTGTTGCTGCCATTCTCACTGTGTCCATTTGCTAAAGAGAACACATGCAAATTTAATGGAACTTTTATGGTTTTAGGTGCCTGCCGACCCCATTACCAGCATTGAATTATAATGATTTTTATTTGAAATTAAAATTTTCTAAAATTTCATCTCATTGATATAACAAAGAAAGAAGGAATACAAAAAGGAAATGATAAATCAAAATGAAATAATATCTAGTAAGTATGGAGAAAAAGTAATGGCAAGAAAACCAACAAAAACTCGTTTTAATCGTTTGCCAAGCAATAACGAAAAAGTTTTAAAAAACTTAACGACCAACTTCTTCAGCCAAAATAAGCTATAAACCCCTGATGAGACCGAGCTGATGAACTCAATACTCATAAGTCGAGTTGAACAGAAAACTGACTAAATAAAGTGCAGATGCCATTGGGCAGGCAGGCGGACCAGCGCGCAAGCGGCCGTTCGGTCGTTCAGTTAAGCATAGCGGCAGACAGGCGCTTACGTAACTTTCGTTGCCAATACGTATTCGTATCGAATGTGTGCGCCATTGCCACTGCATGTGAATTACGTTTATGGCCATGAGCAGCAGCACCACCACCACCAGAAGTAGTCACACTATTGCCGCGTCAAAGCAGAAGAAATCCCAGACGTAAAAGTGTTTGTCAGCAATAGTAATTTTGCCCAGCAGCAGCTAACGCGCAAAGCAAGAAATGTATAGAAATAGGGAAACAGCGACAACAACAACAACTGCAGCAGCATTAAAATCAAAGCTCAACGGGCGATTTTCACATGCACAGAATATGACCGCAAGCTTTCTTACTTGCTTGTTGGGTTTAACAATGTTATTGACAATAATAATAATAGTAATAACAACAAAAACAACCAAAATAATAACAGTCACAACAAAACAAAACAAAACAAAACAAATAACAAACAACAACAACGATAACGATAATGATAACTACAGCATATGGTCAAATAACATTTTGTCAGTAATACTCACAATGATCAAATGGCCTTCCTAACGCCGCCTCCAAATGATTTTATTGACATTTATAAGGTTTCGAATTCGTGGCTGGGCCCAGTATGAGGTGGTCACAGAAGAACAAAAAGATAAGAATTTGTGTTCATGCCACCATTCAACCAAATATCCAACCAAAATTCACCGCACACATTCATAGATGCACAGTTATATATTTATATATATTCTTTGAATAGCCATTGGAGGTGCATCGCGCATTGGTATCACTTTGCTGGATGCAAACCGGCTTCAATTGGATTGCACTCAACGCAAACTGGATTCATAATGCCGCTATCACTTTTCTTGCACAATGAAAATTGTTGAAACTGTGTGATATTTCATAGAGGTTATTTATAAGATTAGATCATCTTAAGATCCATGACAGTGATCCAAATGCTCTGGTGGTGTCGCAACACACCTTAGGTTAGTTAAGGGTGGAAGAAAAAGGAAACTCATCTAGGCCTAGAATGCGCCCATTGATGAACAAGTGCATCATCTGGGTTTGGCATGCGAGAGTACTGTAGTTAATGCAACGCAACACACATTTCCGGTGATCTCCCAGCGCGATTAAAACGCCTGAGAGGGAAAAAAATAACTCCAGCCAAGGAACAACTTTCGCTTATGCCAACACCTTGACTGGCATATGCGTTACCCGTTGAAATTTATGTGTAAAGTTTGTAGTCATTCCTTTGTGTATTACCCAGATGCCCTAAGGTGGGGATGAGTTACTTTACCTGATTCCATGTAAAGTATTCGAAAGAATAGATTAAACAAAAAGCTGTTACCAAATTTTCAAATTTTGTTTGCTGGACGAACGGTGCTTAACGGAAAAATCCCAAACCATCGCATGCTCTTGAAATTGTGGTGGATGCTATGCTGATGGGAGGGAGGCTTAGCCCCCGCGCAACTTTTGCTGCACACTCATATGTATTCAAATATTTGTATATATTTGCATCAAGGTCTGTGAGGGGTTATCGCAGCTCTTTTCAATTTAAATCTTCCTCATGTCGTTCATTTGTTGCTCTGTTGTTGTTGTGTTGTCGCTGGTGGCATTCTCGGTGTTCGTCTTGTTGCTAATTTTCTTTTTTCTTTTGTGATTTTGTTGCTATGCTTTGTTTTTATTTTCTTGCAACTTGCTTCTCTCTACTTATTTGTTATAGTTTGCAACAGCATTCAATATGCCAGCACAAAATTTTCAACCTGCTGCTGATGATGGTGGTGGTGGTGGTGGTGCTTATGCTTCCTCCCTCTTCCGCGGATTAACTTATTCATTCATTCACTTTTGGCCTTTTAGCTCTGCTGTGGCATCTAATTTTGTGGGCGTTTTGTTGTTTGGCTTTTGCGGTCATAATAAAATTGTTGTTAGTTGCGCTTATTTTAATTGTTTTTGTTGTTGTTATTGTTGTTGTCGTATTCGTAAAATGATACTTTTCATGGTTTCTGTTGATTTTATTTTAGTTTTTTAACGGTTGTGATGTAATACTTGGAGATGCGCTCATAGTATGCCTTGTTTGAATGTAGGAGCTGACAATTTAAGGTGATGTTTATATGATTAGTCAAACTTTTGAGCATATGTTTCCATGAGAAATGATCTGTGACCACATAGACGAGTATGGAGGCCATAAACACACGTGCCCGTACATACGAGTATGTATATCGGGAACAAATTGATACTGGAGTCTTCGGTCTCGCCGATGTTTTCCCATTTTGAGTAATTTGCCGGTTCAACAGTAGATGTGCATTTCTTTATCCAGTTGGTTCTGTGATGTTTCTAATATTGAACTTGCCTCTCTTGCATATGCTTAACTAACTCGGATACATCGTTATTATTAATCTGTCCATACCCCCTCAACTGGGCCCGTGTACATCTGGTGGTTCTCCACTGCTGACTCAGAGCAGCAGAAATACGTTAAGAGCAGGCTACTTCTTCGTTAATTTAGAAGACCACATCCATATCCTTTTTACGAATTGTTGATGGAGACTGTTTTGCAAAAATTTTCCATTGATGTGTGTAACTCTAATATCACTTAATCTACTCTGTATCAGTTAACGTACTGGGCATATTAAGTCTAACTATTTCCTCATCTCACTCAGCCACCTCCTCATCTACCTGCGAGGCGATTGTAGTCTACAATTATGAAATTCATAAAAATTTAAAACTCCAGCCAGCAAACTGCAGACTGTGAATCCTCAACCTACGCCATAGCATCAGTTCAGGTCTGTTGCGGAATATACTACATATATATAGTCATATTTAGAGTCCTCAGTGATAATGACTGTGACATACTTTGCCCCCAGAAGTCCCATTTTGTACCACTAGTTCTGGCCAGTTACCTGCACTGTAACTAACTATAAAAACGAAGATGTATTTAAACTGCTCGCGACCCATAAGGTCAGTGGAATATACAACAACTAAGACACTAAAACAGGCATGCTTTAGATCCATCTATACTGCGGCAATGTCTTCAGTGGGCCGTTGCATATCCTCTTATGTTGTAGACATATCGTCTGTAGTTCTTAATACACTCTTGTGAAATCAGTCTCTTAGCGTACCCCAACTTAGCAATAAAACTGCTGTCATGCTTTAGATTCTAAAGCATGACAGATTAGATTCTAAAGTTTAGAATAAAATACAAATACACTTGAAAGAATCTCTGGGAATCCCCATCTTTGTACTCCTTCACCACATTAAATAATTAAATTTTCAATATTATATTGAACAACATTTCCGTTTCCACAAGGGAGGAGTCTCTAAATATCTGTAATCCACGGAATATGAATGGAAGCGTGAAATGCGGACGAGACTTTTTATTTGAGAAAAAATACAACTGATTCGTCAACACACAGTCAAACCATATTCAATCATGCGTTCCTTTCCTGAGAGTTATATCACTGTTCCCAACAGTTCCCCAGCACACAAAACAACACAAATACCATCTCCAAAGTTGTCCTGAGGCAGAGTTTAGCCTCAGCGCAGACAATTAATTAAATCAATTGTCTTCTGTGATTACTTTAAATGTAATTTAAAATAAAAATTTCAAAAAATTGCTTCAATTAAGTTGATTCCCCTGGCATTTCGTTAAAATTATCTAAAAATGCGGTGGGAAAAACAAATTTAAAAATGAACCACAACAACAAAATTTAAAGCTAAAAAATGCACAACTTCAGACTTAATTTAATGGACTTGAAGCACAATGCAGCCAACAATTCACTCGAAGCCGTAAACCTTGAACTTTCGCATACACAAAACGAAAAATAAATTTAAAAAAACACACACACACAATTGTTTAATTTCATTTCATCTCATGTAAAATTATTTTGAAATTTCATGAACTCTTTTTTAAATTTTTTTATAATTTTTAGTTTTTTTTGTGGCATTGCACTCAAAAAAATTAGCGAATATCTGTGAAAACTGTCTTAGAATGGTGCGTTTTAATTCCTCGTTGAAACGAGATGCCGCGGGGTCGGATACATACTCGTATATAAAATCATCAATCGAAGAACTGACTCAAATAGCAAAAGTAGACTGACTATTAGAAACTATATAGAAATGGGAACACTCTCGGACAGAGTTAAAATATGCATATGTAGATAATATGTGGAATTATGCAGAAAAATTATATAGAACTTCAATACAAAACAAGACTGAAGTCAGAATAGATAAACTAGGATACATAACACACCCAAGTTGAAAGTATCTAGCAATTCCCATAGAAATAATTGAAGTGTGAGTTAACGATGACCACATATTTACATCCATATGAACTTGAATGTTGTCGCCATTTGAAGATCGTCTACTAGTATTACATAGGAGTGCCATTAGATATTTCTCACTCCTTTAGTTAGCATGCTGATTTACAGTTTCATTATATGCCAGAATATAATGTATTTCTCATAATTATTGTATGGATGTCGCGTTATACATATGTTTACACTCGTAAAAAATGTTAGCATTTGTTCGATCGCTGGATTGTTTCACGTAATGCAGTATGCAGCATATGTTTGATAAATATATGATATCATTTAAAAGCAGTAATTAACAAAAATTGGCTTAAAGTATTTTATCAAGGTTCAGTTTAAATCTGCTCATTTTTGCCAAATAAATGCACACACTCGTCACCACGCTCCTTCTTTTTAATTATTTCAACTATTGAACTTTAACTTAACTTAGATTTATTTTATTTATTCCAATACATTCAAGAATTACGCCCATCAATGCAGTAGAGATAGAATCATTTATAAAACGAATCATTTATGAGCTTTTACTAATGCCTTATAACACTAATTGCTCTTTAATAACAGTTTAGCGTTTATTCCTTTTTAGTTATTAATGACGAAAATTATATTTCGTCACAACATGTGTGTCAGCAATGAACGTGGCTGTGAAAAGAACCCATCCCTTTTTTACATACCATTTTGAGTACAATAGTGGTGCCTCCTATCAAATTTTGCCAGAAATCTTATACAACTTTCGAATCATTAATGAGAAGTGTTGGCGTATCTATGGATCCCACCCAATGCACTGCTCTGTATAGTGGTAGTGCGTTATTTCTTTATATATACTTAATATCATTTTAGAGTATAGATTATAAATGACAGGAATTAAAGAAAGCATAAACACAATGGGTGCATTCTGGCAGCCTATCGGTTGCCTATCGGATGAGAGAAACAGCACACTCCAAACCTTTTTCACTTTATACGTAAACAACTGTGCTGAGTGTTGAGTACGGTAGCGAAGAAAATTTCCGCTCAAAGAGATGGCGTCCGCTCAGTCAGCTGGTTGCAAAAAATTCGGAGAATTCTGATCGGTTGGGTATCCGAGGGCTGCCAGAATGCAGTCAATCATAACAATCCTTCAGGATAAAATGAACTTTCCTATTTGTGTGAAGCTTCTACCATCTGGCTTTGTGCTGACTGCAGCTTTCATTGCATTGCAGGTGGTATTTACGAATACCAGTGCTCAAAAGCTCCACAAGCCCACACGGCTCCATGTGAAGACTAATGATGCTATTTATATATACGAGTACATATATCTAGGTGCTATTGCCATAGTTCGGTTTGCGCTGAACTCCTCAAACTCTTCGTCCGAAACTTTTCAACCAAACTCAGCAAATCTTGATAAAGTCTAATTTTACTTATTTTGATTTTAATTGGAATATTTTTTAGAATGGTTTCTTTTAATTGTTTATTACTTTGTAAAAACGTTTGCTTTTTGTTTTTTCAATTTTTTATTTCCTTTATTTATTTTTTTTACGGTCTTCCAATTACTCATTTACTTATAATTTCTATAATTTGTTTTTTATTATGTATTTTTTCTCTCTTATTTTGATATAATTTTTTATTTTCATTTGAAATTTGGCGAATTTTTCTTCTTTCATTGTGAGTGGAACAAAAAAGAACTCACAAAAACAGATAAATAAATAAAATATATTTTGTTTACCTCTTATTTCAGTGTATCGCATTCCTCTCTGTATTATAATACAAATTATTCATAAGATACATTTATATGTTTGATGCCTATAGAAATATTTATCAACTATTATTGTACGAAGAGATTTACGCGTCGGGTATCGAAGCCCGCACAACTCCTTGTGTTTGCGTTTGTGTGGATATACTTTTGTATAAATTAACTTATTTCATTATTTTTTTGATTTTTTAAAAAATAAACATCAGAGAGAAACTCTGATGTTAAACTTTATTTATTGAATTCAAAACAAGAACTAACTTACAATTTTTTGATAACTTAACTTAAATTCAAATAGCGGCAGCGTTGAAGCAGTGCAGCGGTTAGCGACAGCGTTGGAGCAGTGCAGCGGTTGGCTCGTGCAGGAAGTATTGCAGACACAGCGTCAGCAATTTAGCTTTTGTTGATTAGCTTGAATTGAAGTTGGACTTAATAAAGACCAAGAAAAAAATATAATTATTGTTAACTTAATTATCGTTAACTCCTCCCCTCTTAAATTCAAGCGTCCGCGCTTGAAGTGCATGGGAGAAGTTTTGGCTGGATTATGTTTTGCTGTATTTTTGGTTGGATTTCTATAGTTCTTCTTCCAAACCTTGAGGCAAATATTTTTGCTAATATTACTACGACGATAATAATTAATGCGATTATTGACACGCTTATTATGCTTATTCGTCCTCTTGTCTCTAAGAATTCTATTGCCCTTGTGTTATTCGTATGAAGTTCCTTGATGAGTTCCATAGTAAGTCCTTCCTCATATTTACCGGGTAAAACAGAAGATCTTAGAATAGCTGGTAGGGGTTCTATTGAAAAGCTTTCATTAAATTCATAAATTTGGTTGTTGGCAGTGATTGTTGCATTTCGAAATTTTATGACATAGGAGCCTGTTAGGTTCAATTGGTTGTCATCTACAAATATTGAGCCATTGAATTGATTGAGGAGAATAATTCCGGGTTGGATATCTTCTATTGGAGCAATGTGTAGATTATTTACTCTAGTACAGGATGCTGGTTTGCTATGTAATATTTGTGGAATGCAGGAGCTTTTACTTATATCTACGATATCTTTATAATTACATATTTTAAGGTTTTTATAAGTTTTGCAAGAATTTTTAATTGCGTAAATTTTATCTTTACAAATTATATAGTTTTCATAAGAGATTTTTATAATTTCATTGCCTCTTTTAATAGGCTTTAACAATATCTCTTCACATGTTTCTTTATTGGTAGTTGGTATGCTTATAATATATAGTATGATAGTCTTATTTGATGCTATCGAAACATCTGCGATTTGAAAAGATTCTTCTATATTTGAAAAACTGATGTTATCTTTTTGTAACATTTGTCTGAATAACTCCACTTCATTATTTGAAAGCATAAATGAATTTATTAATCCAATTTTTGCCCAATTTATGGCATGATCTATATTAATTACTTCTTGTTTTAATATATCTAAATAATTTTTAATATTAAGACTAATAGTACTTTGGACATTTGTGCTGTCAAAATTTTTCATAATTAATTCATTTGTAGCATTTACAACATTATTCAATTTTTCAATTATTAATCTGTTAATTACCATTTGTCTCTCATTATTTTTAAGTATATTATTTGTCTTATCACTAAGTATTTTAAAATCATCGTGGTCGGGACTTCCCGCTATCCACTTCCATGTTGTTCCAATGAAATTTAAAGATCTTTTACTTATACTATTAGGCTTTAACCTATCTATATGGTTTTGTATTTGGGATATTTCATGTTGAAGGAATGGGAGAAGGGCGTTGGTTTTATTAACTTGTTTTATTATTGTCTTATTTAGTCGATCGACTGCGTCCTGGTACTCATTTATGTCAATCGTATGTATCAGTTTATAAGAGCCTGTTTGGATTTTAGCTGATCCCATGGTGAACGTGACAACTTCTGAATTTGAATAGTCTAGAACTTGTATCTCGCTGTGGCATGATGCAATGAGTAATAATATTCCGCACAGGTTCTCCATGATTTTTCCTTTTTGTCCGCTATCCGGTGACTCGGGATCTCTGATAGAACACAAATCGTGTGGTTGCGTTTTTATTCCAACGAATTCTAACGCTTAATTAGTTGTGGTTTCTATTCGGGCTACACAATTAATTTATCGAACTTCTTGAGGACACTTTATAAATTAACCGTGATGAGTACTGCTTAAGGACTTCTTTCCCGAATACCACGACGTTGGGCGCCAATTAACTTATTTCATTATTTTTTTGATTTTTTAAAAAATAAACATCAGAGAGAAACTCTGATGTTAAACTTTATTTATTGAATTCAAAACAAGAACTAACTTACAATTTTTTGATAACTTAACTTAAATTCAAATAGCGGCAGCGTTGAAGCAGTGCAGCGGTTAGCGACAGCGTTGGAGCAGTGCAGCGGTTGGCTCGTGCAGGAAGTATTGCAGACACAGCGTCAGCAATTTAGCTTTTGTTGATTAGCTTGAATTGAAGTTGGACTTAATAAAGACCAAGAAAAAAATATAATTATTGTTAACTTAATTATCGTTAACTTATACTCGGCTTATGGCGTCAATAATACGACTTTGAAAAGAAAAGCGCGGAAAAGAAGACACAATGGCAGCATTAACAATAAATCTATTGAAAACAACTTATTACACTTGTAAGGGAATTACTGCTGGAATTTATGCATATTATACACACATGTGTAGGGGCAATTACTGAATTAATCGGCGATTTTAATTCGGCTTTTGATTTTGCATAATGTCAAAATCACCTTCGCCACCTCTGCCGCAAGCAACCACTATTCGACATATTTATGGAACATTCCGCAGTACGTTTTAGATATGCTTCTGATACATATGTATGTAACTTATTACATTCGTAGAGTGTGCTTCAGAACTTCACACAAATATAGTTAGCGATAGTATTAGAGTGCACGTCGTAAAAGTGCTGAAGATTCTTTGCCAGCCTGCAAAGACCATAAGACTGTGGTATACTTTTTTAGTTTTCTATAAAACTCCAAGACATCGGTCAGAGAAAATTCATTTCAGAGAAAAAAGTTCCCTTGAATAATTGTACAGCGCTAAAGAAGTGTAAAACTTGTATTGTACGGGTAGTTTGTGTTTTGTTTCAAAGTGCAGGAAGTGGAGGAGTGCTGGTTGCTGCATTACTTCACGTCCACATTGTGCCCAGCATAAGTGAGTCTCAACAAATATTCCACTACAGAAATGGTAAGGAAGTCGGCTTCAAAATGTAAATAAAAAGATTGATTTCCTTCGGACATCTGGTCCAGTTCCTGTACAGTTAGAATGTGACTAGGGAGATGTACATGTATGGCAACAATTGATATTAGAGGCTCTTTGCCATAAACCCAGGGTATCTCTAAATGAAGCTAAAAAGCAAATCGTGCAAATTAACAAAAACAATTCAATTGGTTTAATAAGAAATATCAAACATTTCTTATTTTAAATTTGTATGTTTGGCGTGTTCGACTTTTAATTATTATTATGTACATATACATATGTATACATATGTACATATATACACATATGTACATACATATATGTATATATATATAAGTATATTTTTTTTATATTTCTTAAAATCGACGATAATTCGTGTTTGAAATGAATTTTTTCTCGCTGTCAACCACACAAATTATGGAAACTCGTTTGCCCATATTGCATGCATTGTAGCCTAACCAGCTGAAAGCGGCTGACATGATGTCATCATTGCGCATTTAGCACGCTTCCAAGCTGAAATCCGAGCGCACCTTGTGCGACTCTACAGCACAGCATACCAAACGAGTTGCGCGCACTTATCCAATCATCATGAGCAGAAATGCCAACTGCAGCGCCTGACGCACTTACTCGCACGTTATTTACTGTAATCGTAGCTTATTTACACGCAGCCGTACCCACGTAACAACGCACTAAAATATTTCAGTTACATAAATATAAGCAAATACTCACAGTAAGTAGTCATATCAACCCCCCTCCCAGCCAGCAGAAAGCTGTAATTCCTGAATTGTCAAGTCAATTTCCACAACCTCTCCCAGTACTGCATCGTTCCATCCATAAATTAGCAATTTTTATGCGTTTACAGACGGCCGAGGCATTGCACCATTTTCGTGCTGCCTACCAAACACTGGCGCATCCATATGGTGCCTTGGCAGCAAGGACTAATTCCCAAATCTCATTAATACTAAAAGGCATCATCCGGCAGGCGAACGCAAACAACAACGCCAAGAAGCATGACAACGGAATGAAGCTGGCTGAAGAGGGCAATGCCTCGTCTAAGGCAGCCAGCAAAGTGACTGACTTAGCGTTTCTGCTCGAGTGGCTCGTCGCACCGCTGGAGACTGGTTGTTCCGCCGCCATTGTTATGATTACTGTCGCTATAATGCAAATATGTGTGTTTGCAACTAGACGTACAAAAACCAGAAATGCCCTAAACTGGCCGACTCGGAGTACCTGTATTGCCAATTCTCCACTGAACCCACTTTCGATTTCAGTTGGTGTAGTTTTTGGCAGAAAGCGCTGCTGATGGAAACGAAAGCGGCAGCGAAAGCGAAACGTGATTTTCAGTGGCACCAAATATGCAAAATGCTCTCCTTCCTTTGGTGCCGCAGCTGCCAATGCAGTGGATTTTAAATTGACGTTACATCCCACTTTGCCACTCCAGGCGGCTTCGGTGAAAGCGAAACTTTACAAAAGGTGCATTTCATGTTTGATTTGTGTTATTTAATTGGCTTACCACTTCCGTCGACCACCATCAACTGGCTGAACTCTCATATTATATTCTTAATTCTGATTGTATGACGGGTCACTCGCCTAGTAAATGAAAAAGCAAATATATTTGCAAACCACTTCTAAGATGTGTTTAAGCCAAATCCATCTTCAAACAACTTCGCAATTCCAAATATTGAAGTTCGCAAAACTCACCATCAGGTAAAGTTCAGTTTTAAAGAATTGGCTCTTGCTATAAGAACGAACTGTAAAGCGAGCAAGGCTCCTGGCTACAACATGATAACGTCAGAGATGATAGCTCCATTACTAAAATGCGCAATCAGGTTAATTCTTAACTTGTTCAATGCAGTTCTTCGAGTAGGATAGTTCCCAAATATTTGGAAATTGTCAATAATAAAAATGATCTGCTAGCTGGGTCAAGAACCCACCTGTTCCTCTTCATACAGACTTATCAGCCTATTGTCTATACTTGCCAAGCTGTTTCAAAGAATATTTTAGAACAAGATGCAGCCGTATGTTAACAACTTGATCCCAAGTCACCAATTTGGCCTTCGGAGAAAACATGCAACAATTGAGCAAGTGCACCGAATCACCAAAGATATACGCACTGCCTTTGAGTCTAAGAAGTTCTGTTGTGCCATATTCTTAGACGTAGCTCAGGCATTCGATATGGTTTGGCACGACGGACTTATGTTCAAGTTGAAACAAATGCATCCTGCGGAATTTCACACTACCCTTGGAATCTTACCTTAGAGAGAGAAAATTTTTAGTGAAGTGCAACGAATCCACATCGAACATCTATAGCATCGAATCTGGTGTACCCCAAGGTAGTGTTCTCGGGCCTGTCCTGTATGTTTTGTTTACGGTTGATATACCGACAGATGAAAAACCAAAAATCTGTACTTTTGCTGACGACACTGCGATACTATGCTCTCACTCAGTAGCAGACGCTACATCAGCTAGCCTAAATCGACATTTGCGAAATATTCAAACTTGGCTCTGTAACTTGCGCATAAGAGTAAGCGAAATGAAAAGCAAACATGTCACGTTTACACTACGTCAAGGTAGCCCCGCGGCCCTGAAACTCAACAACGTCACCATTCCTGTATCCAGTGAAGCTACCTATCTTGGAATACATCTCGACAGAAAGCTGACTTGGCGCAAACATATAGAGACCAAGCAAAATCAGATAAAGATAGCAGCCCTAAAATTAAATTTTTTCCTACACAAAAATTCTCGCCTTCCGATAGAACACAAAGTTATTCTGTACAAAGCAGCAATCAAACCGATTTGGTCATATGGCGCTCAGTTATGGTCAACTGCTAGTTCTTCTAATATAGAGAAAATTCAACGAGCTCAGTCTAGAATACTAAGAATCATCATGAACGCAGCATGGTACGTGAGAAATGTGAATATTAATCGCGATCTAGACATAGCACCCGTTAAAGAAGAACTAGTCGTTCTGACTTGAAACCACCATACAAGGCTTCTGCATTATCCGAACTCGCTAGCCCAGGTCCTGCAAAAAACTCGAAGCTTATCAGGGCTGAAAAGACGAAATATTCCATCATTATAGTATATTTTATGAAGTCAACTAATAATTCGCACACTGGTGCAGAATTATAATATATGTATATATTTAATTATTAATGTTAAAATTTGAATACGTCGGAAATGCTCCGGTACAACATATGGCCACAGCACGTTGTAGTTTTGATAGAGCTTTTTTGACCCCTACAAGAGAGAGTCTGCTCATCCAAACCATCGATGCATAGGTGATAATAGGTCTTACCATAGCTGTATAGATCCATAGGACCTTACTAGGGGAAAGACCCCATGTCTTACCAAAAACACCCTTACACTGCCAGAAAACTGACAGTGCTTTGGATGTCTTCAGTTCGACATGTGTTTTCCAAAGAAGTCTGTTATCAAGGATGACTCCAAGATATTTGATTTCCTTGGATAGCTGGATAGTGACTCCTTTTAGTGTAGGCAGAATAAGTCCATCAAGCTTTCTCCTTCTGGTAAAGAGGGCAATACCAGTCTTGGCAGGATTAGCCGATAGCCCATTCGCACTGCACCAAATGTCAATCATATCCAGAGTTCTCTGCACCCTTCTGCAGACAATCATAAGGGATGGACCTGTCACAAGACAGCCAACATCATCCGCATATGCCTGAGCGTATACACCCGAGTCATTAATGGCGTTAAGCAGAGAATCGATTACCATGCACCAGAGCAATGGAGACAGTACACCACCTTGGGGACAGCCTCTATTAACCCCAGACGACACCAGCAAATCTTCCTCCGCTCGCACCGTTATGATTCTCTGGGCCAGCATTGATCCAATTTACTAGGACCCGGTCTACGCCATGCCGCCTAGCAGAGCCGCACATACTGTCGAAAGTAGCATTGTCAAACGCACCCTCTATGTCCACAAAGATGCCTATTGCGCATTCTTTCCTGTCGATGGCTCGCTCTATCCTTCCAACAAGGTTTTGCAGAGCCGTCTCGCAGGATTTTCCGCTTTGATAGGCATGCTGAAATGGAGAGAGTGGATGCGTCTTCAGAGACTCCCTACGCATGCGAAGCTCCACCAGCCGTTCTAAACTTTTTAGCATGAACGAGGTCATACTAATAGGTCTGAAGCTCTTGGGATTGGTGTAGTCGTCTCTTCCAACCTTAGGAATGAAAGCAACCCTCACCATCCTCCAAGAGCGTGGTACATAGGCCAGTGCGAGACATGCAGTGAAGATCTTCTTCAGTGCTGCCATCACTAACTCAATGCCTTCCTTCAACACAATCGGATATATGCCATCCAGTCCGGGCGACTTGAAGCTGTCAAAGGATTTGATAGCAAATCTAATAGCAGCCTCATTCGCCACAGTTCTGGCGACATACCAATCATGTCGAGAGGGTGCAGCTGCCCTGACAACATTTCCGACCAAAGGTGGTTGTTGACGGGCTATGCTTACCTGATTTCCTGGAAAGTGTGACTCCAACAGCAAGCTGAGTGTCTCACTTTGCCTCTCCGTATAGGGGCCATCAGGTTTCCTGAGCGACCCCAGTTTAGCAGTTTGGTCCTTTTTCAGGACTTTCACCAGTTTTGCCGTGTCACTCAGGGATTCGATATCACTGCAGAAGTCTCTAAAAGAAGTCCTTTTCGAGTCCCGAATTAGCTTCTTGTAGTCCCTCTGAACACGTCGATATCGTTCCCAGTCCTCGTCAAGATTCGTCTTGAGGGCCCGGTTGAGGAGTTTTCTAGACTCACGCCTCAGCACCTGAAGCTCTCGGTTCCACCATGGAACAGGAGTCCGGCTAAGAGGAGGTCTAGTTGGGCAGGCTAGCTCGAAGCTGTTTGTTAGAGCGGTGTTGAGATGTTCAACAGCCGCCTCAATGTTCTGCTCCTTGCGAAGTTTCAGTGGCGTCACGTGATTGCTACGCAGTGCCTCCCTGAACTTTGGCCAGTCTGTTTTTCTTGGGTTTCTGGTGGGCAATGGCATCTGTGCCCGCTCGCCACACTGAAACTCAATGTATCTGTGGTCCGAGCACGAGTCTTCGGTGAGGATCCTCCAGTTGTTGATCGACCACCCCAGTCTTGGATTTGACAGGGTGACGTCAATTACCTCCTGCCTTCTCGCAGTCACAAAAGTAGGCTGCCTGCCTACATTGTGGATATTCAGGCTGGAGGAGGCAATATACTCGAAAAGTCGAGAGCCCCGCTCATTGCACTTGCTGCTGCCCCAGATCGTATGCTGGGCATTACCATCGCAGCAAAGAACCAGACCAAGACTGCGCCGCTCACAGAACCCTACGAGAGTAGCGACCTTCCCAGGTGGTGGCGCCTCCAAAGCATCGTAAGGAAAGTAAGCAGATGCAATCACAAACCTCGACCATCCGTCCATACTCTTAAAACTAATCTCTGCCGCAACCAGATCCTGACAACAGAATGCGTCAAGGCAGGTCGCTGCGAGATGGGATGATATTATAAGACCGGCTCTATGTCTAATCGAGTTTCTGTCATATAATATCGTGGCCCCTTTCAACAAGCCAAGGCCACAGAGGCGACCCCTAAAGACCCAGGGCTCTTGTACTGTTGTTATGTGGGGTGATGTGTGCAGCTGGGTGAGTCGTCTACTTAGGAGTACAGTAGCGGCTTTAGAATGCTGCAAGTTGATCTGCGTTACCATCCATTACCGTCAAAGGACGATAGCTAGGAGAATCGTCCGAGCCATTCATCTGGGAAAGACATGAAAGGTTACAGTCCCAAAGAAGAGACTCAGACGGCTCCGGTACCGAGAAACCATGACATCAACAGTGGCCTCATCCACTCACACCACAAGACTAGCACCTTCTTTACCATCCCGGTTGCTACCCCTGGTGTGCGAAAGAACTCTCCAAAGCCTCGTGTTGATGCCAGGGTTCTGAGCACGCAGACAAGAAAGGACATCTGTGGTCGTCAGATCGGGATCCGGAATCCAGCAGATGGCCTTCCTGAGGGACACGCCTGCTTCGCTATAGACCGCGAAGCGAGTGGTCCCCATGGGGGGCACGTCATTGACTGCACCCCTGAGCCAATCAAAGTTGGCCTGGGACGCGCACGACACCTGTAGAGTGCCGTCCTTTGTCTCATAGCCCTTCGCATTAGCTTCAGGACCGGAGGCAATGACGCGATGCATCAGATGACCTTTGCAGTGTTTTATTTCTGTATCAGTTAGCTGATGGTCAGGCCTCAGCTTCCCAATCACCGCCATTGGTTGCGGGCCCTTAGCCTTCTCGCTGTACGATGGCTTGGCTGCACCTTTGGAAGTGCTTGGGCGAAAGTCCAGCTCACCACCCGCCACTGGCAGAGATTTCGCCGGGCAGATGGTTTTGCTGGATACGAGGGGCTGGGCAAGCTGCAGCTTATTGGCAACATTCTTCCCCGCCACATTAGCCGCCACCGATGTTTCGCTCGTACCCTTTGGGGTCGTGGCGCCACCAGCAGTAACAGCTGCAGGGCAGGTGGGAATGCTGTTTTTAGCAACAATCTTCCGCCGCTTACATCGCGAGTGAGCTTTCGGAGCGGTCAATCCCTCCGCAGGCTCGGTGGCTTCCGTGGGTGTCACTTCCGCCGACCTGGGCCTTTTGGAGGGAGTGGACACAGAAGGGCCGGCAGAGCCACGTGAGGATTTCTCCTATCAAGCCGCTTCTTTCTCTGTCTCCTCGCTTGAGTTCGCGTTGCCGCTAATTGAACCTTAATTAAGTAACGAAGAAGGCGGCAGAACACTATTACTAACTCTAAAGTGGATCGCCGTCTAGAAATTCACTGAGGTCTACAGCAAAGTTAGAAAAGCATGAATCTGCCTCCACACGGCTTCAAAGCCATTAACCCACAGTAAATAAATGGAATGATATGAAAACACGTACAGATTTGAATCTTCCAGCGTAATGCCCAACTCCGCTTAAATGTATGCAATAGAAGATTTGTTGTGTCTTCCAATGAAATCTTCTGAAACTACTCACATATCAAATTGCAAAGTGATTAATTTGAAACATGATTTATCGCAGATGAGGAAAATCAGCTTTAAAAGTTGGAATCATTCACCAAATATAACAGATATCCAGCAATACTATCAACATATCACAAATTCCCAATCCAATGAATCCAATATTAATTTGAATTTCGAATAATGTTGGTAGATATTGCATGAAAAAAATGATATATACATGACATGTCTCAAGAGGTCCCGCTTTGAATCGCACTTTACTTTAATAATCCTTACGGTGTACAATTGTCTTCCAATCTGGGTTCAAACAAATATATTTCTAATTAGTCGAAAATGAGCAGTGCGAAGTCTCAGCAGCTATATCCAGTAAATTCAGCAGATATATACATGACATGTCTCAAGAGCTCCCGCTTTGAATCGCACTTTACTTTAATAATCCTTACGGTGTACAATTGTCTTCCAATCTGGGTTCAAACAAATATATTTCTAATTAGTCGAAAATGAGCAGTGCGAAGTCTCAGCAGCTATATCCAGTAATTTCAGCATCAATTGGACTGTGAGCTTCTGTGCGTGTACCAGATGCATATATGAGTATATCCCCTTTTTAACTATAGTTATGCCAAAGAACTGAACCCACAGAACCCACTGTTTTAAATTAGACTGTTCTAATTACAATATTCGCGCCCCTTCCATTGGAATTGGGACTGCCACCTTCTCTGAGATATGAACCTACTCACACCCTGCTGCTCCTTATATTACTATCCTGAAACTAAGAAAGCACTAAGGACTTTTTTTTAACCATATACAATATGGTTCATGCCGTGCGCCACCTTTTTTGGTGAAAACAAAAATGTTTCAGTGTAAATAGAAAATCTACTGTATATAAACTGAGTTGGCTCCTGCCTTGTTATAAGAAGAGAGTGACATTTTAATTTATTTATAAACGCTACGCAATTTAATATTAATTATGTTTATTTATTTATAATTTATACCGACGGGCTACACTCACATACACTCACAGTTTTCTAGCTGGGGAAGCTTTATGAACGTCTCTGGTAAATATGAAAATCATTAATAATAATATTTACATATAAACACACACAATGGAGCGGCATTATCGTGAACACAGTACAACAACTTCATTTGTGCTTAAATACGAAAACAAAATAAAAATACGATAATAACGAGACACAACAAACAACAACAACCAACAACAACAACGAACAAAACAAAAACAGAGCAGAAACAACTAACGATTTACCAAATTCTCTTTTTCCATTTTAAATAAGGGCGTCGCGATTTTTGTTTACTGTATCCATTCATCCACCTTCTCGCGTACCTCATACCTAGTTCCTGCAGCCAGGCCAACGCCAGAGCCTGCTTGGTGTTGCTTTTGCTACCAACCTGCCACCCAGCCCCACCACGCCGCCCAATTGTCTACGGCCCGTTTGCTCAGTTATACTGTTTTAAGATTTTAGCAAATTGCGCAGGAAATCACTTTAATACAATTTCAATAATGCCCCAACGAATGTTACAAACAACCGCAGCAATAGCAACTACATACAACAGCAACAAAAGCAGCAGCAGCAGATAATTTAAGTAGATTTTTTAGCGTGAAGCAAGTAAGTAAACTCTGCGTGGAGCGTGCGGCACGAATGGGGTGCATGAGGAAATATCTGAGCAGGAAGATTTGAATATTATTCGTATAAGCTCTGCTCCGCTCCGCTCTGCTTAGCTTAGATGGGCTGAAGCAACAAAGTGGCACGCTGTCTGCTACTTGCTGTCGGTTGTCGGTTAGTGTTCCATGTGCAATGAATGGGATTTGTGATTGTGCGAGTTATAGCTCAACCACCGGCTTACTCGGGAAGAGAAACACTCTTCACAGCTTGCGAAAGGTGTCTTTTGAGCGTTGGCCCTTGGAATGAGACTATTTAAATAGTGACAATGAAAGGCTAAATTCGTTTCTCTTCTCCAACAGTAAATATCTTTCCAATAGCTCACAATGAGCGGTTACAGAGTCCTCATTAGTTTTTAAAAACGATCACTGGATTTGGGGGGCGGGAATCACACCAAGATGGAATAAAGGTAGTGTCAAGAAAATGTGAAAAATATGACCAGAAAAAGGCACAAACTGATACTTAACCATCTCCTAATATCCGGACGTAAAAATATTGATTATAAATATTGATTGGCATAAAACACGATCGAATCGTTTCCAGTGGAAAGATGATAGCCTTTATTGGAGAATGAGTAGTCGCATTTCCTTATCAACTTCAGAATGAACTGAGATCACGAAGCCAAGAATAACTTGAGCTATACAAATCGTAACTGGACTATTGATATGATAAATACTCTCATAGGCATGTCTTGAGCTGTAAAAAGGTATAGCCTCTTCCCATAGAAGATATGAGCTTCGTCAATGCAACAAATCGAAAGCATTTGGAAGAACTAGAACAGTGAAAATGAAATAAAGGTAACGTTCCACTGGTTCTCTCTCCCATCACTCCGATGTACTAGAATATTTGATAAGCCTTTACTCCGTTGCATGGACAACACGCTTTTATGGGTTGTGGTCATAAGGGTGTCACCCTCCGCTGGCCGCAGTAGTTTCTTTGGAATTTATGTTCAATGGCGACTCATTGCATTACCCATAAGCTTGTTGTAAGCTAGTGCTCCTCTCACTGGCTGTAGGAAAGCAGTGAATTTTTTTTTTCATTTTTGTTGGGTTCGTGCGTGTATGACTGAGTGTGTTGAATTTGACTATGCACCCATTAACTGAAAAAAGCACTCAACGAATCAGCTTCTATGAAGTAAGCGGATTTGAGTTAATGGTGCGTTATGGTGAATTTTGCGGTCGATTTCGGTGCAATTTCAGTACAACTCCCAAAATAAAACTCAAAAATATAAACACGGTATATGTTCATGCCAATCGAGCGTCGCTACTTCTGCATTAGGCGCACTTTAACGGCGGTGCCGAATAAGCTATTCGAAAATCTTCAAAAAAGTAACCATTTTCATTACCATGTGCAATTAATTCAAATGGGAGCATCCTCCTCCTTCACATTTTCAACACACACTCAACAACTTCACCGTCTCAGTTTTCATACCTGTCATTACCCGATTACATTAGTATATTGCATATGTTTGCTGCAATCGACAGAGAAGGCGACAAACGGATCGTCATGCTGATAGAGACAGCAGTGAGGACGTCTCCCAGACTGCTGACAAGGATTTACGCATGATTTATATGAGCTGCATTTATATGAACAGCAATAAATTGCAGCAAAACCCTCGACCTGCCCAGGGGTGTAGCAGTCAAGACCGCAGCCACATGTATTTCAATTTAATCTTCCCGCCGCTTACTTTTAGCAGTTTTAGTGTGGTCTTGTAAACGTTACACTCGCTGTCGGAATCGCTGTCGCAGTCGCACTCGCTGAGCTTGCTATCTGACGGCCACAACTGACAGTTGACAGTTGCAAGTTGGCAGATGATAGTGGCATTGTTACTATTGTTATGCTTGCTGTCACTACAAAGGTGAATTAGATACATACAATTGCAATTGGTGTCTGATGCACGCAGCATGCTGCTGGTGGGCAGAACGACAACCAGCAACCATGCACATAAATATTGCTGACAATCGTATTAAGCTATGTGGGCCATTGGTACGCCAATAGGAAAGCGTGAACTCCACAAGCAGTTCTTGTGACAGGCTGCAATTGATGACCAACACTTTTAGTTATTTCACTCCACTAAAGTTATGAAGCGAACACACGGTATTCAATATACATAAATTCCAGGCTGAACTCGTAGAAGTTGGCTCAATGATGACTTGGCTGGTAGCTGGCTAGGTTTTGGTCGCTCAGCATAACATAGCGAAGTCGCTTTACTTGACGAGTCGTGAGCGGCACACTCGCTTCAATGATTAAACGACTTGAACGCCAACGACTGTGGTGCCAAGTTGGTCTTTTGATGATTTCTATATAGGATACAAAGTTTTTCTTTTGTTATTTCAACAGAAAATTTGAACCATTTTAACAAACGTGGATTTAGCATCTTGGGAGTTAAAATGTGCTCCATGCCTAATCACATTCCCTATATTTTTCTATCCTTAGCCAAATTCTCACCTCTGTCACTCGCTCTCTTCTGCCTCTCACACTGTGACGCACTCTGTGTCACACTCTCAGACTCTCTGCCTCGGTATCGATCTATTAATCAGCCTTAAATCCAACTTTTACAGTGAAGGACCTTACTATACTCGTAAGCTAGTGTATAATCTCTCTGGAGGTTTTTAATGTATATCATTGCGGCTTTAGACATTTACTGACTTATTCATTTATCCAGATTTGGTTGTTAACTTGAGTATGGATTGAAAATGCTCATCGATTCGGAAAACAGTTGGAAAGAATTAATACACGAAACCATGATGGGAGCGATTCAGGTCTTTAATAATTTAACTAAGGAACATCGACGGTGATCGGAGCAGACTTATAGACAACGGGAATTATGTACTCTTTATACTGAGGTGCAAACGGCCTGATTGTCATTCGACGATGCGCCAAGAATCCTTCACACAACAGACGTCAGGTACATCAACCGATTTAACAGCAACTGAGGGAATTAGGTTGGCTACCACTGTCAAGATAAAACTTGCTACCATGGAAAGCAGGGGCTACTGACACTTGTGTACATGCATATGGATATATGAGTACGACTAAATCGCCAGAAGTGCGCCTAAAGTAATAATCGCCAATAATCGTTTCTGTTGTTTCCATCCGTTGGTGGATTCCATTAGCTAATTGCGGCAACATCAAGACAACGTTCGGTATTACGGTACGGTCAAACTTCAGAGCGTTCAGTGAGCACAATTTGCCCGAACAACTTAATTGGTATGCACTTTCGTTTTATAAATACAAACTAACTTAAACGCCTTCTGCATTTACTTTATATATCAAACACTGCTTCAATATGCTTTCGCTGCGAACCAGCTTTGTGTGCATGTGTGTGTGTGTGTGGGTTGGTACTGAGTAATGCTTTTTACTTTCAAAAGTTTAATGTCTGAATTGTACGCTCGCATTGCGACTTAAATACGAGTAAGTGCACTAAACTTACTTGAATAGCACCTCTGGAACTGGAATTATTTGCCAACAGTTGCCCACAAACAGTTGCTGTACTTGTGGCTGAACACATTTCCCAAACCTATTCATTCTGAGAGCTAGTTTAAAGTTTTTACTGCATTTGCCCACACACACACACGCGTGCGTACATGAATGTGTGTGCGTGTGTGTGGCTGTGCAGAAAATTTCGCTCGTTCAAAGGTGTGGTTTGAGTTGGTTTTTCGCCGGACTGTAAGTATTTGACCCATTTCAAGTGGTATGTGAGGCAAATGGCAAACAAAACAAGCGGAACGCAATGAACATTTTCTAATTCTTGAACTGCAACTTTAATTTGTTGTGGTACGCCTGTCGGCAATGAATTGTCCACAATATTCTACTATCAATCGATCGACACCATAACGGGCATTCCCACCGTCCAGTTCTGCACATTAAATGCACAAGTACACATATAGAAACTCTGCGTTAGCTTCGAGCTAATCAGTTCCAGACGCCAGAGCTACGGCAAATTTTGCGGTTGGCATTTATACACCACACGCACCCATTGTAGAAGTACATACGTATTCTAAATGAGAACACTTGCATCAGAAGGGAGTCAGGCGAAAAACACTCCAAATCCAGATTTTGAAATAAGAGCAAAAGCATCTGCCACTATTTAAAGCAAATTAATATGGCATTCAGTTGACACACACACCACACGTCCCCATGTACACACGCACACGCGCTCATACTTTCACAAATTCCCACAAAAGGTTGACTCCGACCGTCAACAATCCACCAGGTCACCTGGTTGTGCTTAATGCGGAAGCCCCATTCTGTTCTCCAGCAGTGTACACAAGGCGCAATCTAAATCTCAACTGAAAAGATGCAGATTCAATTGGTGGCCCTCGCTCGCCATGGCACATCTGCAGACGAGCGGCGGTGTATCTGTTGTCACACGGCAGATCAAATATCTGCAACAAAATATCTCACGCGTACCGCTTACCAAGCAAGCAAGCTGCCTGCCTGCCTGGCTGGCTCACACATTAAGTAACTGTTTTGCATATTTTATTTATGGTTTCTTTAGCTACATTCGCACGACACACACACACACACACACACACACACGAGCAAATGCACACTAGCCCAGCTACATTTACGATTCGCGGTAAAAAGTGCAACTCATTCATTAGGTGCAGCCGGTAACTGAGTACAACACAAGATTCCAACTTGCAAGACATAGTCCGCCAGATACACTGTGCGCCATTTGAAAAAGGCCACGTATTTTTGGTGGGTTAATGTGTGAATGAGCATTTAGGAAATGAATTTATGCCAAAAAAATGACACCCACTGTGGCCACAACTAGTTATTTAGGCCTTGCGTCGCAAAATACCTTCTTGATTATTATGCGCCCATTTGAGAAACTGAGAAAAGTTACGTAAGAAAACAACTAGTTTCCTTCAAATAACCCCCTCAACACGAGAAGGAATCGTATCGTCTATGAACACTTGGTGACACTTGGTTCAATGCATTTAATTTACATAAGTTGCAGAATATCTGATAATGGTGGTCGTGTGTCAATCCAATTTCAAACACATTTCGAGCTCGACACTTACGTGCGGCTTTAGGAGCATTTTCAGAGCTCTCGATAAAAATAACACCGAACGTAATAAGTGCTTCTTCACATACAGTAGACGAAGGCATTGCCAGGGGAGGGAAACAGATATACAACCACAATTCGAACCTTGCATTTCTACATGCGAAGATCTCGATCTGCAGTGATAAATTTGTGTTCATGAATATATTACGAGTAACTCCGCCTTAAAAACCCAAAGGATCTTAATATGAAGCTTATTGATTGATGCACATTTTAAACAGATTTTGGTTCTCAGTATTTTCGTTAGCTCACGAGATTTTAAGTAGATTACAAGAAAATCTGTTATCTTCACAATTTCCGTCGATGGCCTCATTCAATCGACCCGCAGTGTATGGACATAGATATTAAAAGTGATTTCTTGCCCAAAAACACACAAAAGCAAAAAAACCGAAAAGCACAGGCAAAACTGAAGGCAAAGTAAGCAAGATTTTCCCACGCTGCTGCTTAGCTCAGTTGACTGCAGCCGAGTAATTTAACAGCGCATTAGTCCGTCCGTTCGTCCGCCTGCATGTCCGGCTGGCTGCAGGTGCTGCTGCTGCGATGTCGCCATCACCACTGCACATGCTGCATGCAGTTTCAATTAATGCGCACATGCGACCGTTTGTGTCGCTTTTATACTTTTTTTTTCGCTCTCGCTGCCCCCGGCAATTTGCAACCAGCCGCCTGCCCCACCAGCTGCGGCTGCTGCATCCATTGCAGGCAATTTAAATATTTTCACACAATTTGCAATTAAAAATTGTGCGCTGCGAATTATGCAGCGAAAGTCGCAACTGCGGCTGAGCGCATGAAAAACTGTGCAGTTATTTCGCTCATTAACTGCAAAAAATGGCTTGTGGGGTCGGAGACCGGTGGTTGGGGCATTGCATACATTTAAACAATTATGATATGGATACCCGTAATTTATGAGCATTCAAGTTGTATTGCCATGCACTAAAGGGAAGTATTGCTCTTACTTAAATTATGGACTTGCCTACCGCCATTTTGGCTATGGAAAGCACATGGGAAATATTGTTTAGAAGCCACTTTAAATAGCCAGGACCAATGCTAGAGCTTGGATGTTAAGGAAGTCAATGCTATATTGATAACCCCGGGGCTCTTTGCACTGGCATTTTCAAGTTCACATAGTTCTCTCTGTGTGTGTTTAGTGTTTGAGATTTGTTGTTGCTGTAGCTGAAACGATCTTTACTACAAGCATTTCTGTTTTAAAAAATCGTAACCCTTGAACTGTTCCATTGTGATCTTACCTAACTGCCATTTCCAAGAAATTTCGAGAATATTTTTCGGCAAAATAGTTTTCAAAGACTCTTCGGACACCCATTGTTCAAGAAGAGGTGAACACATTACGCATACCTGTAGGGAAATTGTAATCAGAAGAATGTCCACCATACGATACGGTTTGCCAACTACATAGAATACGCTGGAGCAGCTAAAGGATAACATTATTTCACGAAATGGACCATTCGATTAGCTGCCAAGATCGTACGTTTTAAATTCACTGGATTGGTTCTTGTGTGGATTAAGTATTAAGTCAAAGATTGGTATTAAGTCAAAGATTGGTATTAAGTCAAAGATTGGTATTAAGTCAAAGATTGGTATTAAGTCAAAGATTGGTATTAAGTCAAAGATTGGTATTAAGTCGCAGGCCGCGATACACTGTCCCAATTCCTCAAAACAGTCGTCAAAAGTAGACCTTCAAAATACGCTATGTAAAACGTAGGTGCGGACCTATGAACCGCCCCAAATGTTTTTAAATATTCAATGGCATAAAATTAACTCTCAAAAAGCAAAATATCCTTATATACAAAAAAATACATGCTGTTCAAAAAAGCATCCTTCACTAAGAAGTATTTGCGATAATATTCAATAGAATCCACATCGAACTGTGTGACAATGCTTACGAGTAATTCTCTAGAACTGGTCTGGACAACTTTTTAAGAGTACAGTTGGATGAATGCCCTGAAATACCTCATGTTTTGGCGCCAAACTCCAAGCAGACTCTCCAATCCAAGCACTATCAGCCGAACCTCCCCAATCAGTGCTCAACTCTGTTAGTATGAAAAAAAATTCTTTGAATGGAATTTACAACCTCCCCCCCCCCGAAAAAAGTCTGTGTACATGAGAACAAAGAGAATTCCTTTTCATATTCTCTTATTACGAGTATTTCCTTGCGTGAGCAGCGTTGCCGTCCCAAGTCAAAATCCACTCACAATATTTGGCAACAAACGAAATTCGCAAAAAATCACAGCTTATACCCTTCCTGCCCACCCCGACAGTGGTTTGCCTCGTGCTCAGCATATGTCGGAGTATGCATGAATATGTATCTGTGAGTAGCTATTTATGAACTCTTGGTCCGAATGCTGGAGAGATATGTACAAAAGGCGTCTCCGACCGACCCATAGCAGCCGCATCATTGCGAATGTGTGTGTGTATGCGTTCGCTTAAGTGTGTGAATAACAAGTTGGCAACGAGCGGCTGAGCAGACGATGGCCAACAACCAGCACTGACCACCTCTCCGCGACTCTCTAGCCGTACCCCACCCACCCCCACCCCCATCGTCAGCCCATGGGAGCTGCTAGCGGCGTGGAGTGTGACTAACGCAAAAAATTCCGTAACGGTGATTGTGGTGTCGAAATGAATTTCGATGCGCTTCAGGTGGCAGGGGCAACGAGCGGCAACCAGCAAAACAACAGAATTCTTGAAGTTTGTTTGCTTTTTTGCCTGTTTGCTATGCTGCCTGCTCTTTTATTGTAAAATAGTGGTAATGCGGTATTTGTTGTTATTGGTGTTGTTATTGTTGTTGTTGTTGTTGTTGTTGTTGTTGGTGTTGTTGTTGCAATTCTTATTGCTTCAGGTTAACATGCAAAATACAAAAATAAGCGCACAACTTTTAACCAAACAAAATAAAAAGGAAAAAAGAAAAACTTCTACGAAAGGTTTCGGCATGTTTTCATTGTTGTTGCTGGTGCTTGGATTGCTGTTGTTTTTGTTGTTTTCATTGTTATTGTTTATTTTGTTGTGGTGGTTGTTGTTGCTATTGTGTAATTCAAGCCATCAACGCGCATTTAGAACTTTTTACTATTTGTAATGTTTGCTGCTGCTGTTTTGTTGTTGTTGTTGTTGTTGTTGTTGTTGTTGTTGTTGTTGTTGCCGTTGTTACCGTTACTCCTTCTAGCCTAAAAACGCTTTGGCGATTCTTATCAAACATTTTTTGGCCCAGTGCCGCAGTGTGTATCTTGTATCTTTCCATCCACTTCTGTGAGTTTGCGTCTATGCCTGCGCTGTGGGTAAATGGTGAAGCTTTAATCTTGTATGTTTTGGTGGCGTGTCGGGCGTTTGCGGCAGGTGTGGCATATATTTAAAACACACGTCTTTGTCTGATTTACCTTTAATCGCTAACCAGACTTTCCCGCCTGCTGATAGTGTAAACTTGTATCGAGTACTGCAAAAATAACTGTTTGCGAATTCGAATAACGAATTTTTAATGTTTTCGTTTGCATTATTCCGTACTTCTTGATGGTATCAAATTTGTCACGCTCCATACTTGCCTGTGTGTTTTCATTAACTCCCGCATTTCAAATTTGGATCCCCAGATCAGTCATATTAACTATATTTGTTTGGAACTTTCGAATGTGTAACGACCATTTAACTAAATCCCCCCTCTTTTTCCCAACTTTTTCTGCTAGACACGAAATTTCAGTTTTGCACCTTCCACAAGTCTCAAAATTTGGCATATTTGGAGTAGTACAGTTGCCCTGTCCCCCTCACTTTCTCTCCAATAAGTGTCTTTATCTAAGTTCCGAAACCAAATCACAACATTGTGTAATACACAGTTTCTGAGTTACGAGGAGTTAATTGTTAACCTGTTAAGATACCAAGTCACACTCAGAAATATCGATCGAGTCTCTCGACATTCCATATAAGCACACACACTAGCACATCTATCTTATCTCTTCACACCAAATTTCATCAGCGTAGCTTATACGATAGCCAGGATATACTGATATATGTAATCGGTTGTATGGGAGGTAGCAATCCGACTTGGAATCCCAAAAAATATATACGCTAATTTGTTACACATTAGAAAATGTTTCCATGCTTTGATGAACCGGACCAGGTTTGAAGTTAGTTTTAGTTCTTAAATAACTTTTATTTAGTGGCCCTCTAAATCAGAGAGGCAAATAATAAAGGCGATGAAAAATAAATTTAGTAACCTTTTTATATGCATATGGATGTGTACTGGCGTACCAGGGTTCTTAAAAATATAAATCAAATGGACGAGCTTATGTCTAGCTAGGATTCCAACCGACATCGTGATGACTAGACCAACCAGGCAAAGAACGCACACTTGAATACGATTACTCATAGTGCTAAACGAAGTGAATAATCGATTTACCAATATGAATATTTGAATATCCCTAGTATACAAATATGCGTAAGCACACACATCCATATGTATTCGCGTATGTAAATAGGCAATGGACATGGCAAATGGGCATTTCATGAGATCATTTTTGCGCTTTTCGATAATACCGTCTAGCATAGCGTAATTATTGCCCGATGAGGACCATTTGGTGTGTGCTGTGGTGAAAAACACAGCAAACTCTTTCAATGAACTAATTCCTTGAAAAATTGAAATTGGGTGTACCGTCGTGTCAGTCAAACAGCGTCCTTCAAAAGTCGAATACATGTCCATTACAATATAATCGAGTTAAGCAACACCCCTGTATGAGGTTATTTTATCTCGTGATGAGCGCGAGTTTAACAAAACTGGAAAGAAATATTAGTCGTAGACCCTCTTTACACGGTTCAAGACTGGAATGTACATTTTCTATTCTGTTTTGTTGTTGCCGTTCGTCCCAATTACTATAATCGTTCCCTTACTTTTTGCTACAATATTTAGCGTCAGATACTGAATCGCATAATTTTTTTGTTACCCTCTGGTACAAGTGAGATTGTGGAATGAGGTACAAGAACGGTACGAATGGTTAAGAGTAACTTGTAAATTTCGCCATATTTGCAGTAGTTCATTGTAGCACTTCCAACTGCAGAAGGAGTCAGTCATACAAACTCACTACAAATGAATATTTTGCGTATCACTACTTGAATGTAAATGGATCTCATATTCCTGGCACTGAGAACAGAGTGTCCTTCGGCTTGAATCTGGTAACAATTTCACAATCTTCAGTTTATTTAGAAAATCGTGTTTTATTATTATTATTATATCTTACACCATAATTAATTATGACTGCAAGGGGTTGGGAATGGGTACTAGCAACAGAGGCCTTCGAACAATCATACTTTAATTGTTAATGTAAATTATAATCCCTTGAGAAACCATTCAATTTGTATAATTAAATTTTAATATTTAATATTTCCTTTTTTACAGCTTAAAATGCAATTGTAAGAGGTGAGCTACAACTTTATGGCATTAATTGACTAAAATGCCATTAAACGCTACTGAAATGGTATTAAAAACTTGATATGAGACAGAGCAAAGTTCGATGAAACAGCGCGGCAGTCGATTTTACGGCTGAGTGAAAGACTGCCTGTCTGGGTTGCTAGTGGCGTTGGTTTATTGTCGTCCATTAAAGTGCGATTGGCTGGATTGGCCAATTAATAGCCCGGCCAATTCAACATTTTGGCATTTGCCACTTAGCCGGAAATGATGCAAATGCTACAAATATGTGCGGTATATAGTGCGAACAACCGTGGCGCTGCGTAAATGCATGGCGAGCAAGGGATATGGTCGGCATGTGGCAAGACTTAATCCGTAATTAAGTGCTCTAATAAACCGCATAATAGCAGCTGGCAGAGAAAGTGTTAACAGCGCCACTTAAATTTTGTTATAAGCGGAAATTGAAATGCCATGCCAGACAAACCGAGCTAATAGACAAAGTTTGTCCCCCGGTCCCTCCTCCCTTTAGTGGAACATTAAAACAAATGTCAAACGTTTTTTTGTGTTTTTGTTTTGAGAACTTGTTAATCAATATGAGCAGTTTTTGATTCTGCAATGGCTATGAACACATGTAGGTAACACAGGAAGGCAACACCATGCAGCATCAGGACTAAAGCCGGCACGGCACTGTCTCAAGTGTTGGTGGTGTTCACGATTTGTTTTCAATGGTATTGTTGATGTTCGCATGTAACAGAATAAAATTACTTTTTTTACATTTTTTAATTGGTTTTATTACTTTACCACATAATTAATTATGTGTGCAAGAGGTGTTGAGAACTAACATATAAGACATTCGACTGGAATAGATAGAAATAATCATAAGGTAACCATACCCTCGGAACTCGAACCAATTAAATCCCGACTATCATAGCTAGACTACGGAGATCAACTACTGATATGTGCTAAGTGCGGTCGAATAAATATGCTGTCCAGAAATCATATTGCAAAATAGGAAAATGTAATTAGAAATTTGGGGAGAGACCATGAAAATCAGATGCCGAATTGTGGCATTACAAAATATTCATTACATTCGAGTAACAATTGGCTGTCAACCTGAACCCCTCACAATTTCACACTTATATATAATGAGATCCATTGTTACACCACGTGGGGTAACCTCCAATCCCGTACTACAGTCGCTCAGAACTGAATGCAATTCAGTGCTATTTTGCGGTACCATTTGCCACAGATCGTGAATACTCCTATTTTAAGCATGCATATGTGTGCACATAAATTGGTTTCGATGATTAATTGGCTGGGTAGGACGTACCGAGACTAGTACACGTTGAGAGAGCCCACAAAAGGTGAGATAGGCCAAAGGTTAGTTCCATTTAATAATTCGTTTAAGCTGACTGCCTCATTAATCTATGCCGTGCCACCTTATCACAAAGTAAGCTGGGCATAGCTTTTGCTTGTGTCCCAGCCAGCCAGCCAGACAAACGCTTTAGAGGCCTTTTTGGGCATCCCTTTTATTAGGGGCGCTCTTATCCATTATCCTATTTACTTACCTTCAGCCATGCCTTGCTATTCATCTGAGCACTCCACGATGAATAAATGAAGTGAAATGATTTGCAATTAATGCAAGTGCGATGGTGCTCGGTGGTAAAATAATGAACAAGGTAAATTAAGTACGACAAACAGAGCCGACTTTCGAGTTCAAACGAGCTACAAAGGAAAGTAGCTGGAAGTGAAAGCGCCCCTTGACTCGACTTGTTGCATTTTGCCACACTGACTCCTCTGCAGTCTATTTGTGCCAGTTTGACTCTCGACAATGTTTCCACGGTTAGGTAAAAAACTTACCACTTTTGGTCTAAAGAGCCACAATTATGCTGTAGCACAAAGCACGGATCACAAAAGGAACTTAAATATTTAAGTGCAGTAAAAACCGCAAATACCACAGAGCCGGGATAGCCACAGAGCCACATAAAAGTGTAAAAACATATAAAAAAGTAAATAAAATTTAAAAACGGAGTAAAACCTCAGAAATAATGCATGTTTGGATACAGTTTGAACAAAGGACGCTGCCAGCCCCACATCACATAGCGCTGCTGGCAGCTACTGTCCTCATCACCTCCCTACCGGACGCAGCTTAATTTTATTACAATTGTAAAAAGGATTCAGTAATGCTGGCTCACATAACAACATGTCAAGCCATTAGCACCCTTTATGGTCAGCGTACAGCTGTTTTATGGGCGAATTTTACAATTGGGCACAACCCCGGAGATTATTCGGGGCGCTGAGTGCATACTGCGTGGGCACGAGTGTAGTTTGTGCCTCTTTGTGCACGGGACCCTAGTGGAGATATGTGGAGATGTGTAACATGTGTAAGCGTGGCAGCGTGCAGTTTCGTTGTGTGTGTCCACAATGACACTGCGTGTGTGTGTGTGTTGGTGTGTTTGTTTAGGTTGGCATTGGTTCATTCTGCAAGGTTACAGGTTTAATGTCTCCTTAATGTCCTCTATTGCTAGTGTCTGTTGTTGCTGTGGCCGTTATAGGTACACAATTTACAACTAAACGCTTACTTTACTTGTGTGGTCTACAGTGTAGATTTCTTAAGTCAATTTAGATTTTGACCAATATTTTCAGGTGGGAGCTAATTAAATCTCTAGGAAATTAATTGATTGTTAGGTCTATGAATTCACATTGCACTTGAACTTCTCGGTGTTTATTTCATAACGCAGAATTTTCTACTTGCACCGCGCACTCCGAGTGGTCCATCGTATCCGACCTAATGATTGCTGGTGATGTATGTCCTGTAGATTCCGCTTTTCTAGAATCTAACACTACAGACAGTAACGGCTGAAAAATGTGCTTCGCGTTGAAGGAACCATCATCCTGAGTAGCTTTTTCAAATAATTTCTCATATAAAACCAGACTGGAGACTTTTTATCGCAAAAAAATACCGTTTACCTTGTTTGGATTTCAATTACTAATCTCATCGATTGGTATATTATTCCTTCCGATCGCTTTCGTGGTCGAAGGAACACCTTCCCAGGAAAAGTTGTTTCTGCTAAGCATATTTTGTACAACAGTATGTCATCATTAATTATCATTTATAGATAGATTATAGATTATAGAGTGTCATAGATCGATATCTGATCTCACATGAATTAAAATAGAATTACTTTCACATTGATTGACTAACTTGCCACGAGGAGCCTACCCCAACAGCATAGAATAATTTTATTAAAAATATTTTGTACATATCGAAAATGTTTTATATTGACGAATTCATTAATTCCACCCCTACATAACATATTTGTATCATTAATGTATGCGTTTCTGTCTGGACTTAAGAACTGTTCCGAAACTCCACTACCCCGAAGAGTGAAGCATACATTGCCAAAGCCATCAATACTCGTACAATACCAAGCAATTCAAATATGTTAGTTAAGTCAATATTCTTCAAAGCACAAACGCTAAGGATGGGGTCAGAGTCACGACTGTTACTGGGCAGTTGCTTTGCTGCAATTACAATGAAAATGGGACGAGTATTCTGGATGCTTCATTGAAGAAGCTTCCATACTTTTAATCGAAATGATTCCGGATCCGATTTCGGTGCTATTATTGTGGACATTAGATAAATAAATTTATTGTTTTTATTGTTATTTATTAGAAAGCAAAATTTATACACTTTAATTGCTATAAATGACGAAGACGTGAGATACAAGCGAAATTAACGGCCCAAATGTATCTATCAGATACACAATTTGACTTTGATGACTGCACAGAAGATCACACCGCGTAAAGTTTAAAACTTGCCCTGAAGGGGGACGAGAGGTGGATGTTAACTTCATTTAAGTGTACACGGTGGTGTAATAAAAAAACGGTGGCGAAAGAAAAAACTTTCGTTTGCTGTTGTTGATTTTGCCGTATGGCAAGCAAACAAAAAAGAAAAAATACTTTTTAATGATGAGAATCTTTTTGGGATATTTATTTTTTTTTTGTCGTTAATGGTTGCGGTGGCAGAAATGAACTAATTTTCGTATTGACACAGCGAAAACGCTAAAGAAAAAAATCAAAGAAAGAAAAACTGGATTCGAACAATTTCGGTTTATCGCACTTTCATCGCTGATATAAAATAAATCGCAGTTTTTTAATTAACTCTCTTTCGAGTTTTTGGTTTATGGCCTGGTCACTGTTTTCTAAACTAGAATACTACAACACAATAAAATGAAATTCAAATTTATATAAATTATTAATACTTGAATTAAAATTATTTCCACACAATGAAAGTAATAACTGCGCACATTGCAATATTGTGGACGAGTTTCGAACGGGATGTGTCCAGAAACTGGACGTCATTTGATAAAATTGGGCGAAGAAAGAAGTCCAGCAAATTTACAATGGCAATGGCTTTCTTCTATATTTTGACATAAAATATTAAAATTGCTTTTTTTTATTAATGGATACATATAAAAGTAATCGGATTGTATGGAAGGCACCGCTCACAATAACCTAATGCCAGATATTTGGGATGAGATAAGAATGCAAGTAAGAAATATGTTAAAATCACAGTCTCGATAGAATGAAATAAGCTGCGACACCAAAAACATTAATTTCGATTCATTAATTTTCGATGCTAAGTAACTATGAAGGGGGAACAAGTCGAAAGGACCGAGTATGCATTTATATAGATGCGTCCTTAAACATCAAGGTATGATAGAAGATTGCGTATGATAGAGTTACGCTGCAAGTGCAATCAATGTTTGCGCCTTATATAAGGAACCACAGCCTCTCACATAACCTCTGTTCTGTTTAGGCTACCGCCAGAAATTATAAAAAAAGAGAAACCAAAATAAAGTGTCCGAAAGAAAACTGTTATAGATTTTATCACGAAAAGAATTCCCCCTCAATTTGTTCAGTTCCGCTTTGGAGAAATCGTCTTTAAACAGGAGTTCTCGATTTATAGAAATAGCTATACCCAACAATGCCAACAGTTGGAATTAGTTTATTTTCTTAATATAAAGAAGAATAGCTACGATGTGAAGGGAACTTCTGTAAATAAATGGCAATGAAATTGTTTAAGCCATTACCAGATTATTAGACCAGCAATTCCAGTTAGGGAGATATCACTTTATGCAAGGGATTAGGGGGATGTGCAACTCTACGTAGGCCAAGCACTTGCAAGGAATTTTTGTTGGGAGAATTTAACAGAGCATCCGTTGTATCCTCATCGCAAAGAGCAACAACACCGCCAGCAAAGAAACAGAAAATGCAGTGCAACTGACCATGTTCGCACACGCATCAACCGTCACAGTCTGGGAATGCTCGCATTCATCCGGTCCAGTGGACCATGTTAACGTACTCAATCTCGGAACTCTGATGGTGCGAGGGCATTAGGTGGAAAAGCCTTTAAGTTATTTTCATTGAAGTTAATTGCTGAATTTTTGACATTATTATGCGCAAATGCAGCGTGGCTACAAAGGAGGCTCTTATGAAATCGTCAGACCAGCAACTATTCTGGCCTCATATTTCTGCCACTGCAGACCCTTTGCTGTGGTTTGGTTTTCCATCGAACTGCATTTTATTTACCACCAGCTCCTATTATTGAAGTCAATTCGCGGAATCGGCCGCTGACAAATTTGCGCTAATTGCACGAGCATACTTTATAGTCTAGTAAGCGGTAATGAGGCTAGCAAAGTGGGAGGTTTGTTTGCAGCAAAAAACAAAAAAAACAAAAAAACCAACCAACATATCCAAACCCTCACATGTGAGTATGTACGAGCACAAAGAAAGCTTTAATTGACATTCAAATACTTGAATCATTTTAAAGTGGCCGGAGACAGAGGCAACGCCGCCCTGACTTTGTGTCGGTGCTACTACTAATATTTACTTAAAATTTCCTTCAATTAGGCTCCAAGTCCATCAGAACAGCATTCTTCGCTTATGCTGTGTTGTGCTTTGCTATACTGTGCTGAGCTGCTTTAACATTTCAACAATTTCAGCCTCTTAAGAGGCCTTTGTATGCAGCTTGTTGACTGTGGTTACGACGGTGGACGATACGGGGGCCCACAATCATCGTCTGCCAACCACATTTTTGTCGGCTTCGGGCTCGCTTTTTTCTGGTACTTACATTTTGCTTTGTTCACTTCTCGCTTCTGTTGTTCCCACTTGAGGCCTTTAGCCGCAAAATTAATGCCAACAACAATGCACTCGTATAAATCAGTTAAGTGGACTGAGAATCCGACTCTTGCGGCTAATTACGCCCATTAGCAGTGCAGCAAATGGCCTGCATTCAGTTTATCACTTAATGGGCCGCAAACAGCAGCAGTGTCAGCGCTGGCTGTGCTAAGAGTAATCACCGTCAGAGTAGTTGGTGCAGCAGTTGCTGCGGGGACCTGTAGTAATTTAGTGATTAGCACGGGGGAGGGTGGGGGTACGTGAATTGTCGCAAAGTCATTGTGCAAGTTGCAGGCATGAGAAATTGGTACTTTTTTGGAACCATTGACTCAGGTGCTGTGCGTACATGCTGCAATACGTATATACAGAGATTTGCCAGACTTTCAAAAGGTATCTATCAACCAACAATTAACATTTAAAGTGATAATAGTGTTGACATTAAAGCCTGCCTCGTCGAAATTACAAAGAAACTGAAATCAGATTACAAGAGATGCAATTTAAAACGATCCATTTAAACCACCCCATAAATCTCATCTAAGCCACCAGAGATATGTACTGCTCCATGTTTTGCTCTGTGCCCAGACCTGTCCTTAGTAATCTGGGTACATTCAATAAATACACAGTCCACAGCCTTTCAGAAATATAAAGCTGAGCCTCTCACAATGCAACACAATTTGATCTTTGCTCCGATCTCCCAATTGTGTCGATTTACTTTATAAAGTAATTTCACTCTAACTTGAAATTAAGTGACTTCATTTGTAGGTGACTTTGCAGTTCTAGGCGCACTCTCGCTTCCTTCATCCTTCACTGGTATATTCACCAGCTTCAAAACATTAGTGGTGTATTGAGTGTCTTTTTAGTACTCGACTACAGTTCCAGTAACGGACGCTGAACAAAATGATTCAGAATCATGAAGGTTGCTCTCTAGTCAGTGTGCCTGCCTATGCGACTAAAACGAAAAAATTATGAAAAAATAAATTCAATTAATTTCAAATTAATTAATATAAAATGACATCATGAAAATTACAAACTAGAAACATTAAATTAATTTTAATGAAGTTACAAAAACCAAAATAGGGGAAAACCGGGCCTCATATTCAAAATGAATTGTTTCCAGTCTATACACTAATGTATATTTAGAAGGCGGTTAATTGTAAGTCACTGCGAATTAAGGATTGACTCTGATATATAAAATAAAATATTATTATATTATTAAATTAAGAATATTGTTCCTCGTATAAGTAACAAGAGAGCTCCTCCACAAAATCTATGAAATCTGCTCCCAAAGCAATCCTGAAGAAATATTTCTTCAAAATCAAACCTTTTTCTCACAATAAAAGCGCGAGAATAAAACTAGTAAAAAGCAACTTAACTTTTTTAAATAAAAAATGTTAATGAAATATTTCTTGCAGCCAATGAATTTGTTCAGACATTCAATGAATTCGGGATTAATATGTTAGGCTTCCGTTGATTATTGGAAAATTTTTCTTCAGTGCAGCTAAAACTTCATTTTATGTTTCTTACGCCACATAAAACTGTGCAACAAAAAATTTACACGTTTTTATTGATTTTTGTGCATGGGAACATGGAGCTTCCGCTAAGAGCTGCTACAGAGTGCTTGCAAGTACTCTCATACTTTACTGTTGTTATACTGTTGGAAGGTTGGACTCCATTGCTCCATTGTATTGGAGAAATTACTGCCTCTACAATAGTCGGTGGAACGCTACAACTACTGAAATGTTCCGAGTGGAGAAATTGAAATCGAATTACCGGGGCTTCACCGCCACTACTCAGGAGTATTAATTTCATTGCTCTTCTTTTTGGTGCGGCATATGCCAACATGCCAGCAACTGCACAATATTAACCCCCTCTGCACTTTGGCCCACTTAACATTACCCCGTCATCCATTCCGGTCAGCAGTTTCAATTATAATGAAATGAAAAACACTGGAAATGCAATGCAATGTGGGAACTGTTCAAAGTGCCAGGCACAACATCACATAATAATTAACAAACAAATTTAAGCGGATCGGATCCAGCATACTAATGGGTTATTTGGAGGACCATATGAAGGCCGAAATGCAATAAGAGAAACAATATGAAGACCTGTGATTTTCACCAAAGTGAATGTCGCTGAACATCAGCATTTGAGGCACCAGAAATCTGGCAGTCAATACACCCCAGCCATTGAGGTTAACGAGGTCATAATAGAGTACCTTTATCTCCTGTACAAATTGCATAGTGTTTAATGGAATTAAAAGTATCCTTTTTATTATGTACTTTTAAACGTTGCTCAAGGGCAGAATTGTCCCAATTCAGTATCCGTTACAGTAAATCCGCCTACGCACCAAACATAAGTGGCATCTGCCCCACAGGATTTGCCACAATGAAGTTTCCTGGTTTTCAGCTTTGCTTTCGCTGTTTTTGTGTTATTGTTGATGCCGTTACAGTCGCTGTTATGCTTGTTGTTGTTGGTGTTGTTGTTGTTGTTGTTTGTGTTGTTTTTGCTTTTGTTGTTCTTGTTACTGCTGCTGTTCTTTGTTGAGGTTGTTGTTGCTATTGCTTCCGCCTGTAGTTTAAGTTTCATTTTTGCCGTAATCTGTCAACGACGAGAAATCAAAAGGCTTTTGTGTAAAAATCGCCACCTTTAAAATCGCCAAGAATAACAGTTGGACTGCAAAGTGTGCGCTTCATCAGACTTTGGCATTTACCAATACAAGGACATGCATGCAGTGGTGCGTTCCCATTTCGTGCAATTCGCAGTATGCGTTCCATTGTTACTCTATGCTGCGTGTGTTAGCTAGGTTAGCCACAACCGCATTCAAAACCATGCCCAGAACCCCACCCACTGAATCGCAGTTAATTTCATTGTCTCTGTTGACAACAGCCTTGGGCCTTTTTCAACCTTGGCGTAAAATTGTGTTTGCCTCTGTCCATGCATATTGAATGGAACACGTTCATAATGGATGCACGTTCAGGGTCAAACAAAGTCACGTGCAATGTATCCAAAGGTGTTGAAGTGGAACGTGTTTGTCATCTCTTTTAAATTCTGGTAAATAATTCAATTGGTGGAAAAAGTGAAACACTAAAAGCACTCATTCGTGTGAGGTATGGAAGAGGACTGCAGAGATCTAGAGTATTATACTAAGAAAACTGAATAATGAACTTAGCCCAGCAAAGATTTATAGATGGGAGTCCATGTTGTAACAACGTGACTGCGTGACTGCATGAGTTGGGAACGACTTAGACGCGTTTTGATACATTGTATGAACAGAGTGAGCAGGTGGCATATTTATAGAATAAATGCTAAATGTGTATGACAGACTGAACGTTGCAATTGCAGTAGCCAACCACGTTTAGTTTATGACGGCATATGTCTTCATCCTCCCGCTTCCCCATTGCGATTTCCGAGCCCATTGCAAGTACTTAAACTACCAGTTTTTAGGAGTGTCCTGTCGAGCATAAATTGCTGCAACGTTTTGCGTCTCTCTAGCTTGGATCATCTCAATATTCCTGTGTTTGCTCGAAAGAATGTTACAACAGCGAGCTCAAATGATTCGTTCGCTTTAGTTCTTTATATATTCAAATGTTGTTCTTGTTTTGTGCAAAACTCTCATAACTGAAACCGTCTTAACCCATTCAGCCACAACTTCAAATGACATTTTATCGTTTCATTTTGTCAATTATTGGAAATGATAATGACTCCTTCAACCACTTGTCCACATGTGTGTGAAGAATAACTTTTGTGAGTGGTCCCAAATGAGTTGTTGCCATCAAAGTGTTAAGAGGGGATATTTGGCAAATGCCACATATCCTTGTGTGTGCCTAGCAGAATACCCAGTTGGAAAATAGGTAATCTTCGACAAGACATTACACATGCTTTTGAGGTCAGGCAGCAAATATTAACTTTGTTTACGCTTCTCTCTCGGTAATTATTTCGCCAAAATGTGGTGGTCAGCATATGCATAGATGGCACTTTCGACATAGACTGTTGGGCAAGTTACTCACCATTTCCAACTAGGTGCAGATGAGCTTGTGCCCGCCTACAAACAATCACTAGTGAACCCTACTCTCTGAACTTCCATAAAGTTCTGCTGCAGACTTCTTGCGCAATCCAATTTACTGGGATTTAAATATGCATGGCATAGTAAAAATTAAGTCATTCTAATTTCCATCCATAAATACGGAAAAATAACACACCCACCCAAACAACCGCATTTCTAGTTTATTATTGTATATGCGTGCGTACACACCACTCATAAAATATCAATCGAAAAAGCGTTGTAACTGCACTAAATCACTCAGCCATTCAAATTTTGGGTCAAAATCTTGGAGCAGTGCTGCTACTGCTGTTGGTGCTGCTGCTGGTGGCAATGTCGTCGTCCTTTTGTGATAATTCCTAATTCCCATTTACATATTTCTTTCGGTGTAGTCGTGCAGTAATGTAATTTGCATTTGATTACGGGCAACACATTTCGGTGTCAACATTTTGCCATTATTTTCTTGAGTAATATTCGACAAGAAAAGGGTTAAGTACAGATGCCAGCATGTCAATAAGATATTTGGAAACCACACACACACACAGGCACACACACACGCACGCACGCATGCTAATTTATAGATAGCCTGCACAGTGTTCGCAGCCAGTGGCGCTGCTCATTTGCTATGCATGCCACGTCCGCGTCCAACACATGCCAATGAGCATTTGTAAACACTTGTCAAATAAAAAACAAATCAAATCAAGAGTAATAAATTTCAATACACAAGCACACTCATGCAAACGCGATAAACTCACTTTCGATAGTGCGACTGGGAGGCGAGGTGAGTAGCAATGCCAGCGACAACGGGTCAAAATAAGATTAACGATATATACCAATACACATACTATGTATATATCCGTGGAAGAATAAACATTAAATTCAATATAGCAAGAGGGCACTCTGACATCCGATGTCACATGCCATCAATGAAGACATATCTCAGAAGAATGATGAATGAAGTTGCTAGACCTGTGTAAATAGCGAGCGGGAAATACGAGTATACGCAAATTATGGAAGTAATATGATTGGGATCAGATTAAACGCGTTGAAACTGGCATTAGAGTGCCTCCATACAGAAGGTTAGGTTAGGTTGGGAAGGCGTGTGCGGATATGAAGTATCCGCACTTCCACTCGGAGACATCTATGTCCATTGTGACTGCCTTCAAAAATGCCAGGAGGAGGCATACTCGTCCTTACCCTTGATTTCCATAAACATTGGAAGTACCATCCCTATTAAACCATTTAGTTTTCCAGATGAAAGTGAGAAGATCCGATAAATCCACCTTCGTTATCTCTGTCAAACTTCTGAAGAAGCGCAACCCCAAACATTGAAGTCGTTTCAACTGTAGTCTTGGACATTGACATAAAAAGTAATGAATCGACTCTGTCTCTTCTTCATCATGGCAACTCCTACATAGCCCGCTCGACGGCATACGCCAATGTTGAAGCATTAGTGCGATAGCACAATGCCCCGTAATGACCCCCGTAAGCACCCTTACTGCAGGTTTGTTGAGCCCTAAGAGAACCATCGTTCTCTTCATGTCTAACCTAGGCCATAAGGCCCTTGAAACTTCACAGTCGTCACGATTAGTCCATAAGTTATTTGTCACTGCAATAGTGAATGCATCTATGTTCCTAAACAGTTCACAGAAAGTAGAATAAGCTTTCGATGTGGCCTGGGACGGAGTGACACCCCTTCTTCTACCACATGAAAATGAATTCGTCTCCTCAGCTACGATCTTCGGCATTCACTTTCTGTGGCGATAATCAGCTTCGACTTACTTTAATAGTGGAGCGGATTAATGATGTACGAACGCAATTAAAAGGAGCAGGCAGTTTAAATAATTCTCAATGCATTCTTTTCAGAAACAACAACAGCAACGACATTAAATCTTCCTGAAGTCCCAACACAAGGTCCGGTACATACATAGCCGTTGACTACTCGCGAATTTTATTGTCTTGCTCTCACTTCGGTCATCTGGTGGTCGTTTGTCCAATGCATCCGTGCAATGTGAGTGCGTTGCCTTCGTAATATGCACATCACATCAGGCTACACTATGCTAAGCAGCAATTCAATGCAATGCGATCGCATCACGTGCGCCTCTTGGCCACCAACAACTACAACAACAACGCCAGTATCAAACCCCCCACCCCAACAACAATAGCGCCTCTCGTGGCGTTACAGCGTCAAATTACGTGGAGCTTATACGCGATTGCGCGCACGTGCAGTTGAAGGAAATGCGCCTGAGTGGCGGAAAAGGCACTAATGAAAAAAATTATAATAACAATAAAAAAAAAAGAAAAGAAACATGAAAAAGTCCCAACACAGTGACATGCAAAACCGCAATAAACTCTAAAGCCGCGATAGACATCAGCATCCGCGAGGCTGGTAGTCGCTATGAACTGCGAGAGATTTGGGTACATGCGCATGCGCTATTGCCATTGCAATTGACTGCAATCAACGGCAGCTGCCACAGTTCTGCGGATGCTTTGGTTTTACTTTTCTTTGCTCTGCCGCTCCTTCACCACCTTTCACTGCTCTGCTATAAGCATATTCCAAAATACATGTCGTTGGTGCCTTTGCTGTGGTTTTTGGTATTCGTGTTGTTGTTGTTGTTATTGTTGTTGCTGTTGGTCAAGATTTGTGTCAATATTCGTGGAAACAAAAACCATTTAAGTAGTTTTCTGCAACACACTACTTCCTGGGATATGCAAGCAACCACACACACACACACGCACAGGCATATACATGGATCAGCACTTGCACTGAGGTCTGAGGGAGTGTGTGACTTGCCGCACACAGTTCCGTTATAAACCGACACCTTTAATGCATACACGCTCCAAGGGCTGAATGCCAGCCAGCGAGCTGGTAAAGCGTCTTTATTATTGCGCCAGCATTTTCAGATTTTATCCTCTATGCGGCTACAAGCCACAGCAGCAATCTGCGGAGCTCAATACTTGGCGCTGGCTCTGCGGCCGTCCCCTTTGCGGCTAATTTTGTTATTATAGTTTTTCTGGCTGGCTGCCAGGTTGGCTGCTGTCATGGTCACAAGGTAAAAAATGGCAAAATTGTTGCCGTTGCGATTTTTTGTTCGTGTAATTTTCCGCTTTCCTGCAGCAAGTTCGTTATTACTGCATTTACTGCCTGACTGCTCTGCTACTGCTACGCTGTGTGTGTTATGTTGTGGTGGTAAGTGCTCTCTCCATGTTGGCTAGCTAGCTGGCATCTTTCTACCAACCGGCCGTCGTACTCAGTATGCCAATTCAATGTCAAAATCGATTTAAGTGCTTTTGTCTTGCCAATACGCCTGTTGCCATTACACCAAACCAAAGCAAACCAAGGCAAGGCAAGTCAAGCCTGGCCCTGCTACGCCAAGCCAAGCCATTCTAATCCGCTTTTCCTGCTGCCACTACTGTCGCTGCTATTTTCTGGTCCACTGCTTTAGCATTTTGATTGCAGTCTCATTTCTGCCGTGCCATATTTTTGCGTTCGGCTACGGTTCAATCAGAACCAATGTGAAAGGCTCTCAAACTCATAGAAGATGACAGCTTTGATAACCATTTCTGACGTTTAGAAATTTCTTACGGTTGTAATCAATGCTCGTTATTAAGCCACCATTCTAAGGTAGTTGGTTGTTCAATCTGTCACTGATGCAAGTGAGTAGACTGTTTTTGCTTTTACCATTAATTTTCCGCCCAAAATCAGACGTGAAATATTAAAACTTATCGCTATCATTTGCACCATGAAAGTATAATAATGAGAGCACGGTACCAGTTGTCCAGTGTTAGCTGATTACCATGCACTCATTCTATTTGGGAGAAGTTACAACTAAATACAGGATAATTTAATAAGCGGACTGAGCATCAACTGTAGTTGCACAAAACCACTCCAAGACTGATTCGAACTTTGAGAGCATATGTGTTTCTGACCGCCAGAATTTCTGTCGAATCACCTGTGTCACAGGGAGCTACTTTTCCACATATGTATATACATACATCAACAACCTTTCATATGCTTTGAGCAATTGCAACATTCAATGGCACCAACAAACCATGACCAGCCGACCCCTAATTGGACGAGCACTGTGTCAATATTAGATTCTTCATTCAAACCTCGGCTGTATTTACGGATTTCGGATATCTTTTTGACACACTTCTTCAAATGTACGAGTACCTAAAAGTAAGTTTTCCGAAAAACTTTTCGAGGTCGATATTTAGATGATCAAATCCGGAAATGCAGTACTGCCAGTTAGTTCGGAGGCGTTGGAACATACAAATAATTGTGACAGCGGAGTACGCGAAAAACTCCTCTATCCAAATTCATTATTAAGCATATTTTCAAGTGCCCACGAATTTCTCCCCACATTCAACTCTACAACTCAAACTTACCTGCAGACCTTCGCCACAAATGATTATTCCAAATCTCAGGTGCTCTAAGGCGACTAACCACTGAGGTTAGTTTCTCACACTGCGCTCCACCACTACGACCTCCAGCTCCAACGCCAATTGTAATTTAAACAACTTAAACGCGGTGCCAAGATAAAAAAAACTCGCTACACCAACATGCAACCAACTTTGGAGGAAAGGTAACAAACACGCTTGACCGGAAAGAAAGATATCTTATGTATGTGAGATTGTCTGTGTTTACACTCTATTCCAACCATTAAGCAAGCACAAGGGGAACTGTTCCACTTTAAGGCACGAACTCCAGACTGTTTGACTTGGGAGGTGGGGTACATTGCGGACGGCATGTCAGTGAAAGCAAACTTGTCTGTTTGGTCTGCTGTCAAATGTGCTTCTCCAAATTGCTACTAGTGGGTAGAGGTGGGCGGAACATGTGGCTCATGGTATCCGCGATTCCCTCGTCTCCCTTTATCTCTTAAATGTAAATTAATTATTTGTTTTGTGTAAATCTCCTTCCATTTGCCTCACTGTCCTCGTCTGTCCTCTGTCGATCGGTGTTTTTTGTCCGTCTTTATTTGATGTTGTCTCTTATTGATGTTTCTGCTCTTTGTGCCCTTTGTTTTTCCTTGAACAACAAAGCTTAACATTTTTCGTTTGTATGGTTTTGCTTTAGCGAATATTTCCCGTAGGGAATTATTTCGCTAAAATATTTCAATTGGTTCTATTTTTTTTTTTTAATTTTATTTACTATTTATATTGTATGCTTTATGTTCCTCTGATTTTACATTGAATCAATATTACAAAACTTCATAAAAAATCGCTTGAGAATCTATAACTTAATATACACTGCTTATTTAAATTCAAATCATGAGGAATGTGTCTGTTTGGCTTACTTATCTTTTCAAACAATGCCACTGAGGTTTGAGAGATTTGTGGGCTTAGAGATTGAGTTAGGGCTGGGTGGGAAAGGGGTCGACTTCTAATTATAAAGTAACCAAAGTCTTCATTAATTTCGAACTATGCTTCGAATCATTATCTTGTTCTAGGAACACTAAGCACGCGACCGGTTACACTATGACGTTACCCGATGTCCACCGCATAGGTTAGGTTTGGTTAGGTTGGGTTAACCAGGTAGCTTGCGAGTTGCGCAAGCTTCACTCGGAGGCCCATTGGCCCTTTGCGATACTCCCCTCCCCTATCCCTCAAAACACCCTCAGCTCCCCGTGATCCTAAACCAGCCAGAATCTTTTGTGAAGTTGAGAATATCAGGTAGTTTCAACTCGGCTAATTCTTGTAGTTCTTCGAAGAAGGCCGAGCCCATATACCTGGCTCGTCTCCTCTGAAGACTCGGAATCAGAAAGCAGATGTTTCACAGATTCCTCCTCATCTCCACAGCTCCTACAATAATCTCTGAAAGGAGCTCCGTACCTTTTTTGCATTTTATACCTAACTGCCAGGTTTTTGTACTGTCGTCCCACAGGGATCAGACTCAGACCAGGGAGCCGCTCAATATGAGTCAGAAGTTTCGTGATTTTTTGACCGGACAAAAAACGGACTTGTACGGACCTGTACCTATCTTAGTCTGACACCTCCAGGCTGACCACTGCAACATGGGTGATCCTACCAGAAAACTTACGTGTTCCGTTGGCTTAGCTCGGCCTTTCATAGATGCACACAAGCCCAACCACCACGTCAAGGTTCAGATACAAGGGTGAGTGTCTGCCCCATAGTACAATGTGTAAAATTTATAGCAATGAATACACGGCGTCGGGAGGAAACTACCACATTCTCTCAACTATGACATCTGATGTTTTGGGTCAAATTGTTCTCCACGCTTGGGGCAGATTCTTCAGTGTTGTAGTGAGTTTCGATAGCGCTGGTTTGGCGAATAGCTATAATTGCTATATTGCCTACGCCACCATAGTGGTGATAGATTCCCCAACCATGATATTCTCGAAACCGTGCTTTACAGTTGTCGTTCAAAGAGATGTTTTTTTATAAATTTAGTATCAGACTTACAAATCGACTTGCCTTTTAAACGAAAAAATTAATTTGCTTTTGTCGATAAATACTCGCATAACATCGTTCCAAAACTTGTCGGATTTGTTGACGTGGTTTTCAGCTCACAAAAATATTTGCTTTTGTAGAAAAAGTTTTTAGTTCTACAAAAAGACGTTCATTTGGTAATTGAGGAATCTTTTTCGTACTAAACTAGAATTGTGAGCGGAAGGAACAGAGAATTGAATTTCGAACACGGAAAATACAGACAATTCCTGAAAGTGATTCTTCACATCATCAAAAACACTGATAAAAATTCTAAAAAACTGAATACCAATACATTTCTAAGCCTGCTTGCTTGTTGGCTATAAGCATGACAAACAACAACCAGGTTCATGCGCTGTCAGTCTTGACAGGATACTAGCCATGCATTCAATGAAAATCGTAGATAAGCATAAAAAATGTATGGTATGCTCAACTGACAAGCCTCAGTTCGGATCCATTGCCGTAGGGTGCCCTCTGAATAGATATGCTTACGCTTGCTATTGCTAGTTAGTATGCATACATGTATGAATCGGTTACAGACACATTTACAACTGCAAAGCAACGCGCGCTACTGACTCTGTACAATTCGAAAATATGCATACTCGTACTTGATAATGTTATAAGAAGGAAAATGAAAACACAAAACTCGCATAAATACATAAATATCAAACAAACAATGTTTGTGTCGGACGCAGAGGACAGCGACACATCAAAGAACATAGAATCGCGGAACTGTGTTTGCCAACTCTCTCAATCGTTGCAGGACTCTTTGATGTTGACTTGAGCCTTTTGGCTTGCGTTGCTCTTGCTCTGAGGTTGAGTGCGCGTAGAAAAACGAAGTGGTTGACCAATTTTTCTGGACAAATTATCTTGATTTATACAGACATTGATGATTGCGATTAGTTTCCATGGTGATTGAAGCTCACTACCTGTCCTCACCAATTCAACGAGTATTTTCCTATCGTCATGCTGTCAAACTGAGCAGTTCAGTGTCTAACGCTGCTTGGATGCATGAAGTGCCAATTTGAAAATGTTACCATTGGAATTAAAACACTAATTACATACTTATATAATTTATTGGCGTGGTTGGGAAGGCAGAGGAAGTAATGATCCACCTTCTCCCATCTTATCTGCCAAAGCAGACACCACTTAAGCAGCTTAAGCACATATAAAACATGGGTCAGAGCTTAACAAAATTGTTCATATTTGTTTCCATTAGGCTGTCGTTAAGAATACCATCCCTAAGCAGACGAAATCGATTGTGTTTGTTTTTACAAACAGGGATTTCGTATGCCGCTGTCTCTGGTTCTATCACCACGCAATGTAATGGATATCATGTCATTTGAGTAAATAAATCGAATTCACCAATTCTGAAGACTTTAATTTTGTGGGAGTCGAGCCCAGAAACAATTTAGTGAACTTAACGTTTGTCAGGTTTGCCCATTATGCGGTATATTTGGTTTAATATTAAAAGGAAACGCCATTCCATAAGTCGGCAACTATGATGTATGCTGTCGGCCAAAGCAGTGAAACCAATTTCACACGAATTTTTTCTGCTCTAAGCAGCTGCAGCTGATAGCAGACGTCTGTACCCTAGAGACATGGCTGAATTGTAAATTCGACTTTTTAACTATTTCCTGTTTAAATTTAAGGCATATTTACTATTCTTATTGTGTTGGGTCCTTACTCGCAGCTTTTGTGTTGCATTCGTTCAGTTTTCCTTAATTGGATGATAATGCTAGACCGTGGCACGTATACTCTAGCAATCTAGTCAATTGTCGTAATCAGTGGGCATTGCACGGAGTTTAGATTGACAAACTTCACTAATCAGGATAGAAGTAGGTTGCGTCTTGGCAATCGCATCACAAAATCTGCAACAAAATTAGTTTCGACTGTTTCAAAGATTTTGTAGTGTATAAAAATGGTCTTGCATTGAGAAGGTATTTAAACGTTCCATGGAAGTGCATAGAGCCCAACAGCATTCGCAAACCACTTCGGCGTATTAAGTAGGGTGAACGATGTGCATATAATAGGAAGGCAGACAACTTCGCGGTATGTATTTGAAATTCAAAATGTTTGCATAGCTTTTTTGTGTGTGTGTGTGTGGATGTGTGCAAATTCTCGAGAGACTTGCAAAGAAGACGGTCACTTGCAAAGCACAATCAAATCAAAAGAAGCGGCGCCGGAGCAGAAATTCAACATTATCACACTAAGAATCTTGACTCCGAAGGCGCTTCAGAGACACCATATTAAGGCAAAAGGACAGCAATCCTCTCAATTAGGAACTCTAATGTCATTCTAACAGACGATGGAATATAATTTAGTTATTACTATTTTACGCAGAAGCCTTTAAAAAAAAAATATTTATAAAATGGAAGCTTCACGGGGAAATTTGAAAAAATAAGTTCTTAATATAGCATTGAAGAAGTACTACTACTACCTTATTACCCTTTATAGTCCGTGATGTTGATAACATTCAATATCATATGAACAGCTAACTGTCTCCCACCGAATGCCCAACTTCCTAAAGTTAGAGCCGATCGTAGGCATTGTACATTGCTATTTGTGGTTTTTGGCCAATAACCGAATATGTAGTTTTGATACCTTGCAAACTCACACAGCACATAACCACTCTTCCATTGAGGCCCATAAGAAAACGTTGGCAAAACTTCAAATTTTAAAAGAAAGATAAAACTCTGTCTTCAACCAGCTACTCCAGACATTACTACGGAAGCGACAGTGGAATGAATACCTAATATAAAAGATTATAAAAGAAGTGAGATTGTCTCTTGGGCCTCTTCCTGAAAAAAAAGTTAACCAAACATGGTAGGCGGTCCTGACTGTCGTCTATTTCCAATAAGACATCTATGTATGTCTGCCTTTTCCCACTGGGGTGCGACACTATATTAGGAAGAAATGCAAACGCTAATACAAATATACACCGAGATATCCAGGCACAAATCCAGCTCTAGATACGGATGCGGATACAGAAACAGATACAAGTGCAGAACGATGGTTTTTGGGTTCGGTTTATGGGATACTAAGGAAACACTCCACATCGCATAATAAATCATATTTGAGAAGAAAAACTTGAAGCGCCATATAATAATAAATGGCAGCAAAAATCTAAATTATTATGCACAAAAAATATGTACTAAGTATATATACTCGTATATACTATATAGTCATATGTATATAAATATTTTATTGAAGACAGACCACGAATCAATTCAATTCAATTGAAAAACTGCTCAGAATTGAAGAGCAATGCGCCCAATTGTTTTCGTTTACGCTGAAATGCTCTCCACGCAGACAGACAGGCATGAGGTACTTTCCAGAAGGCCACTGGAATTATCTGTAATTTATGTCAGTAAAATTCACACACAATGACAAGAGGACAGAGACGCAGGCAATGGGATGAGATGGCGGAACCATTAACACCACCAATTGCAGCAGATATTAAAGTTATGGGCAGCGTCACAATCAAAAATGAATTTATTGAGAGGATATGCCTATGTTTTTGGACACCATCTTCCGTCGTTCCTGAATCCACGACATAAAATGTGATTTATGTTTCATTTGCTTTTTTTCGTTCGCTTGAAAAACAACAGAAAAACTTTGTAATAAAAAGGTTATCAAAAGTCAAATCTTTAAAAAATGTGTGGAGCATTTTTTTTTATAAGAAGCAAATGTGTTCCTAAACGTATGTATGTTAAGAGCAAATAAATACTGCGCCCGAAGGAGAGATATGGATTTCTATTGAATCAATTAGGCAAATTGATTCCGTCACGCTTCCCTTGCATTGCTAGTAAAATGTGGCAAGCAAGATCTACTTCCGACTTCACTGCTTGCCAAAACTGATTAAAATTGTTTGTAAGTTTCCAAACGGATGTAAAAATACTGAAACTGTGAAGCCATTTCACACCAACAACAAATGCGTTGTTTATAAAAAAATCAGCGAATTTTTCTCACATTATTTTTTAATGCACCTTTACTGGAAAATGACAGTCTTCAATGCGACTTTAATATTATGAAAGTAATTTCAAGTTTATTACAAAGGAAAGACGACCTCACAAAAAAGGACGCTTACGCATACACATTAATACAAATACACACAGGTATATACGAGTATATATACACCTCAATCAAAGGGACCGCATTTTACTGTGGATTCCACATTGATTAAATTTCAAGTACTTGCAACTGTCATAACTTTAATATTGGCTCAATTAAATACAATTTGAGAGTGCAGGGTGGCTTCTGGAGCGCTCTTGTACCTGCACACAAAGCCACACTCGTCAACGAAAGGCAGGAACAGGAAAGAAGTACCACACTGTACTCGACTGAAGTGATTTACTAAAATGGCGCTTGACACCTACACACACCGCATACGAGTCAAACACATTTGCGCTCACACACTCACACATGTGTATATCCCTGCTAGATATTACGGAGATTCGAATACCAAAAAACAAAAAAACTATTCACCAACACTGATGCCGAGCATAACCATAATTTACTGGCCGAAACACATTTGATCGTGTTGATAAAAACAAAGCAATTTCGCTTAAATTTTATTGGTAACACAAACATCAACAGAATCGTTCAACTTTTTACTCTATCATGGCAGGATTCTTATATAACGGCAATTGAAAAGGAAAACCTCCAAACAAGGTATGAAAATGCATCAAACCACGCCCGAGGATGTGTGCAAGTTAAATCTTAGCGATATTGAATCCCTATAACTTTTTTTTTTTTTTTTTTTTTGTCGGAACAATCTAGTAAGCGCAGCACTCAGACAGAGTATATATCCATTGTACTGCACTTAAGGTTCCCTTTTACTAGGCTTTAAATCTACCCGACCTCCGAAGAAATAGAAGTAGATCCTGTGGTGCCAAGGAGCCAAGTTGGCTACTCCTCAGCACATCAGTGCCAAAAATCCCAAACCTGATTCGAGCAAAGGCAGGGCAGACGCAAAGAAAATGGTCCGCCGTCTCGCCTTCTTCTCCACAGGCTGGGCACAGCGCACTGTCTGATATGCCAATCCTTTCCATGTGCCTAGCCCATAGAAAGTGCCCTGTCATCACGCCAACCAACAGCCTGCAGTCCCGCCTACCTAAAGATAGAAAGAACCGTGACCATCGGTCAGAGATAGCAGGTAGCACAATTTTCGTCCATCCGCAGCCTCTCTCAGCCCGCCATGCTCGCTTGTGGGTCGAAACAACCCACTTGTTTGCAGTGGCTTTGATGACAGCAGAAGGGAGTGGCAGAACAGGCTCAGGGCCAATAAAAACAGCCTCAGAGCCCATCCTGGCCAAAGAGTCAGAGGTCTCGTTACCCGCACCCATATATGTAACTTAATACCATTAATTAATTATTGACGAATCTTGTATAGGTCCTGAGTTATCGTATGACCATAACTCAGGAACTATACAAGATTCGTCAATAATTAATTAATGGTGACAGTTCAATTAATCAAGACGTGACAGTGCAGTTAATCTGCCCATTTTTTGTTTACGTTTTTCTAGTGACGCTCTCTTGCCTCATGTAAAATTTTATTGATAAATCCTATACAGTATGAATTGTGGACGTAGCAGTTGTATTGTGCTGTCCCAAACACTAGTGCACTTTACTATCAAATTTCCTCTTTATACGGTGCCGCCCTTTTTATACCTATGGATTTACATGTACTCGTATAATAATTTTATAATCCTTCGAACCGAATTTCATCACTAAATAGTTGGTAGATAGTCGGGTAATCGGATAAAATATATTTATATGCAACACCTATGTATATACAGGCACGCACACACCCACACGGAACGTAATGGTGTACATGAATGTTTAAAGGGAAAATTGTTTCCGATTGTCGTAAAATTAGCGCGTGGCTTTTAAACGCGAGCCACAAATATTATGCGGCGGCGGCTCGAGTGCTCAACTCGCGATGCTGCTGGTGGTGTTGTAGTTATTATGCATGTACATATACTTTTACGCGTAATATGCGATACGCATAAAAATCCTTTTCGCAATTTATGACAATCAGCAAAGTTCAGAGTAGGTCTGCGGCATAAACGGGAATAAGCTTAGGTGGGCAGATAGGCTGCTAATGTGAACTTGCATATGCTTAAAATTGCCAAACTAGCACACGCAACGGCAACCACCTACAAGCACGCACTGCCGCATGACCCATGGTGCAGAAATGTGTGTAATCTGCGCCCAGCACGCCCATCCGTCAGCACTCGTTCACGGCTGTTAGCTGATTGCAATCATAGCAAAATAATGTATGCTGCTTACGCCTGAATCGATGCGAATATGCTTCGCCACAGATTGCGGCAAACAGGGCGCAAAAGATGCCCGACCATGCGTCTGTATCCTAAATGGTGCCTATGGAAGGTTGTGTTGCTGTTTACCTTACTAGCACACAAACACGAGAGCACAGCACCACCAATGGAGCACATGCGTTTATGAGCCGGGCGTGATTTTATTAGAATAGCAGTAACAGTAATAATAAAAAGAACAACAACAATACATGCAACAGACACTAAGGCGACTGTCTACGCAACATATGGACGCATTGGAATCGGCTTAAAACAGTTTGCAAATGACATAAGGCAAATTAATGGGAAAGGTGGCAGGCGGGCTCGGTGGATGAGTTGGAGTGCTTCCCTCGCATGTGACTTTTTGTGAGAGTGTAAATCAAAGAAAAACGGGCCAATGCGATTTCTGGAATTTATCACATAAGAGTATTAAGAACGCCGCATTCACAAATAACGATTAAGAACAATTCTTATCAGGCGCTCGCCAGAGTCAATTAATCGTTTGATACTTAAGCGTACGTTACGTTCACTTTGCTTCCTGGCAATCCCACCAATACCATTTTAATATAAAACATTAGGCACGGAGGAAGAGTAGTAGTTTGAATAATCGCTGCAACTGCATTGAAAGAACAACCCTGCAACCGAGGAGGACTTTCATTACCGCATTTAGCAGCAACACAACCACTTCTGGTTGTGCTGATGTGCTCTTGGCACGTGGTTAGTAATGGCAAATAGGATCTGTGCATCAAAACGAGTAACCGCCGACACCTCCTGTTACCAAGAATGTGAACGCGGCAGGAGCGTATACTGAACAGCTAGCAATACATCTGCTACATACCCACACATTATGTCAGTAACCTACGCAGATGTAGGGCTACGAAGTGGTGGTAATCATATGTAGCCATCACAAATCAGTATCACTTAAATGATGTTCCAGTCTGGCTCCACTTTATTTGAGTACAGGGTAAAATCCTTCTTTTTTGTTTGTCCACACGGGCCCTCATTCCATACACCGACTCCAGGGGTGCACATCACTCCGCAGCGTTGTGCATAAGTCAACAACAAACTAAACGCTTTTTAGTCCACTCTTATTGCTGTTGTAATTTTTTTTTGCCACCCACCGAAGAATTATAACAGAACTTGCAAGTGCAGCAATTTTTAGTGCAGGAAAATAAGAAGCATGCAACCAACCAGCCTCCTCACTTCTCATCACACAATTTCCGCTGTTCAAGTTTAAGCTGAGAATGGAATTCTCATTATTGGCAAATCTGCTCCAAACTCAAGGAACTGACCACAAGAGTACTAATTACAACATTGAATTTCCCTATAAGGTCGTTTAGAATCTCTCAAGTCAAGTAGTCTCCGCAAATATGGACACACAAAAGAAAGAAAACAAACAGTAATTTAATAAACGGTCTCACCAAATATTTCAAATTCGTTGCAAACCAATGCAAACAAAATCAAAAACCACAGCCACAGCAACAACAATAAAAACAAGATCAAATATTTGCAAGTGCAATGAACCGCCTTTTAAGAAGGGTGCGCCAGCCATACTTGAAAATATTAAGTAAGCAAACAATACCAACTGGAATGTGAGGCATGCAACATGCAACTTTAGCGGCTTGTAAGTAAATGCTCAACCCGGAGCCACCACCGTATTTAGTGCAATTCACTCACTCAGCGCTGGCAGCTGGGCAAGCAGCCAGTAATTGTAGCATAACAGTAAAGCAGCATGCAACCTGCTGCCAATGCCACTGCACGTGCGTCGCTTGCCCCAGCACTAACGTGGCCGTCACTAGGTCACACAGGCAACAAGTTACGCTGGTGGGGCACGTACAGCAGCAACAATAACAACAAGAACCGCGACTATATGTACTCGTGCAAATATAAGCACATATTTATGCAGATGTAGTAGTCGTATGTGGAGAAGACCCCAGTGGTCGCTTACACTAACTACTTACATATATACATAACAACAATCATACGGCACAAAGACCAACAACAAAAAAGTGACAACAAAAAATGCCCGCCGTATTAGCCTGATTAAAAAAGAAATTTAATTTATATTCATTTATTTATTATACCTTACAGCATAATGAATTATGTCTGCAAGGGATTGGGAGAATTTATAATTTTAATTTCTTCACATAGCTTGGAGTGGCTCCAAATGGGTTACATATACTTCAAAATTGGTGTACGAAATGTGGCACACCTTCTCTGCCCGCTACATAACTCATCCAAGTGGATTCCCTAACACCACATTTGCTGATACTTGAACAAAAGAGTGCAGCGCGCATTCAAGACAGTCTAACAAAGAAATCGATCAACGGCTACAGACAGGCCGACAGTCAGAGGGACACGGAGACGACCCGCATTTAATTATTTAATGATGTGTTCGTCTCGTAATGCATATTTGCAATTGGTATTTAAAACATTGTTGCGTGCGAAGGACTTCAGGCATAAGGGGAGTATGAGTGACACCGTAAAAAGCCTATTCGAATTTCGATTACCATGGGTAACCGTAATTCGTATGAACGAGTAGTGTTGCAAAGCGCATAACTTATAAGGAGCGATTGCAAATGAATGGATTCAGGTATGATATGTTTAAGCCGTTTGGGGCGTTTAAGCACTTGAGGCGTGTGTCATGTGTATCCGAACCTGCGCTGAGTAAATTGAGGCAAGTTTTTGTCGTCGCAATTTCAACGATATACGAGAGAAACTCATTTCACAAGTTTATTTCTAATAATTTTATCAGATGGTAATTCAAAAGCTGAAGATATGGTAATTAAAATTTCTACATACAATGCTTTTCTCGGCTTGTTCATGGCATACTTCATTATGATGTAACTACAAACAAACACACATGCCCATGCACACACGCGCCCATACACACAGGCGCACCTAAAGACAAATGAGCACTCTAAGGAAATGTTGTCAAAACATTATGAGTGAGCACAGAAATAGTTGTGTGCACTTTATTTGCAGCATGACACCAAGAGAAGACCTGCAACTTTGCTAAATTTCCACTTAGAACGTCCCCGTTGTTAGGTTAGTGCGGAGTGAGTGTCTCTTCCGAAAACAATGTCTTAGTTACTCCACCATTTCCTCGGCGTACCCGTATATCACCACTCGAATTGATTTTAATAAGTTGCATTTTCGCCAAAGTTTCCGTTTTTGGGCTTCATTAAAAGTTCGTCTCATTTTGTGAAATACTTAATTCGAATACACCAAAACTCATTCACAGTCGATGTCAGTTAAATTTCTAAGTGGGTCGCTACTGAGTCCATGTCAGCCGAGCGACACATAAATTGCGAGAAACTTAATTGGCTATTCGACAACTTTGGCCGCTTAACACAAATGTCGATGAAAGTGTGCGCCAAAGTCAACCAAGTAAATAAATGCATGTGTGATTTTGTTACTAATTAGCTCTAAATTTATCTTGTTACAGCGCAACCGCCAGCGCAGCGTCATCAGGGACGAACATCCTTCTGTCAGGACACGGACTAAAACGCAAAACGCAAAATATATATGAGATTAATTGTTTAAGACCCCAATTAAAAATGTACCCGCACTGACCGAACCTTTGGTAATTGTGAGAGGATAATAAAGAGCAGCGACAGCGGCCAACGATAAGGACCCATTCGCGGCATCCGCTGCACGTATGTATGTATGTAGGTAGCCGCAAGGGTAACCAGAGAAGCAACGGCGATAAAAGCATCAAAGGCAACAGCTCTAAATTTTAATTGCCCTGGTTGGCAGAGGCAAAGCCCAATAAACATCATCAAGCATAAACGAAACGGATTCAGCCCAAATCAACTTAGTTGAGACTGAACATACACGTTAATTACTTGAAATTCTCCCTTTGGTGGCAAGCGGCGACAATAAATCGGCAGACGAGAAACGGTGACGCCTATTCCGTCAATTTTAATATAAATCAAAGGCAGACGCGTACAGGGGGACACCCAACACCAACTGAGCTAATAAAATCGCACCGCTGACATCCAGAGCCATGCATGAAAGGCGAGTCAAGAAGTGAGTTGATTCAGTTGCCTTGCATTCCAATTCATTGAATTTGTTTCCGGTTTTGTTTTCCCACTTTTACTTTCTTCCTACCAGAATTAAAGGTGGCCATTACGTCGCCACACACGGTCGCCTCACTCCGGACCCTCCATATGTCCACTCGAATCGTGGCTATTCCACCGACGGCGAGGAGTCACATCGTGCGCCATCGGAGCGCACTATTTCCGAGTACACTGTCACGCAGGAGCGTACCTCGCCGCAGGGCCACTACAACTCGTCGCGTAAAACGCGCCTCAACGGCAACCACCATCATCAGAGCAATGGCCACGGACACGGCCACGCAAACGGCATTGGACACGGTCACCACCAACAACATCATCAGGTGGGCTTGACCTCGTCGCCGATGGTGGTGGACAGCGGCGGTCCTCGCTCACTAACTGGACCACCGCCGACGCGGATACCACCGCGGGCGCCATCCGCTCTCAGCTATGATCATGGAGGCGATGCGGGCAGCGACATTTACGTCACGAGCGCCGCTTACAAAGCACCATCGGAGATAAGGTAAGGAACAAACGCGGATTAGCAAACTCTCATCTAATAATAATAATAATAATAATAATAATAATAATCATATATTCTTCCAGCCGTTATAGTCATCGTCCGCAATCACGCGGCGCCCCACGCAGCGTCTACTCGGTGGCGAGCACTGCCAAGACCGGTCGTAGCGCACGCTCGACCACCAAGCGTGGTGCCAAAATCGAAACCATGTCAGCACCCAATCCATTCTGTCCGAACATCAAAGGCGTCTGCTGCCTGATGCTATTGCTCAACTTGGGACTTATTCTGGTGACGCTGGGCTTCGTCATTGTGGTGCAATTCTATGAGCCGCTCTATGTGTGGTAAGTGGGATGGTTTATCCATTTATTATCTTCTTTACCAATTCTATCCTTGCAATGCAGGATACTGGGCATCATTTTTCTGATATTCGGCTTTCTAACGCTGATCGGTTGCATGGTGTACTGCGTGTATGTGTGTCGGGATGCTAAGACACCATCGCAGGTTCGTAATGAGGACCTCTACTGGACACGTCACTGGCAGAAAAACATCGGCTATACGCCACAGGAGATCAACTACAAGGCAGACAAGTACGATGCATACTCAGATCGGTATTCGGTGAGCAAGATGAGCGGCAAATATTCGGATCGCGAAAGTAATCGCTATTGATGTAGCAGCAGCAAGAGAAGAAGCGGCAGCAGCAGCAGCAGTGGCAGTGGCGGTAACACCTACGCCGGTTATTGAAGATGCGCGCGCAGCCAACTGCCGAACGAACCGATTACGAACGAACAGTTACGATAATAATTGTACTAACACACACATATACATACACACAGCACAATGTAGGTTAAAAACGTATAAAAATTATTAAAATAAAAAAACATTACGAGGGCGTTTCAAATAGTCCGCATATTTACAGCAGGACTCCTACAAAGTAAAAAGCTGCGCATTTCAGAGAGCATTGTTGCCAATGGCTCTGATTAAGTTTAATTACCCATTCCAGTAGCTCGAGTTTGCCAATATCCAAATGGACGTTTGGTACCCCAATTTGCCAGTCATAAACGAGACATAACATAGTATGTATTTATCCATTGGAATGAGCTCACTTCAAAAGCAACAAAATAGCACATGATCTGCTTGCAGAAGAACTTATTATAGATATATACTATATATGTATGTATGTACATACATATGTATGGAGTACTAGCACTAGAAGTGCATATATACATATACATACATATGTATATACACATGTATAAGTCTGGAGCGACACTTGCTGGTACTTTTTGAAGCATCCTCGTAAAGTATGTGCAGGCATTAAGGTATAACAATATATACATAGTATGTTTATGACATTTCACATGCAATTACTTATAAATATGCATACATGTATACGTATGTATGGCATGCATGCGTATATAATATTTTAAACATATACATACATACATATACTTATATATTGTATGTATTTAACGCCCAACGTACCTGCTGCAAGCGACTTGCTAGTTTGTATGTTTGTACTCTCTCCCGCTCTCTATCTCTATTTCTCGTTAGATGTTTTTATACATTTTCAATATTTGTTAATTTTATTTTACATACGTTACAACAATAATTTATGTTTTTATTTGCAAATTTAGAACGCAACAAGCTAATTTTATACAGATTTTTTACATATAAAATTACTGTAGTTTAAGCAAATCTTTGAAGCAAAACAATGGCCATATAAAAAGCAAACACAACACACGCTGTTAATTTTGTTTATTTGTTTCGCTTACTTCCCAATATCATTTTTCATTCCTAATAATTTTAATATTTTGTTTCTTAATTTTGTGCGTTTAGTAGAAGAAGCGGTTTATGCTGCCTTTCAACTAAACAAGCCGCCAATTAATCGCCCTATTCAGCAGTTCTGCAGAACACTTAGGAAGGGGGGCCGAGCTGTGGATAGAAATATGTACATAGTTGACACAAGATGCGATGAACAGAGTTGTGGGATGCGATGAAATATTATTTTTCCACATATTTATGTATAGCTCGACAGGGCACTTCGCTGGTATTGTATTTCCAAAGAATGCGAACACAGCGGAATCGGTAAACGAAAAGCTTTAAGCCTCGTACATATCTGAGCAGCGTAGAAATCGAAGCATGACCGAATATAATTATGCTTCAGACGAACATTTCAAGTAGAGTGCAATGCAATAAATGCTCATTATCTTCCATTTACTCTTAGATTTCAACATTGTTGGCGAATGGGTACAATCAAAGATAATATTTACATGTGTACTAAACAAGATACTATATCCAATAGTTATGGAATGAAGTGATGAGTTCAGAATTCAGCCAGTCCCTAAAATGTACTTCCAAATATGTATATGTACATGTGTACTAATTCAAACCTATCACTCCAGAACTACTTGAAATATGTACATATGTACATATGTATATACAAGTATCTATTACATTTATTTAGTACAAATCATAGCTTGGTTCTTTTTATGGTAAAAGAGAGAAACAGCTAAGAGCGGTGCAGTCAAAAAAATAAAATTATCATTATATATCGATGTGGCAATCCAACATTACTACATTTTTTCATTTAAACGAGTGGACCTATTAAAATATACTTACATGTAAAAATTCGACATCTAATATCAAAATTTTATTTATTAGATAGTTGTAAGCTTTGAAAAATTATTGTTGGTTTTCAATTGAAAACATACAATAAATAGATTTGCTGCTAAATTTAAAAAAAATCTAATACATACATACATGTGTATATACATATGTACATACATATGTACATATGTGTATACATATGTATGTACATACATACATATGTGGATCGAAAAATATTCACGAAAATGTACTAAAACTTTTCATATAGTAAATACATGTAAATAATATATTTTCAATGCTTCCTTTGAGATAGATAGAAAAACGACTTAGATTATCACTACTTTAGAAAGCGGTTCGCAATCCGACAACTACATTATCTGAATTAATTGTCGGAACACGGCAAATAAGTTTTCTAATTTAATTTATTTTCCAAAATTTATATTTTATTAACTTTGTTTCTTCTCCAGTGCAATATAACAATATTATTAAATAATACGATATTTGTAAATTAAAAATAGAAACATGCCCAAAAACCAGCGAAAAAGCACACTGCTCGGAAAATATTCCACCACGATCGAGTATCATATGAAGGAACCCACGCGTTATCATTTTTCTACCAAAACTATTAGTGACACTAAGAAACGTAAGAAATAGAAATATTAATCAGAGAGTATTGGAAGCTTCAAACCAAAAAGTTATCAAAAATTCTGTGGAAAATCACCAAAGCGCCAAAGTTGATCGTATGTTCGTTCCCCATGTTTTATTCACATTCGTCCTCAAATGTATACGCAGCTTAAAGGCGTGCTTAATCAGTTGTGGTGCTGAGCACTGAAATTCGCAGGAATTATTGAAAAGTTGAGTGACGAACGGTTTAGTGGGAGCAGTAATTCTAAGGAGTTAAGATTGTTCAGAAAATTGTCTTTTGGCTACCGGCTACCGAGAACTACGCATGAATACTAATTTTAAATTCATTAGGATTGAAAAAAAACACTCATTATGTTTAAAAAGTACATACATAGGTATGTATGTACATATGTATGTATATACATTTGTAAAAATGACCGCGAATGTCTAAAATATGTTCACTAAGTAATTACACTAGCCGAGATTTTTGATCCACTAGACCCCGTAACGAAAAATAAAGCTAATAACTACCAGTTAAGGCAATGAAAACGTGCTTCTTCGACAGCACCGCTGAATACTTCAAAAGTATTGAGACATACATACAATGTACATAATACTATATGGTCTCACATACCAATATCAGTAGCTAAGGATTAAAAGGAAGCTGTAAACTGTTTGAACACGCCTCCGAGTCCAAATTAAAAGACTGCTCCAAACAACTTCGAGTTACACCTATGCAAGTACATATGAATGTATGTATGTACATACATACATACATATAGATTACAAGAAGGCATAGGAAAAGGACACCGCAACTACCTTCAAAGTAGATTCAAAACTTACTCATCAGTCCAGATATTCTATACATATACAGATATATATGTACATAGGTATATCATTATACATATGTACGATATATGTATTATATCAATTTCGCATCTTGCAACACCACCCAAAATAGGCCAACACACAAAAAAACGTCTAAAATACCACATGCACTACTGCTAAACATACAAAATAATGGATGTATTAACATAATTTTGCAACTTTTTGCAACAATATAACAATATTGTTAGAAACCCCAAACTGAACAAAAAGAAACCTCAGACAGGAAAAGGAAACACTCCTCGCAATGTCGTGTTTATATTAACGAATAAAAATTAAAATAAAATCTTGACGATGAGAAGAATAAATAATGTAGGAATCGAGCAAAACTGTTCATCACCTTCGATATAACGGGAAATCGGCATATGGACTGCCTTAGTTGTTTTTGTAAATTTGCAACCACCAAGCAAACCCAGCTACAAATTGAAGCGAACAATGAATGGCACGCAGAAATAATCACTAAAGTGCGACAGAAAAAATGAAAATTAATGTAGACTGTCCACTGAGTAATTAGGAACACCCACGGCAAAATAGAAATGGCAATTTTCCAGTCATACACAAAATAAATATTGCTCCCCTCTCTCACTCCTTCTATCTTAATTAATCTGCTTCTCTAGCTACATCTGTACGATATAAATGTTAAGAATTGAGTATGGTTTGTATTAAATACTGTTGATACTGATTGGCGTACTATATACATATGTTTAAACTTAACATACTAACCAGATACATAGACGTAATCTATCACTTAAGTATGTACCACCACGTACTTGCAAAATGTTTGTAAATAACACACTAGAAATAAACAAATAAAACTAGGACGAAATCGACTGTGGTCTGTAAATTTTTTTCGTTATTTTGTTACTTTTCTCAAGCAGTAGTTTGTGAGAATCAACTTTCTTTAGACATCCCACTGCCAATAAGTTATTTCCAAGTACTTTCTAAGACGAAACTACTTTATTGGGAACGAAGTGAAGAGGACAAGAATGTAAGCGAATTCAACAAATGCACGTGATTAGTAAGTTCACAAATCTGTGATGTTATCTGGGGAAATTAATTTGCATACAATTCAATATTGGCTTGTTGGAGCTCAGCTTTATTCGCAATACGATAATTGATATTGGTTACTTACATTACAGACCAAAAATCAACATTAAGTCTGCGCATTCAAAATGGTCCGCTTTTTCGAAAGCCTTCAATTCTCTTAACAAACTAGCCAGTGTCTTCAGAGTGTCGTGCACTTGTTCGGATGTCAAGCGATCCAACAGGTTCAACTTGTTGTCTAAATAGTGTGGTATATGTCGTCGGGCCAAACTAGCAATAAATCTTGCCATCACCTGTATAAAAAAGTACTTTCTTTCAATTATAAATGGAAATCTAATGGAAAGGATACGCTTACTGATAACAGTATCTCGCCCATGGGCCTCTCCCAAAACTTATTGGTGCGGTGGCGGATTGCCTGCAGATAGACGCTTTTCAACATATAACTGGTAACCGGCAAATTATGTGCTTCTTTTACGCAATGAATTCTTTAGATTCATTTTGTTCTCAAGGAACTTACGCTCCCAGTGCGGGGCACACAACTGAAACGTAAAACGGAAGTCGTGGTGTTTGGGCTTCTTTCCTTGGGGTACTGCAAAGACGATGTCATTTTTCATTGGAAATTCGAACACTGGCACAAAATCAAAGGATATTTCACGGCCCTTGTCTCTCACATCAACAGCGACAATGGTGTGGGCAACACAATAGCCGCGCTTATTGCGTTTATACGAAACTTGGTAACTGCGTTGGTACACGGGCATCTTCATACCGCTTCCGACTACTGCATCTATAGTATCACGTATCCAAAGCTGCAAACTAACACGATTCAAGTAACCATTCTCGACCAGGTGATGGTCGGCACCTGCCTTTAGGTGCACAAATGTTGGACCACCTCGATTGATTTGCAACTCCAGACTGAATGGCAGCTTCAATTTGATGTGCATATCGAATTCGTCCGGTAAATTTATCTTCAAACGATCCATGACGCTCCCTAGGGAAATCGCCGAAAGATAAATATTTCAACTGCACACATATGGCCGTACATAATCAGCTGCCTACCTACCTGCCAAGTTTAATCCCATGAAAGCCTTCTTAAATTCTTGATTGGATTGCTTCATGCCCTCTATTAAATTATTTCGTATCAATTCCGCATCCCTGTAGTAAGAGAAGCGGTCCTCTTTACTTAACTGCAATTGCTTCAAAATAATATGCAAATTATTTTCAAACATATCGTGGGACTTTCTTTGATTACGATTAGCAACTATTACTTATAATTATTAATTATTAATAGTAATATCAAAACTTCCTTATTGCCGTCTCTGCGAAGACCGGCTGCCGCACTTCCAATGCCGCTTCTACCAAACTGAAAGATTCTATGAAGTCATTTTAAAGAGAGAGAGAGTCTTATCGCTGTTGCAGTTTTCTGCTGAATAAGCACATATCCCAAGAGGAATCGGTGTGCTTTCAATTTAACGAACTGAAAGATCGAGGATAATTTACGATGATTATGGGAATGGTTCTCATTGAATTGTATAATTATTATTACTTCCGACCAAAATACATTTAATTTAATTAAATGTATTTTGCTTCCGACTTTGTTTTATTGCGCAAAAGTCATGAGAGATGAAAGCTGTTTTTCAACTTTTGTACTCATGACTTTGAATCGCAAACAAATTAATCAGTTGTTTTTCAATTCTCGGTGACTTTCCGTAGCGAATCTAATTTCAATAGGTTGGTAAGTAACGAAAGTTATCGTAAAGTGAAGCATACTCGCAAACACCGAGCTTCATATGCTTGGTCGTAACAGCTTATTCGTTCGCAAAAAGACATATGTACATACATACATACATATGTAGTTTGTCAATATTTCTTAAGCGAATTGCTGTTAAAGGTGTTCAATAACCTAAAGCAATCCAATATATGTATGTATGTATATATTTGTCTTTTCTGGTTCTAATATATATATTTCTGGTTAATATACATATGTACATACATATGTATGTATGTAGTATTATAGATGCAGTTTTTATGTACCATTTATTACTTACTATTTCATTCGTAATGATGAATACAAAAATGTATATTTTATCAGAGTATATTTCAGAAATATACATATATACATATTTTGAATGCAAACTTTAAATATTGAGCAAAAAAATTAAAATAATAATGGAGTTATTTGCAAAAATTGTATTTTTTTATTAAATTTGTCCATTTCGATATCATCATATGTACATACATACATACATATAAAATCTGATCCTATATTTGCTACTGTTTTGATTGTGTTTTCCACTCTGTTCACTGCCTCATTTTCAGGTATATAGTATATACTGGTATATAAAGTATGTATGCATACCTAGTATATAGTTATATACGTTTAAGTGTGTGTGTTGCTGAAAGCATCATCGATTCGAGGGGGAAGCACCAAATTAAAAGTTTCATAGCAATCACAATTTTCCTCCACCTCGTAAGCATCGGGTGGCAGTGGCTGTAGCTGTGAGCATTTTACGGTCCGTAAGTACAGCAAAGGTTAAGTAAAATATCAGATTACTTTTCTAATGAATTTAATTAATGATTTTATTTATTTATGATTACCTTACACTATAACGAATTATGTCTGCAAGGGTTTGGGAGAATAAGGACTAATAACTAATGCCTTCGACTCGAAGAGAAAAAGTTTTAGACAGAAGCATTTGAAGACAATGCCCCAGGCGGGATTCTAACCCTCGAATGTTAGACTAGCTTGCTTATCACTAAACCACGAAAACCGACACATTGATTTTTTATTAAGTTAATTTTGGTAGAAAAAAACCAATAAAAATGCAATCTGCAAACTCCAACAACCTACAAATGGATGCGATAAGATTGAAGTCTACATATATTTTTATTAGTTTTTAGTTTTAGTCCTATCGCGTCATCAGCGTGTTCCCCTTTTCTACGTTAATTTATACTTAACAGACAAATATCACTCTCGCACACAAAATCGCAAAAATTGCATACATACATATTTAAAAGTACAATTAAGTGGAAATTGAGCTTAGTTCACATGCTTTCCTGTCGATATTATGAGAAATTTCATCTAAACAAACAAAATCTGATATGCGTTTAAGTTCCAGAGGAGGACGAAAAGCATTAACGTTTATGTAAATGCAATATGTAATGCGTCTTACATCACTGCATCATTTGAATAGCGAAACGCCGGAGTGCATAGGCATTTAGAATGGGTGAATACGCATTATTATTTTCAGTGGCATGATGCTTGCTGCCGTCCCAAAAACATGTATCACCCACCCCCAAATATTTTGAATTTGCATTCGTAAAATTAATGCATTTGTCGCAACTCTATTCAATGCTTGTATCAGTGATATCTCTACTGTATAACTGAATGACGACATTTGATTTCGAATTTTTCTATGCTACGCAACATTATTTCCATCGACGTCTTGCCGGACAGAATACCATTGCGTTCCATGAAGTTCCAAATGGTGGCCATGAACAAACTAAAAAGTATTACGCCAAAGAGCACAAACTTGAGCAAAAGATATAATGTTTTAAAGCCGTTTGGAGCAGCGTATTCGACGAGCGCTACTAACAGAAAAGTCAAGAATATGGAAATACTGTAATATAGTATACGATCCACTTTAAGCTGCTGCAGCGAGGAATCGCATAATTCGATGGCTTCATATAGTACAGTCATACGCTTCAATTTGGGAGCTTCGCATTCTAATGCGTTCCCCACACAATAATGTTCAGTATTACGTAGGAAAACACCAGCATTGCCATAATTATCAGAGAGACATGTTTCAGTTGCAGTTGTTGGTATCATATACATTTTATATATATCCAGTTTCAATTTGGCCAGTATGGCTTCATGGTCCGAAAAGCTAAATTTCTGCAAAGGTACACGATCAGCAAATGGTAATTTGTAATCTAGTACAGAAACTCTTGTCGATTCAGCTGTGCGCACAAAAATATGATCGATATGTACTCCGTATGGATTCCTAGCAGCAGAGCCTTTTGAAGTATAGGAATTCTGGTGACATTCATTGGTAGCCATCAAATCCGTTTGACAGCAATCGTACATTTTAGATATGTACAAAATCACCCTAAAAAAGCAGCTAAACTTAAACAGTTACTACAAAAGAAACTTCAAGTACTTACTTGTAGGTAATGTCATTCGGCTGTGAATTCAGATCACCAGCGAGTATTTGCAAGACGGAATCTCCGCGAGTAGCCTCAATAAACTGTGCTGTATCGAATGCTTGAATAACACGGTGTGTCTTGTATTCATCGTTATCGTTATCGTATTCCGCGTGTAACTATCAAGAATAATTATATTTAATGTTTGCTGTTATGTGAACTTATTCTACCCAAAGTTAATTTACATGCGCGTTATACAAATGTACAATCTGATCTCCTATAAGTATCTTGCAAAGACCAACTCCCTTGCCGCCGAACCAATCGGCGTGCTGAATGCGATGAAAGTAACCATTGACAGACCACGCATGAAAGAATGTCCCGACTATAGGGTACTTTGAGAGCACAAGTAAACCCGCACCAAGAACCCCACTGGAATATGAAACAATACAAATTGGACACTCAAGATTTAGCAAAAACAAAGTCGATAGCTCACCTGAAAAAATAGTGAGAATATGGCAACACACTCTCTGTTTTCTCTATTAGGACCTGGCAATCACGTTGTGACCAAACCTCTTGCAAAGATACAATATCGTATTGCCCGGAGCACAGCTCTCCACATATAGCATCAATGCGAGCCTCACGGTCACTGGACACAAATGGAATGCCCCTGAAAATAACGAAATCCACACATTGTAACTAGCCTCCTCCTCGCAACCGCTTAAAAACAAAGCGTGATTACTTACCACACATTCAGTGTCAGAATATTTATCTCCAGCGATATCATTGCCAAAAAGTCACTTTTATCAGTGCCGGTCAATGAGGTACACCTCGGAATAAATACTTATCAACAAATCGATCTCGTCTTCAATTGTATCCAATAAACACAAAAATGCAAGCAAAACAATTACGCCACGTACACACCACCCAAATGAAGACGCTATGTCTCGCGAAGAAATTTTCGTTCAATTTTCCTTGCGAAACAAACGAAAGGTAAAAAATGCCGGTATTTAACTGATATTTTAACAAATAAACGTTTTTAATAGTAGATTTCGGAATTTTGTCCTATTAATGTTGAGGTATTAGAAAACTTATGAAAATAAATTAAGTTTAAAAATTATATTTATAATATTTCTCCCCTATGTTATTTTAACTTTAATTTTATTTTTAAATCGAAATTCAATAAACACTTATTATATATATAATTATTATTTTTTCTTTCAGATTGTTCAGACTGAAGTAAATAATCACACTTTTAGCTCACATTTTCCTTCTTATTGTAAATTCGTTTGTTTATAATTGAAATTGGTTGTTTTTCTAAAGCAAATCGCTACAACATATTCACCCAAATATTTAAATTATTTCCCCACATGTCGTCGAACAAAAATTTGTTCGTTTGCTCTGTGTTGATACAATTACACAATAATTTAAGCAGAGAACACAGAGAAAAGAAAATTAAAAGTCAAACGGCAAAGTAGCGAAATAAAGCAGACGGACGTTCTACACGAATCCACTAAAAATCGTGGTGAATTTACTCAGAATCGTGGTGAATCCACTCAAAATCGTGGTGTGTCCGCTACGGACGCTGGCAGCGAAAAACACTTTCCTTTCTCTGTGTTCTCTGAATTTAAGTTCATAATTTTGGTGGTCAAAAATTATATGACGAATTTATTTTTGATAGTAATATAAAGAGATTCGCCCTGAGCTTACAGCACTGATCCGTTGAAACCACCTTCTCGTTGAATTGTTTGCATGCTCAAGGAATGAAGAAACATATGTTTTTATTCAAATGGTGTGTGGGTACCGTTACACGAACGACAGTAGAGAGACGAAGACGAAGATATTCTGGACAGTCTAGGGTTCGGTAAAGGAATTCTTTATCGATTTTAATCAAGATTTATAAAATGAGCTTTTAAAATGCACTTTAAACTTGAATGACAGAACATAAAATGTAAATATGTTAAGAATAGCAAATGGTATATACTACATTAATAAAACAAAAATTCACAAACTTAAAAGAAATCCAATTGCGATAACGAACATCTGGCAACACTAGTCTAACCAAACCATGAGCTTAAAAGAGAATTAAAAATACAACTTCGAAGGGAACTTCCAAGGTAAAACCAGCTGATTGGTAGCAGTGTTGGAAAACAGTAAAAGGGAAATATCCCTTCAGAATGAGTATTTGACAATGATTGTGAATGTATATACAAAAGTGTAGAACATTCGTTGGTGTACGGAACGGACATATTTACATATTTGTTTTAAGGAGGTGTGAGGTGTGGTCTCTACGTTTAACAAATAGTGGTCGCTTTATTTTACACATATTTTTTTAGTCCACATAGATACAATGGCAAAGCATGCGGGCTTTAATTTGGAATTTGTAAGAGAGGACGATTTCGTCGAGTATTTCTTATTTCCGCAAATACCGGATAACTTGTTGCCAGCTACTGAAGCAGATGATGGGCCAAAACTGGACCAGTTGCGAGTTTTCCTTGCAGAACTTCTAACGCAATGTAAAACAATTGTGGATCGACACGTGCAACAGTTAAACTATATTTGGCACAAAGACGTATTCATGTTGCAAGCACGTACAGGAAGTAAGCAGGACCGGTTGTTAAATGATGAAACGAAGGAGGAGACAGGTAAGTGCACAATCATATTCTGTGTTCATATTTCTCCTAATATCTTTTAATTTATTATTTAAAGTTCCACTTCCACCGCATTTGCATGGTGTCACACACTTTGGTGATAGCATAGCTGACGAATGGTTCATTGTTAATTTACTCTATGAGTTGACGCGCGAGATTCCCGGTTGTATTGCACGCGTCTTTGACTCTGATGGTGAATTTCTGCTTATTGAAGCGGCTGATGTTTTGCCAAAGTGGGCAAATCCGGAAATATGTGAGCAGAGGGTGAGAATAATTCTTGAGTTGTACACATTTAGCTTCTTGTATTAACGCTAATAACACAAACATATTTCCGTATTCATAATGCAGGTGTACATTGCTGATGGATGGTTAAACTTAGTGCAAAACTCTCCCACTAATACAGCAAAGCTCATGTCTGTGGCAGTAGCTACTTCGAAAATACACCAAAATCCCACCTTGTATCGCGTGTCTAAAGACATTCAAGAAACCATTAATGAGCGCCTCAAAGAATTTCAACAGTCAAACTCTGCTCTACACCTTCAAATAGTTCGATTGCCACTAGGTGTTGCAGCACTTCTTAAAGAGCGTCCATCATTGATTGCCTCCGCGGTGCGCGCCTTTTGCGAACGTGATCCAATTGATCTGAAAGCGTGTCGTTCAATGCGATACTTTCCACCAGAGGAACGAGTACGTACAAGCATTTGTTTTACACGATGCTTGTACGCCATGATAATGCACAACCACTATATGCCAGACCGCAAGATTGGTTGGAATCTCAGCGGCAATAAACACTCAGAGCAATACAAGGAAGACTTGCTCGGAGTGAAGGTAGCATGTGGATTTGAAATTTTGGCATCACAGGCGAAAGATACTGATACTGAAAAGAATGATCCTGCTTGGCGTGCGTACATGCGAAGTCTGACCGCAAAAGGTTATTTCCGTGAGAATATTGAAGGTTCCGAAGAGTATAATCGCCTACAAGTGGCGGCTGAGGAGTATTTCAAGCATAATAACGAACGTTTTCGAACAGCACCACTAGTTGGGAAGGAGATTCTTGAATTGTTACGTAACATAGAAATAAATGCAGAACAGTTGCATCAAGATGAGAACAATTTGCCGGTAGGGATTGTCAATATGTAACTTATTAAATGTTTATAAATAAATGTTGCTTTATTTTTTAGCCAAGTGATGCTGATGATTGGCTCAATATTAGCGCAGAGCAACTAGATGCCATGCTTCAGGAGAGATATGGTCCGAAAAAGCTATATAAGCCTAATGGAGATATCAACGCTGAGGAGTTTACCAAAAATCTTGCCGAGTTCCTTGAGAAAGAATCAGTATTCGAAGGTATCGACAGCAATTCCGATGATGATGAGGAGTATACCACCAGTACTAGTAAACGCACTGATGAATTTAAAACTAAAATCAAAAAGCATCACTCAATGCGCAAAGCATGCAAGCAAAATCCCATTACCAGCTCATCAAAAAACGACAATTCAAAACAAAAGAATGAAGATGATAGTTTAAATATTCATGTAAAAAACTTTCTGGATTTTGTGATACCCGAAGACAACTGGGATTCAAATTCCGATATGAGCGACTACGAGGATGAGGAAGATTTGGAACGCAATATTGCAGCTATGACAAATTCTGAGATGAACATTGATGTTGACATCAAAGAATATATGGCGCAAATGGACAAGGAATTGTCAAAGACTACAATCGGGCAGTCTTTCGAAGCCAATAACGCACAACAGAAGTCAACACAAGCAGGTGCAACTGATGATTTTGATGACATTGAATCATTTGAGCCAATTAATATTAATGTCAATACACTTAAGAATATGATGGACAGTTACAAATCGCAAATTGGCGGCGCTGGTCCAGTATCGAACTTGTTGAGTGCTATGGGTGCTGGAATGTCAGTAGCAGAGCCAGGTGTCAATGATGAGGAGACGAAGAATTTAAAAGAGTCAACTGTTTAAAAAACATATATTTGTGCATCCTTTAAATCAGTTATTATACAATAAATTTGATGTTGCTACAAATTGATTTCTATTCTCTTTCTGTACTTACAATTGTAAACCCGCAGTAAGGTTTTATAACAATCCAGCATTATTTTATAAGCACATTATTATTTTTAACTGGGTTCAAAATATTTATATATTTTTACAATCTATCGTTTATGGTTATTGTTATGAATTTATTTTATAATATCTTTGTATGCACACATCCAAACATAAAATAAATGCATTTTAATTGCAGATTAAAATATAAATCTTTTATTGTTTAGTCGCAATAAGGCACCATTCCAGTTTCAAGCTAACGTTATTTTCACACATTTTATTTTGAGTTCAGTTTTGATATGGTTACCTCTCAGAACAGATTAATAACAAATATATTCAACATGTATTCTTATTTTTTGTTTTCTTTCAAATGGAAACAATATAATAGGGTATTTTTAAGCGATAAAGATAAAATAAAATAACCACCACCACTGCTGTTAGTTCCTAATCTTCCTTAGATGCGGCGACAAAGTTTCCGTAATCTCTGCGTATATTTTTAATTGGGCTTGCTTGTGATGGTTCCCTGACATAATGCTTATAGTTGTCAGGAAACCTTCCGGATCTATCATTGTTGTATCTGCCGTGATTGTTTTGATATCCACGATTATTTCGATCCCCATCACGTCTATTCCAATTCCGGTTAAATCTACCTCTCCCGCCACCAAAATTCCTAGATCCAGATCCACCACGACTATTGTGACCAGTCCCATCAAAATTCCAGTTTTCTATAATCGGAGGGTCACATAACGGCTTAGCACAATGCTCCATAAACTCTTCGTCTTCTTCTGTGAAACGATTGGGAAATTCTTCCTCGCACTCCTCCAAGAATTCGATATCTTTATCGGTAAGCCGATTTATTTTGCGATTAGGATCCACCATTCTCAATTCAAATGCAAATTGTAATAAAAAAGTTCACAAAAATTATAGTAGAAATAGATATTTCCTTCGCTTCATACGCACGGAATAATAGATTTATTCATGTATGCGATAAAATTTTCAATCAGTTGTTTTTTTAAATTCACAATAGATTATACTATACTGTTTCTGTAAGGTGAATTTCATACCTCCGGAATTGTCAAACATAAGCAATGTGCGATTAAATGCTGCTCCAAATAAACGAAATTGAGAGGAATGGAGAAATGCATAAGAGCTGCTTAAAGTGGCAAACAATTTATATAAAATTTATTTAATAGTTAAATAGACTCATAATTACTTCATAATGTTGAAACTTCACTAAAATAACAATTAAAAAGCTCTTATTCACCCAAATCAAAGTTCTATTTGCAATTGTTTGAATATTTGTTTTGATCACATTTTTCTATAATTTCAATTTTGACAGCTACTGAGGGAAATGTAAGTAAATTCACCTTGGTTTGCTGGATTCCTTTATACTTGAGACAAGGTGGATTTATTTTAGAGGTGAATTCACAAACCAGTTTATTTTAATTCCTGTGTCGTGTAAACTGTCATTGAAAGAAATAGTTTGAACTCTGAATTAAACCATAGATCCTGAGATAACTCACTAAATATTATTAAGAACTTTAATTCAAGAGCAATTTGATATCGCTTTCAACTTTTTCCGTTTTTTTAGTATTATGCCGTTGCTATCAAGTAATGAAATACTTATTACTGAAATTTGTACTACGAATATCCTTTAAAACGTCAAAAGACTCAATTTTAACAGAGCTTTATATATATAAAAAGAAATAAGTGTTTGTGTTTTTCACAAATGTTAAACTACACCTTGGGACCGATCTTTTTAAAATATATATACAGTGTCTTATTGCAATAGAGAAGTCATAATTTGTTTTGATAAGTCAAGTAAGTTCGATGATATAAAGATTTAATGGGGTTCCATACAAATAAGGGGGTTTATAAAGAAATTGGCACAGTATTGATATGAAAAAAGGTATTTATATATATATTTACAAATTGTAATATAAAAATTAATTATTATTCTACATACAAATTAGCACACAGCATTAGCTACCAGGGCTTTTATTTATATGGATTAACAATAAACACAAATGTAGCTTATTTAAATATATACATAGTTAAAATACAGTGAAAAACTAGTTTAAAAAAAGTGTTCTTGCATTTACCTTACACAGAAATCACCACATCGCCACCACATACTTAGAAGCAGAGTATACAGAGCAAGGTGAATTTACTTACATGGTGGCTGCAACAAAAAAAATTTTTTTGAACCAACTTTCCCTCAGTAGCTGTCAAATTTGAAATTACAGAAATATGCGATCAAAACAAATATGCAAACAATTGCAAATAGAGTTTTGATTTGAGTGAATAAAAGTTTTTTAATTGTTATTTTTGTGAATTTGAACATTATGAAGAAATTATGAGTCTATTTAACTATTAAATGTACTCTATACAAATTGTGTGCCACTTTAAGCAGGTCTTATGCATTCCTCCATACCTCCCAATTTCGTCTATTTTGATCGCACATTGCTAATGTTTGACAATTCCGGAGGTACGAAATTCACCTTGCAGCCACCATGTAAGTAAATTCACCTTGATACAGAGTAAAGAAACTTAAACGTCAAACGCAAAGCAGCGAAATAAAGCAGACTGCCGTTGTACATGAATCCACTGAAAATCGTGTTGAATCCACTCAGAATCGTGGTGAATCCACTCAAAATCGTGGTGTGTCCGCTACGGACGTTGGCAGCGAAAAAGAATTTCTTTTCTCTGTGTTCTCTGCCAACAATGAACGAATAATTTTGACATTTCTACTGCAACTGTGGTGGGAGTAATATTTCTGACAGCTTTTTCAAACGAATTTACTTTTGTAACTGGTTATCTGTGATTTGGCTTGGAGACAATGAAGACTTTGAAGATAGTTTTATATATAACAGGAAATGTGTAATGAAGTAGGACTAAACAAAAGTTGCAAATTCACAAAACAGCAGGGTAAGTTTTTAATTAACTTTTAATATAAAGAAAATATATTCGTTTTCGCGCCAATGTTTTTGAATTTTTTTATGATACTTTATGTCTGGCAAAGTACTTCTAAGCAGAGAACACAGAGAAAAGAAACTCTTTTTCGCTGCCAACGTCCGTAGCGGACACACCACGATTTTGAGTGGATTCACCACGATTCTGAGTGGATTCAACACGATTTTCAGTGGATTCATGTACAACGGCCGTCTGCTTTATTTCGCTGCTTTGCCGTTTGACGTTTAAGTTTCTTTACTCTGTATACTCTGGCATATACAACGCTCTATGAGCATGCTCTTACTGGATATATTAACGCAGCCGGTTAACTCTAATTTCACTGAATACATGAACTGTGAGCATATGTGACCTTCTCCGAGAAAAGGGACCTAGTGTGTCAAAAAACGGCATCTCCCAACTGAAGGTGTGTTCACAGTTATAATGCGTTATGAAACTTTAAATGCGTTTTTCTCAAAACTTCATTTTCACACACTAGGTCCCTTTTCTCGGAGAAGGTCACATATTTTGACAGCTCAGTAGTCGTCTGAAAAGAAAATATCTCTAGTGGTAGCAAAATGCATGAAGTACTTGTGAGAATAAATGTCGGTATAGGAATGGTTTAGTTGAAATTTTTGTTTGTTGGGTGCAGTTCGACATAAAATTGAGTGAAAGTTAAAATGAGTTAAATAATTTGCTTGTGAAGATGTGCCATGAACAGCAAAAGATGTGACGACACAACTTTTGAAAAGAACACGTAAAAACTGAAAACGTGCCTTGTTTGGAACTCTTCAAGGCAGGCAATTGATACTTACTGTATGCAGGACTTCGTTTGACTTTACAGTGCCAGCACCTCAAAAAGCTCTTCGTTGTTACCGCCATTGACATGTATGGTATGTTGCCTGCCGTCATTGTCACTCCGCCGCCAGATACTCATCAGTCTTTCCCAAGCTCGCTATGACTATCTCCGAGAACCTCGCTGTGCGCTGGCTGCGTCGCTATAAATTATTCTTTCTGTTGGGGTTCATAATATTGGCAATGCAGGTGTTTCTCGCTTATAAATCGTTAGCTATACCCGATCGTATTGTCTCCAGAAGTTCGACACCAGACATCCAAGATGTATTGTCCAACCATATTTCCGCTAGCGATGATGAAGAAACTCAACGGAAAGCTGCAGATGAAGTTATACCGTCGGCATCAGCACGCATTGCAGACAATCCTTTTCTGACAGCGGAGCAATTAGGGTTTGAGCCTGAATGTGATATTACCGCGAAAGAAGCAATATCAGCTCTCCAACGCGCTAAAACAAAAGACTGCCGCAAACATATTGTGAATGTCGCTTGTGCCATCCAAGCTGGCTACTTTTATGCTGCACACCTGCCCAGTCACTGCCCGGCGGGTAATTATACCACAAACGCACCGCTTGGGTGTTATCGTGATGAGAAGGAATTTCGGCTGCTTGCCGGGTATTTTATTAATCTTAAAAATTCCAACACGCCATTGCGATGTATGCAATTGTGTCTACAATCTGGTTACCCGTACGCTGGTGTACAGTACAGCACGGAATGCTTCTGCGGCACTGAACTAGCTCCAAGTGCAGCTAAGCTAGCAGACTCCAGATGTAACATGAAGTGCTCCGGTGATGCGAAACAAATCTGCGGTGGTTACTACAGTATGAATATCTTCGAAACGGGAATCGCAAGTAAGTGATAACCGAGCTCCCCCTTTAAGTTAGCATCTAAAGTTTCAAGAATACATGCATAAAGGGCAAAACGTACAAGCTTCTTAGTTAGTTGATACTGTTGTTTCCAAAACGGTGCTAATTTGACAAATCTGATCTACCCGACTAATGACTAACGCCTACATGTGGTTTATAGTTAGCATTTCCGCATGTTTTTACCCTTGTTTGTGTTTGCTGCAGAAGCACTTCTTAAACACTGCGCATAAGCATAACTAATTGGAGTTGTACACTTTGCATTTCCAGAATTTACAGCAAAAGTAGCTGAAACCAACGTTAATCCCGAAGTGGAGCGCATAAGGATTGCATTTCTGCTGACATTAAATGGTCGCGCCATGCGACAAGTGCATCGCTTGATTAAGGCTCTGTATTCGCCGAATCATGTTTTCTACATTCATGTGGACGCGGTAAGTAAGATTGTGGGTGAGTGCGGACAGAGGGATGTGGTAGCTCGAATTATTAGTTTCGCATTTTAATAGCACATAATTCAGTGCATGAATTTCTAAATCAAACTAGTTTCGGTCAGAGAAGCAAACTACTGCAGCAAGCGGAATGGTCGTCATGATAGGGAACTAGCGCTTTGAATATTTATGAGGTATTCATTGTAATTAAGTTGGCTCGGTCAAACTGTGCCTTTTAGAATTACTAATTTACGAGCGGCATCTGCATAACATGACATGTGCAATGCCTGAGAATATTACTCACATTTGAGTATCGCATAGCATAGGCGCTGATTTATCACTGCCTTCAAGGCCGTTCATCATTTTATCTACACGGTCTTTATTTGGAATTGCAGCGCTTATAATTGCAGTCATGTTGGTTTGATTAATATATTCCGCAGGAAGATTTCGTTTAAGAGGTGTTTTTTTTTTTTTTTTGTTCCAAATAATTAATGTAGTGGAAGTGCGACGAACATTTTTTAAAACAAGATCGTTATAACCAATAGTTGAACTTTATAAATAATCATGGAAATATTATATTCCAAAAAAGGCATGCCCTTAATATGTTGCTGGCAAATTTTAATTATTTGGCTTAAAAGAAGTACTATAGCAGAGTTTTCAACCCCATTTTACACTCCAAACTGATGTGTGAAGTTTAAAGTTATAGTTTCTTTATGTAACATTAAATAACATTGATATTTTCACAGATTTTATTCCTCTTTTCTGTACTTGATATAGCGTCAGGCATATTTGTATCGTAAGCTGCTTGAACTGGAGGGGAAGTTCCAAAACATCCATTTGGCGCGTAAGAGATTCTCTACAATTTGGGGAGGAGCCTCACTGCTAACGATGCTACTGCAGTGCATGGAGGATCTGCTTGCGTCCAATTGGCAGTGGGATTTCGTTATCAACCTTAGCGAAAGTGATTTTCCCGTGAAAACTTTGGAGAAACTGGTAGACTTTCTTACGGCAAATAGGGGGCGTAATTTCGTGAAAAGCCATGGCCGCGAGACTCAGCGCTTCATACAGAAACAGGGCTTGGATAAAACCTTCGTCGAATGCGATACGCATATGTGGCGTATTGGCGATCGCCATCTACCCAATGGCATACAGGTGGATGGCGGCAGCGACTGGGTAGCACTTTCACGTCCATTTGTTGAGTATGTGATAACGCAGTCAGAGGAAGATGTAATGTTACAAGGATTATTAGTTATATTTCAACATACGCTGCTGCCAGCAGAGTCGTTTTTTCACACGGTTCTACGCAATTCTCGCTATTGCGACACTTATGTAGACAATAATTTGCATGTGACCAATTGGAAGCGTAAACTGGGCTGCAAGTGCCAGTACAAACACGTGGTAGATTGGTGTGGTTGCAGCCCCAATGATTTTAAACCGGACGACTGGAGTCGGCTGCAGGGCACTGAGCACAAGATGTTGTACTTTGCCCGAAAATTTGAACCAATCATAAACCAGGCCATTGTTTTGCAATTAGAGGAGTGGCTCTTTGGCCCATATACCAACGAATATGTGAATCTTCATGCTTACTGGCAATCACTCTATCACGCTGAAGATCCACCGGCCGCTGCTGATGATATTACGCGCACAATAGGCGACAGTCTGAAGCGCATTGTATGTCGGCAGCTACGCATTCACCCCTTACATCTCCTGGAACTCACAAATTTCATGTATCATGATCAATATAAAGGATTTTTATTACGTTACAGTGCAACGACAACATTAAGCAACTCCACAATAGAACTGGAAACCCGCATACGCCCCATTGAGTATGCGAAGGTGGCCAGGAATTCAAAATTTTCCAAGCGATTGCGGAATTTTGAAGTTTCGTCCGACTTCGATCAAAAAGAACAGGTTTCACGAAATTTTGCCAAATTTTTGGGACCCTACACAGACCTTGTATTGAGCTTCAATTTTGTAGGCTCTGGTACATCGGCACATAGCGATTCAGCTCATTCTTACAATTTAACGTTGCTCTGGATCGATCCTGTAGGGCGGCTGCAGGATTTTAATGAGTTGCACATTGAAGATACAATTGCTGATACCATAAGTTTTTCGAAAGCGTTATTAAAGCCTCCACTGACGCCTGGCGTTTGGACGGTTAAATTGATTGGACGATCAGCTGCCATATATGCCCAAGCTAAATTTCTTGTTGCGCCGCTAACGTTTGAATTGGGAAAACCGATAAAACCACAACGTTCACAAATAGTGAATGGAGGTGTTGGGGTAATGTTGCCAGCAGACTTCATATTGCCATCCGAGTGGCAGCAGCATCTGCCCACCGCCAAAGAAGTGGCGATACTGCAGCAGCTGGTGGCAGCAAATGCACAACGCACTGGCGATGGTCTGGTTGGCTGGGTAGATGAGCTTGTGGGAAAATTCTTTCACATACGCGAGACATGCGCGGTCTCTGAGGCTGCAACCCGTGTATCCACCGCTGCCCTTGAGACGTTGCCTTTGTGCAAGGAGACCCCGTGGAGTTCGTTGGCGCCAGATCCAAAAAGTGATGTCAACGTTTTGCTCAAACGCAGATAAGAGCATGTACTTTGTTAAGTTTAAGTTGTAAAGAATTTTTGTTGAGTGTTTTATTTTTAACTAGAAATCGGAATAAAGCCAAAAATGAAGTTTTAGGAGCGGTTGGAAGTGTGCAGCGAATCCTAAGCAATAGCGTTTTATATTCTTATTAAACCAAATATGTTTTAAACTCAGCGCAATGTCTTAAATTTTAAATTAGCATTTAGTTATTATGCAATTATATATTTGTTATATATGTACATGTATATTTTTAATATAAATATTAGTTTATTTTGTTTTCTACGATATTTGCAATGTAAATTTTTGTACTCAATAATTGATGCGTATGACACAGTCACGATGGAACAAAAGATTAGAAAAAGTAGGCATAAGATAAACTTAAGTTTTAAATAGTGGATGTTTATGTAAGTGCTCGTATGTATGTGAAAAATAAACAATAAGTGACAATTCGGATACACGTGAATACGGGATCCCGCGATCTGCAATTGTTTTTGCGTACGTGCGTATTGAATATCGAACGGTGAGGCACGTCCATTTAATGCTGGTCGATGTTTTGTAATTTAAAGACAAATACACACAACAATCTGACTTTCAAAGGGTCTGCTACCTAATAGATTGTTGTAGTGATTTTCCATTCGATACGAATATTATGTATATCGGAACTTTCATTCAAGTATCTGAAGTAAACGATATTAATACAACGTGCATCCGAATATGTGCCCATAATCATAGACTTGGTTATACAAGAAATTTAACGATATTTTGTGTGATACACAATTATGAACTTTGCGAGTGCATTAATTTGGATGTATGTGTGCGCTGGTTCTGAAATACAAATAACATATTAAATGTGCCATCGACTCAAAGGCGTTGTACAAACTTATTACCCCGCCCATGCACCCAAATATATGCGTTTGACTCGCAACTTGATACGTGTCTAATTTCGTATCCATATATGCAAAATTGTAACATTTGAGATTCAATTAAGACGAATAGTATTAAAGAATTTATTTATGTAGTGTGTAAATATACGGCACCTGTGTAAGAAAACAGACATTTTTATCTGTGCTATAATATCTATATCAATGGGTCCGTGTAATATTATTCTAATTAGAGTTTTTTGTTTTAAACAAGAGTGTCCATATAAATTCTTGTAAGCTTTATGCTCTTCTCCTGAGAAAGTGTGAAGAAGACGTCGAGTACTGTTGCACGGACCCATCAATTTGTATGTGTATTACATATTATATATATATACAATTTAACACGGTATACTAATATACTATATTTTAAATCGTGTACTATTATCCACTATACGAATATATCAATAAATGGATTCCATCATGGTGAAATAATATTGTTTTAATTAATTTTTAGCAGCATACTTACCGAACTGTTTTGTATACAAAAAAACAACGAAAAAAATAAATTATATATATATATGGTTAATGATCTTTTGTATGATATCCGGAAATAGACGCACTCATAGTTCAATTTTGAATCAAATGTGTATATAAATTGCCTATATATGTAAAATATGTCAGATTCCATGGAGTTATCTAGTTCTGTCCATATTTTATAACGTGCTTGATCCGACAGCTTAGACCACTACACTGCTTTGGTTCTCAACCTTTTAAATTGTATAGTAGGTGCTTCGAATTTCTACAGTTTATATTAGATATTTGTTTAGTCCATGTGTTTAGAAATTTCTTAAGTTCTGGAGAAGCACACATTTATTAAATAATCAATTAAAAAAGTATATTTACATATAGTTTAGCCTTGTCTTAGTGAGTACACGTAAGTATTGTATAATTTTGGGTCTTTAACAAAATCCTGCTGTTTAGATAAATTCTACACGACAATTAATGTGCTTTTCACTTATACAACTTAAATTTATTGATCCTGTTTTGTGATTTAGATTGCATTGCATGTGAAATCCCGAAACTCGCAGCATTCAATTAAAAACCCAAAAAAAAAGAATAATCATTTTATATGCATAAATCCTCATCCGGATCTTCATCGTCGAAGTCATCATTAGCATCGGGAGTGTAGATAATGTTTGCAACATTATCAGAGGTTCTAAAAACAGACAAAGGATAAATTTGGAACTATGTATTTCTGAGTTTTCTTCATGAGCAACTTACTTCTCATAAGGTAGCTTCATCGAATTGCGTGCCACCAGCTCGTCTTCATCCAGTTCGATTTTAAAAGTACCAATATCTTCTGGTTTAGTGGTAGGTGTTGACACTTCAATTGTCTTTGTGGCCACAGCGGGCTGCACTAGAAATTCGTTCTTAGAGTTTGTATAGGTATAATGTTTATTAGTGACACCGCCTCCAGGTTTTCGTGTAATAATTGATAATTCTGTATCTGTTTTCAAATGAAGCACCAAGTCTGCCATATATTCGCAGGCGGCTATTAGATAATCCGCGTGTTCTATTAAATTGGGTATGGTGGCCCACAAAAAACTGCGCTTCACATTTGCACATAAGCGAAGTTTGTGCAAGAACTGAAAGATCACTGCAGGACGCTGGTAGCACAGCAGATCGGATAATGGCGGCAATATGACATTCAATTTACATTCTGAGGGCTGGGCACAATCCGCGAGAAATGTTTGAAAAGTCGCCTCTTGGGCGAGTGCATTATTAAAGGGCAACCTTTTCACGCTAGCATCGACTTCTCCCTGCTCGCGTAACAGTTGGCAAAGAAATCTCAGTGCAATTTTTTCTTGGCCAATGTTGTCTATATATTTTGAGAAATTCGCAATATACAAAACCAAAGTAAAATACATTTATTTAAATTACACTTACCAACTACAAGCACCGATTGCTGATTCGTAATTATTAAATTTGATAGCATTTTGGATTTATTTTCCGATAAAAAATGTACGAGATTTAAGTTATGAATTTCGCATTTTTCCTAATACTTTATAAAAGAAAGTTCCTTTCCGTAAATTATTCAATATGACTGCATGGCTTGTGGCTTGTCGTCGATGTTTATTGTGAATAAATATTGTGCATATTCACAATTACTTATCAAGGTTGATAAAGAAATTTTTCCTCAGTGAATAATATAATAAAACCTGAAACAGAACGGTGCTGTGTTTTGGCACTTCATGTAGAAACCAAGAATGTTTACATGAAGCAAAAGAGATTACTGAACACCACAGCACCGTACCGCGCGGTGGATTCAAAACAAGAACACATAAAGCGATTAATAGCGGAAGCATACATTTCAGATTTAAAAAATTAAAAGAAATTTGATTTGGAAAGAAATTATAGTAGAATGATATACAATAAGTATTAATGTCCTCTTTCATTATTTTGAGAATAATCCATGGAATCTATCGTCTTTTTATTGTACTTAAGTTATAAATTGTTTCCAAATATAATAATTATCATTTCATTTGCTGCAATCTTGAAACCCATCGGATACCCAACCAGATCAGAGGAAATTTTCTTCGCTACCGTACTCAACACTTAGTACAGCTGTTTATGTATGAAGTAACAAATTTTTGTAGGGTTTGACAAAAACCGCTTGTCATATTACCGCAGTATCGCACAGCGAATGCACTCTGTTTCAGGCTTAAATGGCATATTGTTGTTTAAATGCTTTTACACAACATAATGCATATTACGTAGTCCTCATCAGTCCACTGGTTAACAATTCAGCGTCTATGTCGTTTCATAAAATTGTTCTTGCTTTCATTATAATTGTTTGCCCCTAACTTGATATTTATTTGTGTTATTGTCTGCTGATTTGCATAAACTACTAATCTGTTCGTTCGTACCAATTTGAGCTGCACTGCACTGAACTGTTCTACACTTTTAGTACACTCAACGAACAAACCTAATGTCGCCAACTCCGACGATCAGTAATAGGTTCCTCAGACGACTCCGAAAATTGGAAAACGTTTCTTATCGGTCTTGTCATAAAGTAGACTTAAAAGATTTCCTTTTTGACAATATGAGGAGATATCCATTTGTTTTAAGAATATATGTACATACATACATACTACATATGTACATACACTTAGCAGAAAAAGTCTACGTACGAACATATGAAAAAAAACAAATTTAAGTTGTTTAAGCAATTTCGGGATAATTTTTTTAAAATTGTGTTGATGCAGTATCATAGTCCTATAAGTTTATTGTATTTTTGGCAAAAACAACAACAAACAAAAAATAATTGAACTTAAATCCAAAAGAACGAAATTCAATGCAGAAAAAGTCTACGTACAAAAAGCATAACGGTACTTATTGAGACAAATAAACACAGTTATTCCAAAATATCAAGGCTGTTACATCAGCAGTGGTATTTTTATTTCTAAATATTGCGAAATTTTTAGAAATAACTCAATTTGTAGTATTTTTTTGTGATTGAAGCTAAACGAAAGGAAATCAATGTCTGTGCATCTTTGGCAAGAAGGGAAAACATACCGCGAAATTGGCACAGTTGTAGACAATGTGCCAATTTACAACAAGACCTCGTACAATCTTCTTATTTGCGATTTCCTTCAGTGTAGTAAAGTTTATATGGCCAAACCGGTTGTGCCATTTCACTACATCGTCCTCTTTATCGCTTACGAAATTGCATTTATTACTGTTGTTTTCTATTTCACTTTCAAATGCATAGTCTATTTTTTCTTTCCGCTTTAAGTACAAATTTACCGCTTTTATCTTTTATTATTGCTCCCGAATCAGAGAATTTAACTGTGCTTTTATCAGTGGTAATACGACCGATTGACATAACATTATTTTGTAATGCTGGAACGTACAGCACATTGTCTGTTACCAATACCGTTTCCCCAACTTTAATTCGAATTTCACCGCGACCGCACGCCTGTACCGCACACCAATAACTGCGATTCAAGGTACCGTTTTCAATCATGGCTGCTGCTAATATTGATAAACGGTGATAATTTTTTGTCTCATTTTCACTCACCTTTCGCCCTTTTTCGTAGTTTTGCATTGTTGCTGCACGATTTATCGTTTGATTTTTGTTTCATGTCCGCGTAATATACTTGATTGCCGCTGCTTAGATTTTCGTCCCCCTTCACTTGCCATCTTCAAGTAATTTTACTTTTAACACGCTTAACGCTGGGAATGTCTTCATTGCTTCAATTGCCACTACCAAATTGTCATAAGTTTCTGGTAAGCTTGTTAGAAGGATGATGGAGAGGATTTCCTCAGCAATGCCGGTATCCACTTGTGAGAGGATTTCAACTACATATGTTAGAAAAATCATACAGACAAACTAGAACCCTCTTGTAATTTGAATGACATTAGCTTCTTAAACAGAGTTACATATCTTCCAAGCTGGTCCTTTTCGCTGGTAAATGTTACGAACAGTGTTCCAAGCTTCAATCGATGTTTTGCTATTTTTATGTACATAATTCAGCTGCGATGAATGCGGACACAATATAATGGTTGCCAACGCTTTCTCATCTTTCGCCTCGTATCCTACCCTTCCCTCTTCCGTTGACCCGGAATGATTTTTCCTGCCATCACTTGCGATAGCTCATTATGTATTAAACACATTTGAAATGACCATGAGGCATAGTTATTTTCATTCAATTTTTCAACGCAGTCATTTTGCTTTTATTTTAATAGTTTTTCTTAAAATTCTGTAACACAACGGGGCTTTTATTTTAATATTTTTCTTAAAACTTTGTAACAACGGGGCATGCCTGGGCCCATAACCTTTGTTGGAATATAAAAAGCGACCCACGTCTTATCCATACAACTGCTTTATTAAGAAGAAAGACAAACTTAAATTTAAGAAGTAATGTAGGCAAAATTAACTGTGTTGTATATATACACTGAGAAAAATCATGTGTTGTATTTTAAAAATTTTACTGGCAATTTATATTTTTCAGTTCTATCAAATCACCTCGCAAAAATTAAAATTGTCTCGAAAAATATTTCCAACAGACTAAAATAAAAACTAAAAACAAAAATAAATAAAAAGGCAGAAAAAAAGAACCACACAATTTTATCAACTTTTTACGAGCTATGTGCCATTGATGAGTCCTCAGATTCGATATCCTTAAATGAAAAATTATAGGAAACTAACCTTCCAGATAGTGTATAAGGTATACTATCAATCGACATTTATTACAAGTACCAATGAAACTTAAAATTCTACACTGGAATTTAAATGGTTTCAACAACAATTTTCATGAACTACAGGCACTAAAATCACAATATTATCAGATTACTTTCCACCTTCTTCACAAATTCTCCACTCAGATCTCACAATACCAATCAGCAGCATAAACACCCAGATCATATTAGTCGGAGATTTCAATGCCCATAGCTCACTATGTGGATCTAAGTAAACTAGTGCAAGGCGCAAGATAATCGCATTTCTATCAATGCAATCACAGATTATAAACTAAACAATGATGCACCTTCTCATTTATCAACCAACTCTGCATTCACTCAAGAAGTTATCTCACTTGCTTCAGCAAGCCTGACACACTTATTAAGCTGGAATATCGAAAATGACATTTATTATCACTATGATCACTATCCCATCATCATATAGTATGAAAACAATAGAAACCGCACAACCCACAGTTGCAATACATATTTCACACTGGACAAAATTTCAAACAGCACCTTAGTATCACACAAAACAAACAGGGAAGCTGCCAAACCACACAAATATATTGTTGCTGCAGCACATGAATCTATTCTATATACGCAGACTTCATGGTAAATATACCTCAAACAACATCAGGATTATAGAAGACAATGCTAACAACAAATTAACCGAACTGACACAAATTGCCATTCTTTTTGCAGAAGAATGGTCAACATACATATTTCAGCCATAATAATTTGATGAAGTATTCTTAAACAATAAATACTCACACAATACAAACCTAGATATGTATGAACTACCCACCTAACTAATACGTACAAAAAATAGAACCAAACAGTACTCTCTTCGAATTAAACGCAGAAATGTTCACATTTCAAGGCAATAGGCCCGGGTATGACAAAATCAACTACAAAATGCTCAAAAATCCAACACATACTGTAGCCAAATTTCGCCTTCTGAATCTCTACAATATTATTTCGAACGACAACATCATCCTACAACAATGGAAAATAGCCACAATCAATCCACTCCCAAAACAGCATGAATTCCCCCATTTACTAGAAGGGTGTTGACCCATATCCCTAACAAAAGAGGCTCTTTAGATGCACTCTTATTTATCGATTATGTTAAAAAGGCCCTATCAACACGTAATCATATATCCGTTAAATCAAATGATTTTGAGAAGAGTAGGAAGATAGGAAAACAATATATTTTAAACCAGCTGTTAGAGTGGAAAGTAGGCAAAAAGATAATTTCATATACTAAATCTTTTCTCGAGAACAGACAATTCCATGTGCTTCTAAACGGAATGCTTCGGAAACTCATATTTGACAAAAAGGGAATAGAACAGGGCTCACCGCTATCAGTAGTATCATTACATATAGCAAAAGAAAACAACATCATACTAGAAAACAAGCAATTCAAGCACTGTATATACATATATACATACTATGTACATATGAGTTATACATCACAGCTAAATATCAATCAGAACAAATCTACAAAACAACCTTAATAAACTGACCGAAGATATAAACTCTGTTGCCTACCCATGTCATCGTATGTAGTGGGGTAACCACGGCTAGCTTCTACCCGTTCGCCATTCTTAATCCGCCATACTACATTGAGGGTGGGGAATAATCCGCAATCCCTCCAATAGTGTGTAAAACACCTGATCTTCTAACTCGCTTTGTACGCGACTACATCCAGCCTAGAGAAAACTCTTCCCAAGACCGTAACTCTCCATCTCTTCATACGTCATTACTTATTCTTTTACAATTTTATTCTTAATTCTATTTAACTTATATTTACACTGAACTGTTTTTCTTTTCTTATACATATACATATGTATGTAAATGGAGCTGGATTTGGCGTACAGTCCCGCTGGTAATCTTTCTTTCTATGAGGATGCCGCAGCTGAATTCTTCCGTCTGTATCTTCTATAAGCTTTGTCAGTATTGTTTTTCACAAAAGTAAGTGTCTAACTAGATCCTCATTGTATTATTTAATAATCTTAGGCAATTCTGAGGAATTTTTATTATATTATATCACACACTTTTCTTATTTTTAAAATGTATTGTTTTAAATTTATCTCCACCAGTCTCACTTCAAGTCTCCCTCAAGATCTAAATTGAAAAGCCCTAATTCTTTATCTCTAAATGAGAGAAAAGCCGTTTCATCAAAGGGCATGCATCAAACAGCCAATCTGAAATATGGCCTAATTACAAACATCACCACAATAAATATAACACAGACAGAAAACCAACAATATTCTCAAACATTGCTAAAGGATATAAATAAACCAATCTACGCAATTAAGGCTGCGACACACCTTCACGACAACCCAACATTTAATGGCAAGAAGAAACACACCATTAAGTTCACTATACAAACCCAATCCAACCCCTATCCAACACATTTTAGAATCATGCTCTACCGTCAAAACAGCAGAATAACGTCTGAACGACTGCTAATCTGGCTTACTCTACAATTTTACAAAAGAAAATGTGTAGAATGTTTTGAACATTTTTAAGGTTTATGTGACATTTTGTATAAAATTTAACTTAAAACACAACTTTAGGCCGAAAATCTCTAATCGTTAGTTCCTTAGTATTAAGTTTATTTTATAATTTACTGAACTTATAGACAATTAATCATAATAATAAAAAAAAATTTTTCTGGACACCTTAATTGATGTCCGTGGAATTTGTTGTTATAGTCCATTTGATAAGTTTATCCCCCGAAACGTAGCTCTAAGACTTTTGTTGAGGATTTGAAACTACGGCAATATCGAATTAATGGATTTGAGTGATGTTGTTAAGCAACAGTTGTTGGCACGCCGTACTAAATAAGTTTGGTTTATCAACACTCTCCTTGGCAACGACTACTATGCTCGGAAACATTTGCTACATGTCTCGATTCTATCACAAAATTAAATCAATTCTTTTCGAATCACATTTCGTATCACGTCAAGACAATAATATATTTCGCCCTCTTTTTTATATTTCATTGTGAAAATCAATTTATTTTCTATTCTCTTAATTTCCTAAAGATTCACCATTTTATCAGAAAAGGGACATGTCGCTCGTTTACATCACTTATCACAATGAGAACATCTTTAACGCGGACGCTGGTGCATCGCGTCGTCCGCTTCATAATCCTCGCTATGTGTCCAAGTTTAGAAAAATCGTATTCAAGCAAACCACAACACCCGATGTTATCGAAGGAGAAGATGGCAAGAAGCTGCTGACCTCCTCCTGCAAGAGCAGAAATAAAACCATGGGCTTCGCTCAGACGCCACTCAATCCGCCGTGTGATTTTTTACGAAAGCATATGGGTGTGAGATGGCAGAGGATAAAGGAGCATGTTTGCCCAAAAGGAATTAGGGATGTGCCACCGGTGCCACGATTGGCACCCAGAAACCCAGTGGCCAAGAAGCCGAAACCCCAAGCAAAGTGCGCACCCAACAAATATTTCAAGGGTCACAAGCATCGTGCCAACTTCGTTGCAATAAACATAGAACGCATGAAGACGGCCAAATCTAAAAAGCCAGCGCCCAAATACGTAGACTCGCCGAAGGGCGAAAATCATTACATGCTGCCATCAGGACTAATGCCACAGTTTGTGTGCTCCAATAATTTCGGGAAAGTGCCGTCCTATCTGCGCTCGCACAAGAAACTGCTGCAAAGGTTGCAAGCAGAATGCGCACCTGACCAAACGCATATTAACTTGATTGGCATGCAGAAAACTCAAAGGGACAAATGCCTAACTTATCTCCAAATGAATTCGAAGGAGTTGACCCGCGCGGAAAGGGCGGAGCTAGTTGTGGTAAGTGCAATGAAAATATGTACTTGCATATATACATAAATACATAACGCTGTGTATCGCTCTCTAACAGGGACTGAAGGAGAATTTCAGCGAGCTGTTTAAGGCATACAATTCGATGCCATTGTACACAGACACAACCGCCAAAAAGTTGCGCAAAGGCAAACTGGAGAAGGACTTGCACCAGATCGAGCAGGATATCGAGTTAATGGAGTCTACTCAGCGCATTTTCATATCTGAATATTAATCCGGATACTAAGTTTTTGTTTTATGAAAGTATACCAACTGTTGCAGCAGTTTACATTGCCAATTTAGTCAAAAACTATAACAAAAACAAATTAAAAATTATAGGTTCAGCTTGCTTTGCACTCACTCAGTCTGGCAATTGTAGGATAAAGGAGCATCTAAACAAAAGCGGAGATAAATAGTCGCATGTTGCATCAAACAAATTCAATTACGTAGCGTTTAAAAATTTGTGTGTTCATGGAGATTTCTTTTTCGACTTTTAAAATAAATCGTTTCACTAAAATTCATACACCATAAATAAAAATCGGCAAAACGTGCATTTCACAATTTCGCCCGGCGGATATAGTTGCAGCAATATGCTGTTGTCTTCCAATGCGAAAATGTGGCATTGATTACAGTAGCGTCTGTTGAGCAGGGTTATCTGTAATGGAACATCAAATTGAATCAGCAAAATTCGTCGAAAACAATTTGCACATTTTTTTATTTACCTGTATGTAAGAAACACAACAGCGGGTGGTTTTATGATTATTGGCACACAACATTGAGCCCCTATCAACTAAAAATTCGCAGTTGAGGCACGTCTCACTGCAGTTGTATTTGGTCGGAACTTTGGTGTTCAGTTCCTGCGTAGCCAGTCTGGTGAACTTTCTGATAGTATTGTTTAGTGGATTCTCTTCATTGGCCATGGTTATCAATTCGGATATTAACATGTGAAACCTGGCTCGCATACATGTCGCCGCTAAGGTTTGAAAATTGTTCAATTTCACTTCTATGTCCTCTGTCAGCTTCTCGAGGTACTTGAGACGGCATAGTATGTGTGTTATTTCCACGCATCTTGTCATGAAACTCAGCTCAAACTCGGTGACTTTCCTTATCAATCTAAGAGAAATACATATGTAAAAATAGTTCAACTTGGAAAAACTAAACTGCCAGTTATGAGAGGGAATTGCAGCGATAGGGGATTTGGAATGTTTTGTAAAATAAAGACATCTTCAGATTATAAATTATGTCAGTCGATTATGGCTTTAGTAGTTAACTGATGTCATAGCTATCTATAATCGTCCAACACTCGTAAGAAGTCGTAGTCAGTAACAATCTGTCATAGGGGGAATTTGTGTAAGTGGTTATAATAGACGTGTGGTGAAGAAAGCCAAAATTGCATTTGCAAGATTTCCACTAAAAAATTGACGTCCTTACTGCACTGTATTTGTATTATAACTGGCACCTAATATACATTTTAACTCTTTAAAATATTGTTTACTTTTGATATTTGGCCGTAGTCTTAACGATTAGCAATTTAATTTGCATCTTCAGTAAAAAGTCCTCATTGAGTTCATCTGGAAAATCGATATTGGTCAGTTCACAAAACATATGGTATGTGTTCGCATCGAAATTGTTCAGTATGTCCATGCGAAGTGAAGCAGCACAATCGCTAATATCATCGAAAGCGGCTCCTTTCACATTCAAAAGCGAGTCCAACGCGTTAAATCTGTTCAACTTACAGACAGCGACGAATGCAGTGACATAAGTGTGCTTCGAATGATCCGTGTACTCCCTGTTGCGATGCAACACGAAAGTCCATAGGTGCTTATTGGGCGTCGGCGCGACGCCAAGTATCTGTAAATTGTGTGAATCCATGTCTGTCATTGCAATTTGTTCTTCGATGTGCAGATCATCGATGTTGGGACTGGAAAGCCAAACATGACGCACGCTTCCCATAATAGATGTGACAATGAACTCGTTTTTACTCAACGCAGCAAAATCTGCAATTTTAAGAAAGTGAGAAAATAAGTCGTATTCTGGAACACAATTGCTGAGGAATGTGTATAGGAGTATAGGGAGGAATAATTTATGGGTAGTCTAGTAGAACACCTACCCGTTATTTTTACATCGTTGACATATAATTTGGATTTGCACATGATGGTACCGTCGGTCGCCAACCGGCATGCGAGCAAATGTGCTGACTTAATATATACAATATAATAAGAGTCTAAATCGCTGCAAAATGTTACTTCCACCTTGCGACACGCTACGCGATCCTCTCTGCTCCACAAATACACCCCTTCCGTTAGAGACCCCAGGTCATTGGCATGGTTCGTTTTAAATAGTTTTATAACTCCTTTCACACTGCAAACCAGCAGAAAATCGCTGAAAGTCTTCATGTAGATAATTCTGCCCAGCTCTGTTTGAAGTTTGCAATATTCGTTCTTCTTCTGGAAGTCAGCGCTAAATTTAAAGCCCACAACGAAGCCAGCCGCATTAGCAATGTAGATTATGTACGCGTGCGTTATTGGCGCCCAAGCGAAAGCTGTTACCCAGTACAAATCTACAACGTTTTTGAATTCCTCGTATTGTTCAATATCAACAAATGATTTGGTTAAAGGAAAGACATCGTTTGTGAGTAGAGTGTTCAGATTGCACAACTTTTGATCCCACTGTCGGCTGGTGCGCTCAATGCGGCGTAGCACGTCACATGTCCCATATGAGGATAGCAATGCTACAATCGATTGTCCATTATCGAGCTTTTTTGGCGCCCATTGTAGATGCACCGCTTTTGGTTTGAGTGTTTCAAAGGTAGACTCGTTGACATACAGTGGCTCCAATGCCAACTCTTGAGTCTCGTGGACATCAGCGTGGTAGTAGATTTTGTGTATTTTAGTATTTCTGATGTGATTGAAGCATGGGCGGTCTTTTGGCACCTCGACATATGAAAACCAGTAGGGGAATAGTTCGTGCGAATCTGTTTCGTAAACAAATTCGAGGACCAGCAACTGTGAGATTGAACCAAGTAGGGCCACATTATTATCATTGGAAGTCATGTGGAAATCTGTAATTGCTTCTTGCTTCAGTTCAGTCAGCGCCATTTGAGTAAATTTCAATTGTGGCACTTCCACTACAGAACAAAAAATAGAAATTAAAAAAAACGATATTTTTTTAGCTAATATAATAAAAAATATCCAGAGGGGGCAAATATAGTCAGCCCTATTTCCAATTTAAATTCACGAGGACTCAATTATCTCTGAAACAGGAGCAGAGACCACAGGTAGGTTATTTCCTGGAAAACTTCCCCACTACTTCGTACACATAATAACACAATAACTCCCCGAAAAGTCATCAGTCGACCCACACCTTTGGGGCCACACAATGACTGTACGCCAAGCCATCCAAACACTCATCAATGCTTTAACAATGAGGAAGTACCCGTCAACTTTGACACATTAAAAGTTTAGATCTGCATATTTTCGAATACTATCACCGGTGATATCAACTTTAATGGCAAAAGTACAAATCTGATTATCACAATTGGGCAAATCTCTTCTCATGCAACTTTATAATAAAGTCAAATTTGCTATCGCTTAAAATTTTCTGATCAACCAGATACTCGTAGTTTGGAACGCTTATAGTTAGTGTAAATTAATAAACAAAGCCCCGAGTCCCAAACTCTGAAAATGTGTCCCGGCAAAAAAATACTCACTAGCAATTGAATTAAACTAAAAGAGAAACAGAAATAGGCCTATTGTTAATATATTAATGTCAGTAATATTCAGATATCTTATCTTCAGCAAGAAGAAGTGTTGATTTCTGCAACCAGCTTTGCTGTTCCAAAACAAGACCAAACAACCTTTCTTGTTTGCACTATGGAGCAGTTGCTTCAAAATCAACCTCCATAGAAAACACCGAGCTTATGTCCCCCAAACCCTCCTTCTTGCACCCATAAACTAACCATGCTGTTATATTCTGTAAAATAGTGCAAAACACTAGTTTAATATTTTTGTCTCTAACCTTCATTGCAGTAAGGAATCTAGGAATTTATTTTTTGCAATTTCAAATATATATACATACAAAATCTTAACTATCCTACAGTAAGCGAAATAAACCAATGATGGATACTCAAAACTTATTTGTGTTACACGCGGAAAACATCTCTGAGGGATGGAATAGAATCCGAAAAATTGGTATTAGTATAATAAATATTATATTATAATAATAAATTATGATAACCAAATTGTTAAATTGAACATTTTAATTGTCCACTCCCTGTGCTGAGAATATAGAATAGACTATTAAAGTGAATTTACAGCAGATATACATAGATTTGTGGATTCCATAGATGTGTATGCGATCTTGGTTGCATTACAAGTCCCCGTATATAACTGTTTGAATGACATAAAAACTTATTGGCGATATAAATTGTTTCGCTTCTAGTAAAATATCTTTGTGGGAATTACTATGGATACACACAATAACTCATTATATATAAATAAAGTATTCGCATTCTTCCAAATTACTATGGATACACACAATAACTCATTATATATAAATAAAGTATTCGCATTCTTCCAAAGTAACCATGAACCGAAATAACGAAACACATCGCTAATTTGCTCTCTACCGGCGAGTAACGAAAAGCAAAAGAACCAACGAAGCTAAAATATAAATAAACTTGAATACATCACAATTTGACTGTATTTCGCGTTTCGTCTAAATGTAAAGGTGCTTCAAATTACAATTCTTACTTTTTGGTTATTTTTTTGTCCCGTGAAGTGTTACGTTGTTTTTGGTTTGCGTCCGGAAGATACAAAAATGCCTGCAAAACGAAGTATTGATTTTCTGAGGCAAATCGCAGAATATATGACAAATTCGAACAGTTTCGACAAAGTTACTCAAAAGGCAAGTTTTTTATTTAATTGAAATTATTAATGTTTGTACGTATTACTCTTATTATTATACGTATTATTCTTTGTTTAAATTATATATGTGGGAATGCAAAAGACTTTATTGTTAAACAATTATGGGAAGAGCGACTTTGCTTGAGATATTTTGTTTTGACACTATCAGCTGACTCGGTTTGGCTTTGGGTGCTGCCAAATTGCAAAAAGAGATAATTTCAAGTGATGCATCTAAAATCGTGTATGCAGAGTATAGCAAGATATCATATGGGGGGAGATTTAAATCAAAATATTTCGTTTTAATAAATTTCAATTTGATTAATACATATATATATATAAAAATAAATAAATAAAAAAATGTAAGAATATGTTGGTGTTTTCCATTTTGCAAATCATTAAGCTTTACTATTTAAAAAGATGAGATCAGGTATTGAACATTTGTGTTATTTGAAAAACAAACTCATGTGGATGCATAAATTAATTTAAAATTAAATATATTTTTTCTGTGCTATAAACACATATTCTGTAAACGATAAACACATTATTTATCCGTAACGTAGCAATAATGATCAAAAACACGCTCTAGACTTAAACGCTAATCAAATGGAATTATTGTTATTTTCAGTTAAAAATAATCGGCGGTGGTGATGGTAGATGTGTGGCGGAATTTACGGTAGGTAAGGAAGATCTTAACCTCCATGGAGGCTTACATGGTGGTCTAACAGCAACAATTCTTGATAATATCACGACATACGCCTTAATGTCAAAACCATGCCATCCCGGCGTGTCCGTCGATATGCAAGTTATGTATATAAAAGCGGCTAAAGAAGGCGATGAGCTGGTTGTAGATGCGAATACTGTTCGGGCGGATGATAAATTAGCGTATATTGAATGCGAGCTGCGACAGAAGACCGATGGCTCTGTGGTAGCCAAAGGCGCACAAACAAAATTTGTTGACTTTGAATAATTGAATTCAACTTATATTAAATTGTTTTGCTTTTTTCATATGGTTGTTAATTAGTTCTGTGGTCTTTTTTTTACTTTACATAAATAAAATTGTTCAACACATCTCAACGAGTTTTTTATTTTTTTGGTTTGGTAAAGCATAAAAAATAAAGCTTGACACATTAGCAAGCAATTATATCTCTTGCACTTCCATATACTGGTTATTGATTTATCCGCTGTTTGTTAAATCGAATTTTTATAAGTAATTTTCACACCAGTTTTTAATTTTTCTTGTTATATTGTCTTACTACACAATGTCTAAAATAAATTTTTCGAAACTGATCGAAAGTGTTCAGGTGTCTCAACTATATTATAAATGTCCATTGTAGATAGTTAAACATTCCAATATATCTACTAAAATTATATCTTTAATATGGAAAAATAGAATGATAGAAGATAAAATGTACCCCTAAATATATTCACCATATAGAATCACTTTATTCAATGGGCAATGGAAATATGCTCCACGGGAGATAAATAAGAGATAAAATGTGAACGTTCCAATTGATATGCGGTATGAGGAGGACTGAACGAAACTAATATTTGTCTTCTAATGGTCTTCAGCCATACTTCAGTATTGAGGATCAAAGGATATCAAGTTATAAACTGATATTATCAAATATTATAATGTATATCCGTTACCTTATGTAGAATAATTTTTATTTATTTATTAATAATCTAATTACAATTAAAATTATAATTAAACAGAAGCACTAGCTGCCAGGGCTATCGGCTTATGTTAACATTTATATTTTACTGATTAGGTTAATTAGAGAAAAATATTGGAAAATTATTTTGACGTTAGATTCTGACGGAATAGCAAGAAACTCAGTTGGATTATTATCATGAAAAATGGAGTGCCGGATTGATGATAGTGATGAACATTGAGTAAGGATGTGGGAAATAGTTAGTGGATAGCTATTGCAAAAGTGATATAATGGTTGCAGCTCTTTAGTTATAATATGCAGATGTGTAATTTTAGTGTGTCCTAGCCTCAATCGGATGAAGCATTTACACATACTAGTTGTAGATGTAGCGGGAAGGTTTATGATGTTCCAGTGGGGGTTGACAGTTTTGTATGGGTGGCTGTAATTTTCCCAATCTTGCATGTAGAATTATTATTATATTGCATGTAGAATATTTATATTAGAGTCAGTAACAACGTCGAAAATTGAAAAATTAATTTCATCCCATTTAGTTACAACGCCAATAAATCTAAAAATGACTGTATTAAAAACACCAGGTATTATTATATTTTAGTGAAATTTGTGCCAGCTGCTCATCTCACTTTAGTTGGAAATCAGCTTTATTCGGACATTTCTAATAGTTAAGCGTATAAAAATATACGCATGAGTAAATTTATAATAATATTAAATATTCCTCATCGACTGGATTTAGTTTCCTTGATTGTTGTCTTCATTTCGAATATTTATATTAATCGTTTACCTCAGAAATGTATTTGTATTTACCAATTTAATTAATGAGCTTTTCAATCTCATCTAATAACCAATTATTTATTCTGTTCAAAGCAAAAACACCTGTCAAGTAAAACAAATGATCGCCATAATTTAATTATGCAAATTTGTTGTAATTTTAATAACAAAAATATACGTTCTTAAAGGGGAAATCGCCAGCGGTGTTACAAATAATTTCAAAATTAAATATACATATAAATATTATTCATAAATTAGTACGTAATTAACATATAAAAATGAAAGTAAATCTAGTTATTTTCTAAAATGTATTATTTTTCAACATAATTTATTATAAATTTGTTCTCTAGAATTAAAGATTGACCAGGTTGGCAACACTGTATCATGTCATTCTAGTATGAGTGGATTTGTTCTTTAAAGTTTAGTGCTCCGTTTTTGTTGTTTTTATTTACTTGTGAGCTTTCGTGGTGCAAACAGTTTCATAATTGCCTCCTGAAAATTTAGTTTTTGTTTATTTTTCTGTTAAATAAGTTAAATTTCAATTGATCGATCATGGCATTGGGAACACGGAAAAAAGGAGTTGAGTTTATCAAGTATATAACGGATATTATTTCGAAGGCAACCGGCTTCGAAAAGACCTTAGAGAAGGTAAATTTGTCGGTGGTTATTGTTGAATTAATTTTAACAAATTTTCAACTGCAAACTTGTACTTAGTATAGTAAGCGAATTTTTTAACGATACCGGAAATATAAATTAAAAGTCATATACTATTTAAACTAAATATAAAGTATATAAAGGTCAGAATGCCACTCGCGGGCAGTGTTTCTTTTACTAACAAGAGTTGCCAAATTCCAAAAAAAACATTAAAATTAAAGTAAAATTGTTTAATTAATTGTTGTAACGTATCTAGCGGAACGATATCAGTTTTGGAAATATTGCTATCCGAATAACTCGATTGTGTGTAGAAAATATTTATCGGTCTGATTCAATAAATAGTATACATAATCTCAGACAGGAAAGTTTCATTTCCGCACTTTTTCGCCCCCATAGATGATGTACTCGTATATTAAAGTTTCATATCGGTAGTTAAATAGATTTTCATGCGAGTCTAATTAATTGCCTTTTCAAAATTAGTTTAGAAAATCAGAGGTGATATTTCAGTTAGAAACATAATCAATGGCTCTAATGTTAACAGAGTTAAGGGTCGGGTAATAGTGTTATTATTCCTCTTCAGTTTAATATTGCATAATTAATAATTTAAGTTGTCACACTTTTTTAAGAAACACATTTTAAGTTGATATGTACAAGGCAACTCAAATTAAACTTTTTCAATAGGGCCAATAGGTTGAAATATATACATAAGTGGACTTATGATACTTATTGTTCTAGGGCTTTATTGAAATTGCAAACGCATGGAATCTGTGCATACTTACATGTATATAACATAATCCCAAGACATTCTTGAACATCTCATAGATCGAGTGTTGCAACGCGTAAGAAACTCCATTAAATAGTTCATTATATATACCTACAGCAGGGTAACAGGACTTATTACTAGAAGGCGTTGGATAGGTCTATAACTAAGCACATATATAAATCATCCATGCAAAAACTGAAGCTGTGCCTTAAATCTGTGTATTGGGTTTGGCGAAATTGTGTAGGAAAATGGGGGAGTAGAGACTACTTCTATAAACACAGGAAGTTTAAAATAACTTTCGCTCGTGTGCAGAGCTTTGTGCATCGCTAACAGTAATAACACACATATGGAATTTGCAAAGAAGTAGTTTATTCCGTTTATTCCATTTGGAAGATTCTGAGCTTAGTTGGAAATAAATAGCTGCATGGACGGTACCAGGAGCTTACACTAGGCAGGTATAGTAACCTACTAGACGACATACATTTGACTATCCACCAAACAAAATGGTCACAACTTTAATCTTATTCCACAATAACTGGCCATACACATGTATAACTTAAGTTTCATCCAACTTTTATTTAAAATATTTGACATGGTGGTATAGGAAAATATTACATGGGTCATGTTACATTTGTTGCACACTTTTCAGTAGTTGTCTTTACGCCATTACATGTTGCTACCTCTTTCAGATATTTATATCCTTTTCCTTTAAAAAAGGTAAATAGGGTATACTAATTTTGTGCTTTTGAGAGGGGTTGCAATTTCAAGAAGGAGGCGTGGCAGGTAAGGACATATATATATATAGATATGATCAGGATCACTTTCTAAGCTATTTTTATTTTGTCCGTCCGTCTGTCCGTCCGCCCATCTGCGGCCACTTTTTTCTACACCGTTAGAGCTATCTTAATGCAATTTTCAAAAGTATAGTATGGACAACGGCCAAAGACCACACCTCAGATATAAGGAACTTTTTTCAACGTTTTTAAAATGTCTTTAACTTCGGTCCAATTGATGCAATAGTGACGCAATTTCGCAGCTATGGAGATGTGGGTCCTACTAAACACTATGCAAAAGTGGGCGGTATATATTAACTGACACGCCCACTATTAACAAATATTAGTAACTTAAGATCTGGTAGAGATTTGATAAATGGATGAAATTTTACGAGAAGGAACATGTGGAGATTACAAAGCTTTCTGCAACAAATGAAGTTGATCAAGGAAAAGACGCACCCACTTTTGATATAACCAACTTTCGGGTCTAAAATTAAAATTAGCCTAACTATACTCGTATTGATGCCAGCGGAATCTAAATTGGCAGAAATATACATGGGGTCCATAATAGTGTGTGTGCAGAATATGGAGACCACGCCCACAGCTAGCTAAAAATCAGTACTAGGTTCCTATTAAAGATTTGTCAACGAAATTTCACAGGAAGGTTGCGGGTACTAACAGTAAACACCACACAAAAAAAAATCGGCGTGTTGTTTTTACAGCCACACCCACTATTGACATATTATAACTTACGAGCAATACAATATTTTTGGACGATTTTTATATTAGTACATATATTGATTCTACAATGACATAAACAAGAAAAGGGGTCGATCAGATAAAGGCCACGCCTCCCACTAATATAATCAATTCAAGGTACCCGACCGAAAATTACCGTAGATATTCTCCTAATGATGAGTTATGAAGGAAATATCCCCATTGTTCAACTCGCAAGCACAAGGAAAGGTAAAGGGTATTTCGAAGTCGGTCTAACACAACTTCAGACTTCTTTACTCCTTTTAGCATTGCTTTGCTCTGCGTTCCGTGTAAAATTGCCTTTTGATGAATTTGTTCTTCCTGAATTTAAGAACAATAACGACAGAGCAACATAGCAAATGCTTCTCATGCAGTGCATCACCTGTTACACACACTTAGGTTCCAGGGTAACTCTTAATCAGCATCAGCCGACTTCAACCTTGATTCGACATTCAACGAAATACTCACATATTCGATACGCTCATTCTCAGCGGACAGGCTGCTTGGCCCTGAGGAGACTAGAGTGGCGGGTAGCTAATGCGGCTGTTATACATGAATTTAGAAAAAATTAAAAGTCATTAATTACAAACTTTAGATCGGCAGAGACGTAATTAATAATACCACAAACATTTGACTTTAAATTGCGTTCAATGCTGCTTTTGTTTTTGCTACTGCGACTTTATTTAAATATACCTGCATAGATTTGTTCAATATGCCAATGATACGTACAGAATTGATGCAATTACTGATTTTATTAATTTTCAACAGGTAAAAATCACAGACGGCGGGGAGGGTAAATGCACTGCAGAGTTTACCGTAGCACCCGAACATCTTAATCGTGGTGGAGGTCTGCATGGCGGTTTCACAGCCACTTTAGTTGACATGGTGACAACATATGCGCTTGTCTCGAAGCCGTGCAATGCTGGCGTTTCCGTCGATATGCATGTCAGCTACATGAAACCGGCCAAAGAGGGCGATGAAGTCATCATAGATGCGAACACTGTGCGTGCTGGGAAAAAGCTGGCGTTCATCGAATGCGAATTGAGGCACAAAAAGGACGGTTCTATCATTGCGAAAGGCAATCAAACGAAATTTGTGGACTTATAATGGATCAGCATTATCGGAGACTAATTAATGAATAGGATACGGCTAAATCAATTTATACATTTTTCATTTTTGTTTTTGTTATTGTTGTTGTTTTCTAAAAAGCCCGATTTCCATGCTATTGAGCGCATTTATGACTGCGAACGAGGATTTGCAAAGATCTATTACAGAAGGAAGCTAAGATGACAGTTTTGAAAAATATTTTGTCAGGGTGCTTTCCCGAATTGTACACTGATTTGAATTTAAATTAATATTAGGCAGTGAGGAATTCACCGGTCCATATTCACGTCTACATTCTTCATCGTCTTGCGTATTCTCTGGTATCTGGATTTTGGTTACACACCTTCAGTGTGGCAAATGGTAGTAGTGGCATGAAAATGAGGCTTTAAATAAGTGCTTAGACAATTTTAAAAATTAAATAATAATTCAATTCTTTTTAAATATTACATTTATTATTTGGTTTAATATATTTGGATTTAGTTGCCTTTTCGGCGAGCGACTTAATAGAGAGATTGGTTGGCTTGATGGGTTGCCGGGCCAAATCCGCGTGACGCGTACTGGCAATGGCAATGCATATTCGTAAGTATAATGCTAAGAAACTGTGATTAATTTAATGATTACATGACTTCATTTGCTTTCTTAGGGCAGTCAAATGCAAATTACTGTGTTAGAAGCTAATTAACGTTTCGAACTTTTTTGTTTTGTTTGTTGGTGACTTGCAATCCAACAGCAAATAGTTTGACTCCTTATTCGATATACATATATAAATTTCTTGAGGTGAAACTTCCGTTTTGGCGGCCGAAGTAAGTGGGGATGAGTATTTATGCTATTTAACTTAGATATCGGCCATTACTTGTGCCTTCAAAACGACAGTTTGACCCCATATTGAAGCACAATAGACGAGACAGCATGTAGTTCTTCTCTGCTTCCGATTCGTGGGTGCTTTAATTCTTCCTATTGTTCGCCATTTGTGGGCATTGTGAGCAACAAGCCCCCGGAAGCTTCGTGGGTGTAATACCATTCTCGCAAATGACGTCGGCACATTTTTCATGCGTGCATGTTACCTGCGCGTGTCGACATTCGCACTTGGTGCACGGATCCGGTGACCAGATTTCATTGTTCAGCCTTGTTGTGCCGTTCGGATCGACGCAATGATTACGCTTCAACTTATGCTCCTGTTCATTATCGTTGGGGTTTCTGGTGCACGATTCCTCCAGTTTGCGCATCTTCTTGTGCAATTTCTTGATTTCCTTTTGGAAGCTACCGACAACTTCCTCTAAACCACTGACACGCTCTTCGTTGATGTCGTACAACTTGTCGAAATTCAATTCGCTGAGGAATGGGTCCTCATTGTTGGGGTCTGTGATAGAGCGTTTAGTGCGTTTCGACTTGACATATGTTTGCGGCACATACGTGTCAAAGAGTGGCGGCAAACTCTTGCAGGAGCCGCAATCTTGCCAGAAATACAAATTGATGCCGGGTATGTCTTCGCATTTCTTGTAGCCACCTTGGATTTTAGGCAGTAAAAAGACATTGTCAGTGATTTCCTGTATATTATCACCAGTATCGCAGAGCACTCGTCCGAAATTGGATTGCTTGATTTGTTGCAATTGCTCGGGTAGGAATACTGAAGGGTTCTCATAGTAGAACCTATCTCCATCTCGTACACGACGGAACTGGTCAACTAGCAGGCACTGGAATAGTGGACCTACCTTGGCGCCTTCCAGCTGATCCTCAAGAACGCCACCCACCCAAATATCAATGTTGTCGGGATGCCCGTAGAGCTTTTTAAGTTTCCCACGTACTTCTGCGTCGCTGATCTCATTTTTCAGATCGTCAAAAGTTTTTGCCACCGACAGATTGCAGAACTGGCGATACACATTGTAGCCAGGAATACCATGATCACGAGCGCGTTGTATGTTAATGGCTGCCAAATCCAGGGCAACGGCATGCGCTGTCAAGAACAGCTTCTCCGTGAGCTCAGTGTTCAGATTTTGATCGGGTTTCTTGAGTTTCGCCGGTGTGGTGAACATGCCACGCATTAGAGGGTCCACACCGCCTTCATAGGGAATGCGCCAAGGTGCGAAGAAGGCTTTGTGCAACTGCAGGTGACCCTGTTGTATCGGCTGGAAATTAGAATCTAGACGATGCAGAATCGGATTAATGAGAGTGTGTCCGAAGCGCAAGGCAGCTGTGGCGAACTCATTTGCGATGCCAGGATTAACGGTTGGATCGTAGCCACGGTATTCGCCCAGCATACGCATACCACTCTCGCCGACAATCAGCGGCAACCAAAGTTTGTACGTGATGTGCTGCATTTGTGCTCCAACTATTTTGCGCGCCTCTTGGTATATGGTTTCGCCGTCCCAGTGGCGATTGATTTCGCGTAGTTTGGCAGCTATGCGGTTATGCTCACGCATCCAAATCGTATGGATGGCTAAAAGGCCAACCTGCTCATTCACACGAATATCGCCAGCAACGAAGCAGTTCATTGTGTTCTCATCCAGATTACGACGACAGTCCATACCATCTTGGGGTGCCGTAAAAGGCAACGTGTCCTTTTGATTGGGGAAATGAATTCCGACTCTGAGTAGGCCGTCGTCCGTGGTTAGGTTACGTAAGCTCTGAGCAAGCTCGGTGTCAAAGCCATACACTTGCGAGCCGTCGATGTACGCGGTGCATTGATTGATTTGCTCACGATTCTGCACACTGTCGAAGAAGACAGACGTCATGCCGGAACCGCAAATGGAGCTGGAACGAACAACATCGATGCAGCGACGATTTTTGATGCGTGGATCGTTTGGCGGCACTTCGATTGGATAGCAGGGTGGCGCCAATTCGCACGTCTTTTTGCAGTCAATACCATCCCAGCTTTCGGAGCTTACCGACGGTATGGCGTGATCCAGATCGTGATCGAGAAACTGACCCCACTGCATGACCATATGAGTGATGGCGTCATCTGGAGTGATATCCTTGGTAGAAATTAATGTGGTGGACAACAAACGCGAACTAGGTTTCGGGAAGCCGGCGTACAGTTTGCCCTTTGTCCAGCCGATTGGCATGCTGAAGCCGTTCTCATAGACGGGTTGCGCGACGCGCCGGAACGCTGTTAGCGATGCACCCCAAGCAGGTTGCTGCAGATTGTTGCAAGTGCCGCCAATGGAGCGATATTTGGAGTGGTAACACATGTCCGTGCAGTTTGGCATTTCGCGCGGTACCATGCAACCCGATAGCTCAGCTACCAAACGCAAATGATCGCGGGAGAGCAAGTCTTTAAACTCGTAATCCTCGCTCTCGACAGTAAGATTCTCTCCCATAAGGACGTGTTTGCGAACGTTCACCAAAGTGCGTTCGTATATTTCCGCAGCGCGAGCTAACTGGCGGGCCTCGCCGTTAGGAAAGCGAAACACGCGCAGTAGTTCGCCATAATTGGGTGGTGCCGACGCACCATTGGTCGAAATGCGGCTGCGGTTGCTGAAGAGTGTGTCGACGGTGTTGTTTATAGCCAGATCAATCTCTTTGGCAGCCTCTGAAAATGCGATGCGAACGTAGCGATCCCCCGGCGCCGAACTAATGCTGCTTCTGTAATGCGAAATGTAAAACAAAATATATACATAGATCAATCAGTCTATTCTTCAGAGCAAATCGGTAAATAATGGAAGCCTAGCAGATCTTATAGGGGGTAAAGTATTCGACATCTATGTCTGTCAAGAGCGATTTGAACAAATTATGCAAGCCTGACTTCCTATGCTACGTTTGGTAGTGCTCCTAAATATGAGTAGAAGGATAAACTCCTTCATGGAGCTTCAAAACTGAAAATGCAAACTTGAAACCTCGGTATGTATCCGGAGTGTCATGCTGTATATTAATTTTTCCTGGACCAATGGCATTAAACTGCTTCACATTCGTCCTACAATAAATATCTCAACTGTTCATATGTGTGCGTGACAACGTTTCCACACGTACCAAGCGACAAAATGTCGCATCGGTGTGCGGTGTCTCAAGCAGATACGCGAGCAAGCGCGAAGAACACTCGTTTTTTACAGCATTGCAAACATCTCGCATGTCGCCTCTCGCTGTCGTATCGGATTGGAGTGCGCCTCCACTAAAGCGTCTCATAAAGAACCCACACAAACATAATAATAAAGTCTAATTAAGCGCATACAACACTAGTGTGGAGGATGTCACTGCGTGCAAGTGTGTATAGTATGCACTTCATTATCATTGTTCTTGTTGTTGTTTGTAGCAAATTGAAACGGTGCACAGCTCACCCCTGTTCTAATTGTGGTTGTGAGCGAAAATGATGATGATGCTGAGGATGTGGATGTCGTCGTGGGTAGAGCGCTACTTAATATGCAGCTAAAGTTGGCTGGTTCATAGAGTTTGAGGTAAGGAAAACTTTCTTCATTATTCGCACTGCACACACACCACACATAAACAAACGCACCCGCATGCATCTCTGAGCTCCAATGGACAAAGTTAGTAGAAAGGATAATACTGTAGGGACTTTTCAGTGGTGCTTGCATTTAAATATCCGGCGGAAGCATGTCGCCGTTCCCATTTACACCAACTGAGCGGCTGATTTATGGTGGCCATGTTGCCCGCTATAGCAGTGCGAACAGCCGCACTGCTGACTGGTGGCGGTAACTAGCTAACATATTTCGGTGCTATACAAGGAGTCTGTTTCTTCCTGTTGCAGGCACTCGCTGCGCATTCACATTCTGTTGTCGTTGGTAGGATTGGCAAAGTGCTTGTTTTTGAGAACTTCTGCGGTTAGACCAGCACAAATCCTGGCCGCAGTTGGAAGCAGCATCTAAGCTGAATGCCTTGTGCCATACTGCTGCAATTTGTGTTCTCTATTTTTTATTTGCCAACAGCAGTTTTTTGCGGTTTTCGCAGTTTGCCTTCGGGGGGAAAACAAACATTTTAAATTCAGGAAGTTGAATTTGTAATTAATACAATGCTAAGCTGCAAATCCGCAAAGGACCCGAAGCAGGTGTAGCAAATTGAGATGATTTTTTTGCAGTTTACTCCGTGAGAACTTTGAATGGGTGAAACTGTTTCTATAAGAAAAAAGACAACAAACATTATTATCTTCTATAAAGCTTCTTTAGGTTTGTTTCGAGACATTTTTGCGATTTTAAGCCAGCTTTTGTGGCCTTTAAACAGCATTGTTTGGATGTTATAAAGTAATGCAATGTCTTTCACGATTGAACGCTGGTACAAACTTTTTATAGAGTTTGAAAAAGTCTCAAAAATGTGATTGTTTTTACTGGAGGATGGATCCTCCTCTCTACATCCTGCCTGGCTTGCCACTATACACTTATACAGCTTGAGGCGCTATGAAACTAACGCCATAACGGCTTTATTATGAGGTTCAAAAAAGCTGTGATTATAAATCAATTCAACAGTGCTGTTATAATCCCTTAATAAAGGTTGACACATAGATATTATAGGGTAATTTAACACTAGTGAGAATCCCAAGAAAGAGATTTTTGACATATGTATATGACACTTCGTACCGAGCGATCGCTGTACTACATAAAAATTCTTACCGAATTGTCACCAGCGCGGAGCCAGTAGCACGTCCATGCTCATTCTTCAGTGAGCATTCATAACGTCCGCCATCAATAATTGTCACATTTTTCACATAAAGACTGCCCGCTCCACTGATTTCGTACTTGTCGTTCAGAAACGAATTCGGATCAATAAGACGTCCATCACGTCGCCAGGATATCTTTGAAAAATAACAGCATTAAATCAAAACATAAGGGTAGTAGGCGATTTTAAGGAATCTGAGAGAATGCACCAACCTGTACGCCGTCCATCTCTTCCGCCTTGCACGGCAGTTCGATTGTTGTGCCCGCGAATGCCTCCAAGTCGTATGGTCCGATTAGCAGCTGTGGTGGGCCGGTTTTAGGTTCGATCAGAATTGTGGCTGATGCCATTGATTTGCCGTTCTCATTCTCGGCGATGCACGTGTAAACGCCTTTTGCGTTTGTAGTACATACGAAAGAAAGCACATTTGTCAGAGAGTTGTTAACCAAACATAAAATGCACTGTTTCTTTACCTGAGTTCGCTTCCTTGGCCGCACTCACTATCAGCTCCGTGTTCTCGTTCTCTAGCACGACACGTCCGTTGGCTACAAGGGGTGCGCCGTTGAATTCCCATGTGATTGTCGGTATTGGATTACCGTCCGCATCGCATTCCAGTATGAGGGGTTTGCCAACTTTAATGGTTTGATTTTGTGGCGACATTAAAATTTCCGGCAACTCTGTGGAACGAAACATAAATGGAAGTTCATTAACGACATGAATTGGAGCGAGCTTTTTACGACACGGAGGGATTATAGGGAAATCAATGATACTCGTTAACGGTTGAAATATACAAAGAATATCTCTTTAATGTTTCTGATGCTGTCCTTATATCTTTTTCACCCTTTTTGGTTCAATATTTCCTTCACAGCTCCGAATTCAAAGGAAGAAGTTTCATAAAAGTAGCTTAAATAAGATTTCGGAGCTATTTTCGTACTATCGAGTCAAAAACTGGATGAAACTTGACTATTTTTTAACGAGTAATTTATGATCGCGTTTATCACCTTTGTGGAATAGAATTTTAGTTCGCATTTAACTGGATGGTGTGAAAATAGTTTTGATATAACAATATTGTGACGAAATAATCATTTCAGTACTCATGAGTAAACATGATATCGGTAACATTCAAATTTTGCCTGGAACAACTAATATTTGTCTGCTGTGTTGCTTTCTCATTCTACTCAGTTCTATAGCAATAGTAATAAGTCATTACTGATGTTGCCTCTTTCTCTCATAAAATAAGGCATAATGGATGATGGTATCTCGTTTGCTGTAATTAATTTCATTGCGGAATATGTTGGGATGATCTTGAGAGCATCGGAAATGAATCAAAGGTGATGCGCTGCGACAATTAAAGTGAATCACGAGTTGAAAGAAACATCAGTGATATAAAAGATTAAGTGAATTATAATTCACTATAACAGTTGAATCTTTTATATCACTGATGCTTCTTGCAACTCGTGTCGTCTATATCAAAGCAACGTCTTAATCAAAGAAAAGGGTTTTCGAATTATTTGTACATCCCACAATCCAAAGAAACCAGATTTGATAAACTTATTATTGCTTATTATTACAAGAAAAAACTGGCCTCCATAATTTATTGGTATGCAAGCTTCTCAAATGCTGCACAGAGCCGAATCCTGAAATGCTACTTTCTATTTATTATGGTTCAAAGAAACAAAAATAACCCACAACAGTTGTTGAGATGATAAAAATGAAAGGTGTCTTTCGGTCGGAAGCTGTCCTCCGCCCGTTTGTCATGATGCTATTATTAACTCCTAGGCACTTACCTCTTACTTCCACACGAACGTTAGTATGAATGCTGCCCATGTCGTTGGTGGCCTCGCAACGATATGTGCCCGCTGTGCGTAGGGTGGGTTCTGTAATAACCAGACTGCCATTCGATTGAATTCGAATTGTGTCTGTCGACTGTGTGACAAGGCGTCCATTGAAAAACCATTGAATTTCTGGCTGTGGCGTGCCGCTGGCTGCACAATCCAGCCTTACGGGTCCACCGTGCAGCGATACAATTATATCATGGGGCTTGTGAGTGAAGTGTAGCTCACTGTTTCTCTCAGCTGCAGGGTTCGGTTGTGGTGTGAAATCGATGTTGAGGCGAATGGGCTGCGTCTTCGTCTCACCCATGGCATTGCGTCCAATGCACTCATAAATACCGATATCATCGACTTTGACGGAGTTTATCTTCAAACTGCCTGTGGGCAGCAATTCCATGTGCGGCGATTGGGCGTGGGAGATTTCCTGTGTGCCGTGCAGCCAGCTAATTTCGGGTTTCGGATCACCTGTCATACGGCAAGGCAATTCGACAATGTCATCGAGTGTGGCGTGCATGTCGCGTGGTGACACCAATATTTCCGGCTTCTCTGTGGATGCATGAAAGAATGGAAGTGGGCTGAATTGAAATTGCAAACGACGGTAACTGCGTAGAGCTACATATGTAGGGATAACTCAGAGTCCTCTATGCACAGTGACGGCTTTCGAGCAAATTTGAATGTGGTGCATGCAACTTTCAGTCATTAATTGCTGAGATTTAGCAATTACTTCATAGTGCCGCGAAAGTTTATGCATAACAGCAATTGAAAAATTGATTTGCTTACTTCAAGAAATAGAAGAGCTTATTTTGAATTCCAGGATTATGGAAGTCCGGAAAACGCATCCACACATTTCACCAAACGGAATTACTTAGTTGCATAAATATATTGAGAATTATATTGATGCATCACAGTAATGAAATTAATAAGTTGCACAAATAAAATTGGTAGATTTCAGCAATGAAACTACCAAATTCCAGAAAGTAAATTACTAATTTCAACAAATTGAAAAGCTGTGTGTGTATTTTAGTTGTTGCAACTGTGTTCCTAAAATTCAGTGATGGAATGACATACAATTTCAGAAATGTAATTGGGCACTTCGGGAGTTGTTATATATCGATAGGTACACTTAAGACATGCACGATAGGTGCACTTAAGACAACACGCTTCGATGATATCTAGGAAAATATACGAGTATATGAATGCGGGCACTGTGGACTGCCGTAATTTAGTTGTGAAACTTTAATAATTGAATTGCTGAGAGTTGGCAGTTCAGCATCTTAATGACTATCAACAATTCTGCTCTCTTTTTGCGTATAGGAATATTGCTAGACCCCAGATGCTTTGGGTAAATTATGGGGATTTTTGTTAGTAAGCTGGCATTATTCCAGCACCCTTGCATGTACCCTTTCATTATCCTCAGTTCTTATTTGAGTTGCACATCACACCGCCACTGTACTAAAAAGGCGGTAAAACAAATAAAACGATTCCAACTCACTGCAGTGGAAGTTCTGCTCCTGCAGACTTGTGAAACTGCGTTCATACAATTCATTTGGTGTGTCACAAGTTAACGCGATTGTGATTAGATGCCGCTGTGGATGATGTTGGTAATGTTGCCAGAGGGAGTAAATACCGCAATCGCACTGAATGGGATTCCCATCTAAACGTAAGCGCTTCAGACTGGCCAAATTGGAGAATGTGCCCGCTGGGATGGTACTCAGTTTGTTGTTGAAAATGTAACTAATAAGGAATTGAAATTGAATTTTTTATGTAGTGGTGGTAAATTGTTACGTTGATAGTATACAAATCGAACCATTCTTGAATATACCATACCCGTACAGTACTTTGGTTATTTATTTTATTTTTTATTTTGCTTAAAGTGCCAGAGTCAAATACTTACATGCGATTTAGCTGCGGTAGGTTGGCAAATGTATTGACATCCAGTTGCCAAATATCATTATTTTCAAGAAAACTGCAGAGCGAGAGAAGGGAAATATTTGAATTTATAGGACTGACATAAAATTTAATTTTTTTTCTTCTTTGTTTTCTCTTTTCTTTTGTCCATAATTTTCCAATTTATTTAACTTTCATCGACATAGAACTTACATTGATTCCAAATGTGGCACTTGTTTGAAAAACCGCAACGGCACCCTGCTGATGTGATTACTGCTTAAGTACAAAACCCTCAAGCCAATCAACCCATTCAAGGCTCCTTCGTCCAGCAATGTAATCTCGTTATCGTTGAGGAATAGAGTTGTTAACCGGGACAAGCCGACGAATGCATTTGCCGGTATTTCCTCTAAGTGGTTGAAACGCAAATCTCTGAAATGCAGCAAAGCAAAACAAAATCAATTTGATTCGAAAATCATTGCATAAGTTGCGGCGCTCCTGAAGTTAGACAGTGTGAAGCGAATGGAAAAGTCAACGGCCCGGCGAGGATAAGGGAGTCAATCTCTTGAAGTATTGAATGCAATTAGTAAAATTGTCGAAGTAGCCACAGATTATGGTTGGATTTGTAATGGCTTGCGTCGGTGGTTTTCAATTGTTACCTAACCATCACACACACACACAAGCGAATACACACTATTCACCCTGAAGTACTTACACGCACACATTTCAATTCAATGGATGCGTTGTGGTGGACATTGCAGCTTCGACTTAGCTGTGGTTGTTTTTGTTAATTTCGTTTGCGAACTTGGTTTGCGCAAATTTGGACTTGCAAAGCCACAAATGAAGTTAGAAGCGAATTGAAGGCCCTTATGTCATGCTTGTGCTTGGATGGAATATTTATGAGAGCTCTTTTGTAAGTGGTAAGGAGTAGTTTTGAAATGTACTGACTTTCACACAATTTAAGCCAAATGCAGACAGCGTTCAATGACGTTGATTATCGTAAGGACCAACTTGATGTTGTAGTTAGTTAGGAGATTATATATAATTATTTAAAAATGTGTTGCTGTCTTACTCATGTTAGCTGCCGTCAGCTCTAGAACGTACTGGAATAATTTCAAAGGCAATGTGAAGTAATAGAAATGAAAAGCAGATCGGCGGAGGAGTTAGTTCTGTGGCCAATTCTTTGTTGCACGGATAAAATTGAATTGGTTAAATTATTAAAGCTGTCAAAAAGCCTGTAAAAGTTAATGTCTATGGATGCTTCTCAGAACGAGTTTTTGGGACTTTGCTGCTCTTCAGCCAAAATTTGAATGCAGAATTCAAGATAAAATTATACAAGTATGTATACAAGTTCTGAAATCGGGCAAGAAGATATTTGATAGTATGTCAAGAATATGCGGAGTTATTCTCGATGCTGAAGGCGATTTCCCAGTGAAATTTTTAATCTGAAATCTTAATATAAAAAAAGTAAATGAATATATTTTATACTCTTCAAGTTATCGTTGTTTCTCCCTTGTTGAAGATACTCTAAATGTAATGAAAACTATCTTTTATTATTAATATATTATATTATTATTAACAATAGATAAGAAAATATCCCATTTAAAATCGTTTCGAACCATTTGCCTGTGCCATTGTGTTAAAAGTAGCTGCATATATTATAAATCGAATCTGAAAGCGATGCTGATCACGAATATAAATATGTATAAATAATATAAATATATATATATGTAGGTGTGATGTTTTTGCATTGCACACACATCAATCAGTTTAAAGACGAAGCTCATAGAAGACGGTCGCTCAGCGGATATCAGCATTAATCTTTTTGAAACATTTCTAATTAAAAATTGTCAAACAATTTATAAACTTATTAATTTTTAGTTTTTTTATATAAATAAAAACTTTATTCTTATTACAATTAATTAAAACCCTACATATATATAATATATATATGTAGGGTTTTAATTAATTGTAATAAGAATAAAGTTTTTATTTATATAATATTTTTATTTATATATTATATATATATATATATATATATATATATATATATATATATATATATATATATATACATATATATATATATATGTATATATATATATATATATATATATATATATATATATATATATATATATATATATGTATATATATATATATATATATAAATATATATATATATATATATATATATATATATATATATATATATATATATATATATATATATATTTACATGTGGGTATAACCTTATTTAGTTGATAAATGTGCAAATGTAAATTTTGCATGGTCAGGAGAGAGCCGTGTGGGCTTGAAAGAAAATCCTAACATACTCTAATGAATACATACACATATATGTAAAAGTGTGTGTTTGTGTGTATATCCTTTAGTCACATTAATTTACATTAGTACAGGTCGTGGAATAGGTCGAGAAAGCAACAAAACAACAACACAGCATATCACAACCACGTCAACGATTGCACCAGTACCAGGGCAGCTACCGTGCCGCCGCAAGGTTGTGGCGTGTACACGTGTACATTTGAACATTTTAAAACGCTGCTAACAGATGTACAGCCAGGAAGGAGCTCTGTGCCACTGCCAGAACTGCGAACTGTGAACTGCATGGAAAATAATTACACTTTCATACAAACGCGCATAAGCGCTCACCGCACACAAATCCTCTGCCAACATGCCAGCGCCCGGATGCACCAGGCGCGCTGCAGTAGAATAAGTTTCCATTTATTTTTACTCGTAGTTGGCCTGCAGAATTTTTCTTCTCGGTACATTAAGTGAATTTTTAAGTTCAGTGAACGTGAATAACGATGGCAAACATCCCTTCGCCTGAGGTGGCTGCCTCTATGGTTGAAAAACTAAAAATGCAAAAATGAAGAAAACAAAAACAAAAAACAGGAAAAAATAACTGGAATTATAAAAGCAGGAATCCTTTGGTTGCGCTTAAACACAGAAAAAGTCGTTACCGGAAGCGCGTTGTGCGCAAATGGGTCACGCCAAACTCGTGCATTATGGTAGTCTATTATTTGGCATAATTACTTCAAGTAGCGGGTTGTCACTTGAGTGCGATTAAATGTCGTTGGCACTCACATGAATGCAGAATTATTGAGCGTACGAATGCATACATTTGCGGTAATAAGTGAACTAGAAACTCCGTACGACGAATAGGAAATATATGCGTAGATATACATTGTATTATATAGAACGACGCAGCATATAAAAAAGGTTTTCCCATGGAGTTCTCGGTATTGTTTGGAAACTAATCAAACCGCACATGAGTACACATACCACAAAGGTGGGTAGAGTCGAGCAGATTAAACTCTTTACCTTCCTCATAGAAATACCACAAATATAATTGTACAAAATATGATAATCAGCGGCTCAGCTAATATTAGATTTTGACTCATATGACAGATACGAACCAATAAAATTGACTGGATTTTGATGTCTCTGTTTCTTCCTCAGCAAAATTTAATCTTTTGTACAATTCTACAGCACTAGACTAGACCAAAGTTTATGAATAATACTGCGAAAGACACATACAAACTTTGTAAAAATAAAAACCCACATTTCGTCAACATAATACCAACAACAACCCCATAGCGATGTATAGCAAAGCAGTGAAACCGAAAGATGGGTGATTCTATTAGAAAACACAAAGTACTTCATCAGACCACGACGACCGGATTCGTTCATATCATGAATCTTACTATATTCTTCAAAAGTGGCTGTTTTAGCAGTTAGCGGTTTTCCCTGCTAAAAGTGAAGAATTTGCATATAGCTGTAATCCTTCCAAGCTATTTGTTATTTGCAGGCAGTTGAAACGAAAAACAACGAAAAAGAAAATTTAAAGCCCTATCAACGCTGTAATGGGATCAGTATATCCTGGGGATTTTCATCAGCAGAATTTCGTACCGACATCGCTTTCGAGTCTAAAGATGCGAATACACATGTTAGCAGCTGGCATAAACTCCTTACAGTATATATCTACGTATATCGCAGTCTAGTAAGAGTAAAAGGCATGCTAACTAAATCGCAGCTAATTTTTGGTGATTTCCAGTTGTAGCATTGTGGACTTGTTAGCATACAGTCTAAGCTGAATTTGTCGTTACTCGAGGGTATTATGGAATAATTTTAGAAAGCTAAAATTGTGTAGTAGGGGTGTATCCTCAATGTTGCCCTCTGTGGTCTAGTGGTAAGCATGCTAGACTCACTCCCCGAGGGTCGCAGGTTCAAATCCTGCCACGAGCTTGGTCGCCAAAATGCTTCTTTCTATAAAATCCTTTTCTCTTCGTCTGTAGCTAGTACTCATTCCCCCCACACCCTGCACTCATAATTAATTATGGTGTAAGATATAATAATAATAATAATAATCCTCAATGAATACTTTTCCAGCCATGTCACTCATAAGACTAATGTCAAATGCAACTTAATTCATTCCGCTAATCTTCCTTATACCTTCCAATTTAATACTGTACATGTAGATGATTTTGTAATGTGCCTCATGAAGATTGGTTATAATGCTGTGGGAGAAGATGGAATATCTATTCGGTTTGCTTATATCTCGACCACAATTACCCGTATTAGCAATCACTGCTTTACTTGTAGCTGCTAATGATCGAACTGTTGATACACGCTGTAAAGAGAATTCACGTCTTGCTTCATGCAACTGCCAGAGTTACGCGTATTCCATCGAGTTACATGAAGCTAAATATGATTATAAAAGGGAGAGTTGTTGCTTTGCAGTCTCCTTGGAACGATAGTCGAGTATGAACTAGGCAATGCCGAGCCAGGTATGGCGTGGACATGTTTTCTTAGTAATGTAAATGTGTGTTCCTGGATTAAGGCTTGAGAGATTGGCATATGCAATCGGAACACTAACGCCACCAACACCACAAACACTTTGCAATAGTTGGCAGGCAACGTGTGCAACTTTGTACTTTGGCTAGGTAAGCTGCATAAATGAGCGTGTCGGCCGTATCAAGGCAGCAGCTGCATTTTAGTGGAAAAAACACGCTCGCAATTTGCTGGCTGTCTTCCATTGAATCTACGAACGGATGTGATATGGACTTTTTGGCACACATTTCACACGCGCATAGGAGAATATGTGTGCGTGTGTGTGTGTGTGCTTCTGAACACACATTCTACCATGCAAAGTTAGAAGATTTTCAAGTCACAATGATGTTGATGTTGATGTTGTTGTTGTTGTTGACATTTTGTTGTTGTTTTGCATGGGTACACACTTCGCTTTATTGGCGCTTAGGTTAGCGCCGTTGTTGGTTGCGTGGCTTCATTCTGTTTGGAAGTTGGCAACACTTGCATATGTGGTGGCGATGCATGTAGTTACATATGGGTGTGCAATTCCCTTCCGCCGCACTTGCCTTAACTAAGGATTGCATGGTAACGGCATTCATTAACAGATGCCGTTTAAATTGTTTCTTGGAAACACCAAAATAAAACAAAGAAACTCGCCTGTTTTTTATGCACCTAGCCACACAAATTTTGCATATATGTACATATGTATGTATATATAGGTAAGTATATATGTACTTTTATATGGATTTATATGTTATAGACCTGTAGAAAATCCATTCGCGAACATTCTTGGGAGCACCAGCAAATATGTTGCATAGACACATTTTAAAATTATACAAAATTTTTGTGAAGTTGTTTTAGACAGTGAACCAAATATTTTCAGTTGGCATCAATGCGGCTCAATGTATTCACTGCAGATCTCTGGTAAAAAGACCCAGGAAAACAAATACTTTTACTTGCTGAATTCGGCAAAATTATTTTTTCATACATTGCATGGAACGAAGATCAGGTTAAACAACAACTGTATGCATACAAAAACAAAAACAAAGCAAAATGGTAATGGGGGCACGGCCCAACAACCCATAGGATCAGTATAACGTGTGAGTGTCCTTATGGTGAAAAGGTGTTTGAGTGGCACTTACATATGACAACTGGACCAGAATGAATTAAACACGTTTTTCATTATTTTTCACAGTGCTCCATTGACTGAAATATCATTTTAATCCGCACTTTGTGTCTTTGGGCATTGGTTGAGGCTATTATAAGACATTGGTAGCTAGTTAAAGGATTTGAACAAAATTTAAATAAGGAAGAGTCCACAATTTGAATATGTAGATGGAAGAGTAATTTGGAAAAACAAACTACTCACAGTTGTGGTATTGTTAGGAGTATTCATTAAAATTATTGACCAAGTCAACTGATTAGTTGATGAGCCGCCATCTTGAATTAGTGCGTGTCTGTGAGTTCGTTTATGGGTAACTCTAAAAGCATTTAACGATTACCATATTAAGCCCCTGAAGCTCAATTTTGGCATATCTAATTTTGAGGTATTTTCAGTAGAAGAATTCATCCACCTTCTGGATGCTGGTACAAAATGAATTTACGAATATCTTATGTGGGATTTTATACAAATCCGCCGAAGGCCCTGGTGGCCAGCGCTTTTTACTTTAGTGTAATAATTATTTATAATTATTCCTCTGTTAAAAAAATAAATAAAAATAAATATATTCAAATCCTTTAACAAATGCGAGTCAAAACTATGACCGACTTTGCTCCTAGTTTTGTCATTGTAACTAAGTAGGGTGATGAAAAGTCTCAATCGATACTTCACATACCTTTATAGCCTCGTGGATTTGCCAAAAGATATGCTGCTTAGAATGGTGACGTCATTATTACCACATTATTTTTTGTCCAGCCTCGAGAGCCAATACGGGGGCGAAATCGTTGAACTCCATATCGAACGAACACGAAAACCACCTCTCGTTTTCGCTTCACATATGTCGATAAGTCGTTCAACACGATCGAGTATCGATTTAGGCGATTCTGACCTTGGTGACATTTTGAGTCATGCTACGATTGAAGTTATACGAAAAAAAGTTCAGTCAGTACATTTAAAATATAGATGTTATTGAGAAACTGCCTTCAATCACAGATTTCACCAGACGGTTGCTTTGAGGGAAATACCAAATCACCAAAGCCAATAAGAATCACTGAACCAACAATTGAGAAATCACAGAAATTTCCCCAATGGGAACACAAAATTTGTATGAAATGGCACCCATTTACACCAAGCTCATTTTCGTGTATCCTACGCATCTACATATTTCGAAATTTCTAGAGAATTTTAATGATGTTTAGAACTAGTCAGCGAAAGCTGCAATGCATTCGAAATTGGATTACATTCGCCCCGCCACAGAGCACCGATATTGAAACGGAAGTTCAATTTGGATAAATACAAAACGAAATATGGCAATCATTTCCCTATTGGCGATAAGAACAATGACATTGCTACGAGATGGTTTGAAGTGCTATGAAAACAGCAATAACAAGGACGACGTGTTTGCACCCACAACAGCAACTGTATAAATTTTACTTTTATTTTCATTACAAACAAAACTTTGTCCCACTCACAGCATCCATACTCTGCTTTTGTATTGATGTACTCCTGGCATAACCATTTGAACAACATGCCAGCAGCACAAAACGAGTATGCACGCTCCTGTAAGTATGATATATTGTGTGAATATACAATTCAATGAAAATATTGCATTTCAAATATGCACAGTCAGAGTATCACAAACATTCTATGCCATGTCACCTTCTACTCGATGGTGGTTATGGTTATCACATGCAAATCCTGTAGCCACCTAAACTGAATCAGTCAACTATGAATCCCTGTGCCGTTGTTAGCGTTGTTAGGGATGTGGTGTACGAGTGGGTGTGTTTGAAGGTGTTGCTATTGGTCTGTCAACGCTATTGAAAGTGTACAATATTGGTATGCTGTGAGTATTCGTGCCACACTCGTACATAAAAGTATTGCTGACAAAAAAAAAATGCGATTTCGATGCCATTACAAGGAATTTCCAACTGTAATCATTATAACGATGTTGTGGCACGTGTTGTAGCGCAGCAAATCTACTAACAAAGCCAGTACGGTTGCATTCCAGCATAGCGTAACAATGAAACATTTAACAATTACTCGAAACTGTATCCCTGCTACGGTTCGTCCTGAGCCTATTGGCGTGCGCTTGTTGCATAGTTTGGCTCGCTTTGGCATCTGTTGAAAGCAGTATGGCAGGGTACGAGTAGCTGTCGAACATTTAAGTGTGAAATTCTTCATCCACACGATGGCGACCACCTTCGGAACAATTTCTTGATTGTGATAACGTAAATGTGAAATTTACACCATCTAACGAGGAACACTGACGTGCAACTAAACTCCACTCTGCTAGCAATTGAACATCCTGCTGGCTAACTTCAAACAGAAGTAGGTCGTGACTGACTCTGGTGGTATGCCGCCACTCATCATACTCGCAACGGACAACCGCTCACTTTGTACCAACTCGCATGCCACACATCGTCAAGTGCAGGAAACACACATACCCCGTATTCAAGTGAATTTTTAATGGTACGGTATGTCGCAGCCTCCAAATTTATAACTAACTTTCGGGCACACTTTCAGAGCGAGCTCAATTATGCACACAGGGCGTTTGCCATCTAAATTAGTGCTGCCCTAATTGTTGTCGCCTTAATTATTTTGGAGCAAAAGCCCATTAGGTACGAGTACCTATTCGCAAATGCGTTTACCACGGGCGGTCTCTCCGTAGCTGGTCCTTAAAGTTGCTTGCGCACACTGCGGCAACACTTGATGACGATATTCATTAAAATGTCATGTCTGCAATGCGAAGCATTTTTCACTTTATTTTATTACGCGTAAATGCAACAAATTCAATTCGAAAAAGTGGGAAGATCTACGCCCGATGTTCTGCTCACGCCCACACGAAAGCAATTTCGCGTTTGATTTAAATTGTTTTATTGCGCTTTGCGCTTTGTTTCCAAATTGCGGGCACGAGCGCTGGCAGAGCACTTGCATCACTGACATGGTGGCTACATAGACACAAAGCAGTACACACACATACATACACAGCTACTGATATCCGCTGGAGTTGTGTTAACTTACACGGGAATATTTTATGCCAAACACACCTAAACCCCAGGGTATTCTCACAATTTTCGATTTGGATTCTTTGAAATTCGTGCCTAGGATTTTTAGTGAATTGGTGTCGATGTGTGAATATATATATATATATATATATATATATATATATATATATATATATATATATATATATATATATATATATATATATATATATATATATATATATATATATATATATATATATATATATATATATATATATATATATATATATATATATATATATATATATATATATATATATATATATATATATATATATATATATATATATATATATATATATATATATATATATATATATATATATATATATATATATATATATATATATATATATATATATATATATATATATATATATATACGAGGTGTGATCAAAAGATAACCGTTATTTTCAAATTTCGTGAGTTACGTATGTTCGATGTTCGCATTTTTTTTTTTTAATGTTGGTATACATGTCTGTTATATATGTTGGCAATACCAACCATTTTGGATTGTCAGTTTGTTTTTGACAGATAAAAAGGTTAGTCGTGTTTTGGTGTGCTCTTCGATTTTGTACTATTCGAAAAAATGGATCAAAGAAACTGTATTCAGTTTTGTGTAAAAAATGAAATTAAATGCGCAAGGACATTTGAAATGTTGACTGTGGCCTTTGGCGAGTCTACTATGAGCAGAACACAAGTTCAATTGTGGTATAACAGGTTTAAGGAAGGCCGATAAGATGTCAATGACGATGCTCGTCCTGGTCGCCCGAGCACGTCAACAACCGATGAAAACATTGACGCAGTGAAGAAAATGATTTTGGATAATCGTCGAATCACTATCAGAGAGGTTGCTGATGATGTTGGCATATCGTTCGGCTCATGCCAAGCAATTTTTACGGATGTTTTAGGCATGAAACGTGCGGCAGCGAAGATTTTTCCAAAATTGCCAAATTTTGAGGAAAAACAACGTCGCATGGACATCGCTCAGGAGCTGTTTTGGCCAAAAGCAAAACCGTTATCATACCTCAACCACCGTATTCACCGAAATTGGCCCCCGCTGACTTTTTCCTCTTTCCAAAACTGAAGACACCGATGAAAGGAAAGCGTTTTGCTACGATTGAGGAGATAAAAGAAAAATCGAAACAGGAGCTGCTGGCGATACCAAAAAAAGCGTTTCAGAAGTGTTTCGAGGATTGGAAACAACGCTGGCATAAGTGTATTATATCTGAGGGGAATTACTTTAAAGGGGACAAGATAGTTGTTGATGAATAAATAAATACTTTTTGAAAAAATTTTAAATAACGGTTATTTTTTGATCAAACCTCGTATATATATATATATATATATATATATATATATATATATATATATATATATATATATATATATATATATATATATATATATATATATATATATATATATATATATATATATATATATATATATATATATATATATATATATATATATATATATATATATATATATATATATATATATATATATATATATATATATATATATATATATATAAAATATATATATATATATTCTGTTTATGTGTATGCATGTAGAACTGGTTTGAACATAGAAGGAAATTTATCCATCCACCTGGTCTAGAAACCTCCTGGTCGAACAAACACTAACACTGAATAATAGGTCTGAAGACTGAATTTTTCATAGAACTTCGGAGTAACTTGTTAAACATTTCACCTGAAAGCTCGTGTTTTGAGCAATGGATCTAAAATTCTTCATATCATTGTTTGAGGACAAAGTGAAAAACAGTATCGCATATCCAAGATTAAAAACATTTGTAAGTATTTCAAAAAATCGAATGGATTGGGTATGTATGGGAAATTGAACTCGATTGAGTTTTTAGTTGATTTTCACTTAAGGTATTCAGTACAACTAGCACGAGTTTATAACTATAGGCAACTCTAAGCCAAGTTTTGTGAAGAGTACGCATGTTATCTGTAATGTTTTACTTTTAGTGAGATATGTGTTCAGAGTTCCGATGTTGTTATCATCATCATATATTGTATAAACCAAGGGTTTGAAGTCGACAAATGTGTCCAACTACTCCAATTCTGCTGTATACCACTGAAATATAGAAAACCTGACTTCGATTTCAACTACCATTATAATATGGCATTAAATATTGGTATGGATACCAGAAGGAACAAATATATAAAAACTATTTGTAGGTGCACGAAGAACTACAAAAATAGCTTAAATAATGTTTTCTTGAATCGGCATTTCAAACTTTTCCTGAGTTGGATTGGTAAAATTGTTCCAAACTCTCGTTCAATTTACATTCTTATTCAAGAGATTCTAAAATATGAGTAAGGATATTTTAACTGGAAATATTTCAGTTCGCGACCTTAAAAACAATTATCGTTAATGTATTTAACAATTAATTAATTTGACAAATACTACAAAATATCTCCATAACTGAGCTTTGGCTTTCGAAGAAGTCTCCAAGATACTGTTACAAAACCCTACTGGGTAGCTATGAAAATGTTTTTTCCTGAGCAAAGCAGGCTCGCATATGCATTCATACATATTCGTATCTGCGTATTTGGATGTATATAAGTATGCATATGCATCATGTCTTAATCTGCGTAGAAAACTTAATTTCTCGAGAAGTGAAAACGCATCTGAGAAGCGCGCTTCGCCGCTTATCTGCTTAAATGTGTAACATAGTTTTTTAACACAGGCACATATGTGGATGGAAGGATTTCTTGTATTTCATTTCGTCAAATTTTTCTCCACAAGGGATTCTATTGCACTAAGCTAATTTTTGAATAAAATTTTCTTATATTTCAATTTAAATATCAAATAAATATGAAATTCTACACACATATTAAATAAATATACACAAATGTATATCATAAAGTTATTCAAAGAATTTGAGTAAAAATAAATTTGCCCATTGCAAATTTATTGCCGTCACCGCGGCATGTGTGGTTGAACGCATGAAGTAATGTGGTGACCAGGGCTCGGAGAGAGCCTCCCCCCAGCTACCAACAGCTGTACAAAATGAAGAAAATTTATGAAAAAATCCAAAAGTCAGGATAAGTTTAATTTGTGAATTTCGTTGCTTGCTTCTAGTGCAATACAAACACAATTTTGATAGAGATTATTCAAATAAATAGTGATGGATATAGAAAAATAGCTCTTCGAAATAAAGAAACAGATTTTGACTGGTTTGGTCGAGAGCACTTCTTCTCCGGCATTGGCCATTGGTCATCATGGTTGAGTATTCGAATCCTCTCTACGTACGAATCATAGTTAATATACCATAGGAAGAGCAAAGAGTCTGGAGTTTAAACAAAGGCAAAAAAAGTTGAAAAGTTCATAAAGAAAATCACAATAGTGATCGGTTTCGTCTCGAAAAGTATTAAAATTGTAGGTTTTAGGCAGGTGATGCGGATTTGACAGAGTTTCCTCATGTTGAAAACAATCTCCTCAGGCCCGAAACAAATAGGCCATTGCGTCCAGAACACCAACGGCAGGCATTAAATTGGTATATAAGTGAAACACCCAAAAGCTACTCAACCAAGGACAACGGGAAAAGGTTAATTCGTAAGGACAATTCTTATAGCTACACGAGGCGTATGAGTAATAATCTGGCCGCACAGTGCTGCAGAAAAGCATTGCTTTGTACGATACTCCTTTGTACGATTTTACTCCTTGAGGAGAAAAACTACCTGATAAATCTTTTTCAACACACACACACTTATGTATGAGACTAAGAAACACATTCTGGCTAAGTTTTTATACGGAACAGGGCTGATTGTAAACAGAACATGCTTTATCAGGTTTCTCATTACTTTAGAAAGATACATAAAAAGGGCTCATCCCTTTTTCTAATTGGTATCAAGGAAAATGCTTCACTACTGTACACTTCAGGCACATTTCAAGCAAAGGCACCTATATTTCTATATAGACAATTGAGAAATACTATTCACTTGTTTTAGTTGATCAAATGAATACACAAGGATTAATGATAAAAAAAATAATGTTAATGTTTAAAGCAATGCGAATACTTACAACATTTCGGTGTCTTGTGGGAATCTCGGAATGGCAGTGAGTTGCTTCCGAACACAGCGCACGGACCGCTGCACGCAGCTGCAGTCCGTGGGACAATGGAAGCCAAGGGTGGCCCCAACTGCAGCGAGGCAGAGCAGCGTTAGTGCTGCAAGATGTGGAAGCTGCATTTTAATTGCTGCTGCTGAAAACAGGACGTCTCTGAGCCTATAGGACCGCCGTTTGTTTGTTTTCTCAAATAATCCAGGAATAAGCTAAACAAAGGAAAAAGTGTTCACAAAACACACAACTGTGAAGTGGAAGCGCGACCGACGAGCGCGATATACGAGCCTGAACTGGCCAACTGAATGTGTGAAGTTCTTATTCAGGAGGAATATTTAAATACGAACTTTGTAGCAAATTGTGTGCGATTTGTGCGGACGGGTGGGAAGTGGTTCCGCGCTTGCTCCCAATGGCTCTTGGTATCTGCTTGTTTTTTTTTAAATTTTTTTGTAGTTTTTTTTTATTACAAAAGCATTGGCGATAAATGCTTCAGTCAACTATCGAGCGACGTTTTTGCGCAAATTTAAATTTCATATTTTTTTATTTGAAATATTTTTAGTTTCTATTTTGTTTAGTTTTATCACTAGTGGCGCGATAAATTGAATAAGAAAATAGCAACCTAATTGCAAGAACAATAACAACAAAAACAGCAACTACTACAATCGCGCTCTACCACAATCGCTGTAGTTAAAAATTTGCGGAATTTGCAAACAGTTTCGATAGAAACAAATGTTAAAAAAGCGTAGCCCAAAAGCGTAGTTGGCAAAATTTTGTTGATGAAGCCTGCAGCAATGACGATCTAAGACGGTTTATGATTATTCGCGCTATTCATGATATACCCTAAATTATTCTAAAACAATCTGGAACAATAATGGAAACTCTTCGGTGGACACAACGGCCAAGCAATAAAAACAAGACTTATAAATAAAATGTTGTTAGGTGAATCCTCTGCAAGGCTTTCCCCACTGTTTTTGACATTTTACAAAACTGTGCTTTCCTATTTGGAGATATACACGAAATGTAAAGATATTGTAAATCTGACATTATTGCCTATATAAAAGAGTATTCACAACAAATATAAGAAGCAGCTGCGTATGCGATTGCACTCACTTCTTGGGGGTTTCACCCAATCAAATTGGCTGCGTTTTTCATCACAATTGAATTTATCGCTTATCAAATATAATCAAAGCAAAGTGTTGTGTGGATTAATTATTATTTATACTAATTATTTTCCCTTATTTTCCCAAACCCTTTTAGAAAGTTGTTTAATTATTATTTATACAAAATATGTCTTATGAACACTAAAATAATTTAAAAAAATTGAGCCAAATCTCTTTAAAAGCCCCCGTTGGCCACGATTTTTATTTGAATATTTGTGGACGAGCCTGGAAACGACCAAATATTTATAGATCGGAGCAAGAGACAATTAATGGATATACACAGATGATGGCGATGGGAGTGTTTGGGTGAGACAAGTAGACGGCAAAATATTGCAATTCATTTACATTTCTTGCGAAGTATGAATGAAAAATTCAAAATTGTTTCGTAATTCGTAACAGATGTTTCACATAAGAATCCACTCTACGATTTTAATAACATGGAACTGAACATTTGTATATTTATATATTATTTTCATTTCATTATTTATTCTTTCTAACTATAATTAAGCAGGGTGGAAACAAGCGTGCTTTTTAACGGGTTATTACGGTATGAAGTCCGCTCAGGTGGACAAAATTGAATGGGGAGAACATAATGGGAGACAAAAGCCGCGGGGGTCAATAAAGCGCCATATGAATATGAATATAACAAAAACAAGCAGATCTTGGACGATTCATTATTGCTGTCTGGCAAATATGGCCAACTGGGTATAGGAAACGAACCACACAACCGCACACCCGCGAACACAAACACATACTTTATTTGTAAAGTTTATCAAATATATCAGTTTGTTAATTTGTTGTTTTTGCAAAAATATTTGCGTCAATTAATTGTTGCAATTTTTGCTATTCTGCACAACAACATCAGCAACGCACGAAGCGATACAAAGTGCGACTTGAATTTTGCCACTAGGCGCAGTACGAGTAACACGCATCCACGTTCTCCGAGCAGCCACGACTATCTGAATGTACGCCAGCAATCAACGAAGGCGACAGTTCTTGTTTCGAAATATGTACATCGCAATCGCAGATGCCAGTTGCCAGTTGCCAGCATGCAAGCAGCAGCCAGTTGGCAGCTGCAGCACACAATGACGGCAGGAACATCTGCGGCGAGGCGCACGCTTCAGAGGCCGGATGTACGTTGTGATAACATTCCTCGGGCACAGAAGCATCCATCGTTAGATCCATATGCGTTGGTCCGCCAATTACGAACCACGATAGCCCGTTCACTCCGTTTTCATTCATCCATTCATCCATTCATTTGTTCGCTCTGTGTATATGTTTTATTGTTGCTGCTGCCGTTTTTGTTGTTCTTGTTGCTGGCGGTGTGCGCCTATTCTTTTGGTGGTTGTTGTTCGGTCGGTTGACTCTCCCATGGCTGACTTTTTGCATCCCGTACCTTTTCGCACTGTGCATTCTGCCATGCACTCTGTTCTAGTGGTGTGGGACCATCACCGCTCATAAAATATTAAACTCACTCACTGTGCGGTTTAAGCTCCATATTTCCATTTCATTTCATCTGTGTGTGACGGGCGACAGTGTGCGGACAGTAGAGTAGCTGGCAAGCGCATTCGCTTGCATAAACAACTGGCCTCCACCCTCCAATCCGGCCCACTCATGGATAAACAAACAACAGCCACAAATCTACTGCCTCTCTGACTCTTCTGAACGGCGGTGTTGCGTTATGCTGTGCTGTGCTCTGCTCTGCTCTGCTATGCTATGCTATGCTGTGCAATTATGTGCCCTGCTTTGAAGTGGTGGATGCAGCAGCATCGGAACATCGTAAAATATTTTCGATTCATAAATATTTAAAGCTCGCCCTTAGGAACATATTTTGAAGTGATAAGAAATGGTATCATATTTAAAGAGGCTACCAACTCTCTGGTTTAAGGAAAATGTGGCAAAAACTGTTGCCACTGGGTGAGAGGAGGAGGGAGGGAGTTGTTGAGGGACCCATTTTAAGAGCAAATTGTTAATTATATTTTTGAAGGGGCGAACAATAATCAAAATTATCCAAATTCTCATATTTTGTGATATTATTTAGAAGTTAGGTGAAGTCCAGTTAAAGCGATCACGAAACACCCTATCGCCTAGGAGAGTGTTTAAAGGATAGTTTCCAACTCGCTTCTCTGCTGAGAATTGTTTTGTCTAAAATTTAACTGGAGCATCGTGGCATCTGTAGACTCCTATTTGTACCTTCATACATAATTATTCAATTTGGTGCGATGCTCACATGAATTGAATAAAATTAAATGAATTTAAGTTCCATTATTCTACGCAGTAGTTACTCAGTTTCAATATCCATCATTATCGGTTTGAATAAGAATTCTCTCGGGATCACACTTCTCAACAATGTATCGATCGAGTAAATTTCAAATGGCGATTCGTCACCATGGATGAGAAGAGGGAATGGAAATTTATGGCTTCAGGGGATTTTGTTGATTTTGTTTGTTGGACTGCCTGAAAGAGAAAAAAGAGACCCGATTACTGTTGAGTACTATGCACCCACTTCTGGAACAGCTTAAGGAAGAGTTTGCAGAAAAAGTCTCAGTTTAGACAAGACTAGGAGTTTGTTCAACCCTGACAATACATTGCCTTAGTCAAGTGCCTTGGTACCTCGAGAACTGGACTAATTTAGGTTCAAAATGAATGAACACCCATTAGATTTTGGCAGATGTGTGACCGTCGTTCTTTCACCGGTTTGAGAAACGCAGAGTTTTCTTGTCGAGGGCTGATATCATTCTAATAATGAAATCATATATAGATATCCTAGATGTTTACTTCCTGGAAGAGATTCAGAGACTGGAGCAAAGTCTGAACATTTAAAATATTTGTTTTCATTCTGATAAAAGACACTTTTCAGCCCGCCCTCGTGTATCAATTTAGTACTGTCTTTAGGCATAGGAAATTGAAGCAATTTTAATTTTAAAAAATTTATAAAATCAGTTTCGAAGTAAAGGGGCCATAGAAAGACGACTGTAAGGAAACGCCTGAATCATGGTCTGTTCAAAAATACCCGTACATACTCGTATATATACATGTCCATATCAGCCGCGTTTCTGGGCATTACAAACGCATCTCAACTGCACAAACTCTACTATTCTCTATTTTATCCTTTTGAAGAAATTAGTATAAGGAGCTTTCAAATGTTACACGTAAAGTAGGGTGGGAGTTGGCTCTGTTGCTGCGGATTTGCTGCTTGTAGCGGTACTGTAAGATATTGCATCTACCACTGCGACTCTGCTTCCCAGTGCCGGCGTTTCCGTTTGCAATTTTCCCTAACTGTATATTTTAAAACGTTTTTCCTTCCACTAGACGCGAACTGAATGTGATTTTTAGCAACCAGAAACGGTGTACACTACTTTAAATACAACGTAGCGTACATAAAGAGAGCGTCACGTTGTATTTGAATCTGTGTGGTTGAACAAAACATCCTTTCAATGTGTTCGCAGTCTAAAGGAAGAGGCAACTCTTTATTGGCAACCACAACGAAACCCAATTCGAAGATAATTTATAACTGTGTCGATAATAAAGCAAAAAGTGACACAAATCTTCGAACAGTAGAAGAAAAACCGTTGAGCCAAAAAGGAGAAACTAAAGTTTATCACCGAAAACTCCTTCCTGTTTTTATGTTCGTAGCCATATTTCAAGGTATTAAGGAGCGAGGGTGTTGTATACGACAAGGAAAAACCGATTTCAAAAAATTTATGGAAACATTGTTATTTTTATACCCATTACGTGGGGAAATAAGGAGATGTTTATTGCACACAAAAGGAGGCGTGACACACACACACACATATATATATATATATATATATATATATACATATATATATATATATATATATATATATATATATATATATATATATATATAAGTATATATACATATATATATATATATATATATATATATATATATATATATATATATATATATATATATATATATATATATATATATATATATATATATATATATTGTGTTCTTGATCTGTGTTAATTCCGTTCCTGACTTGGATCCATTTGGATTAAACTTGTCATAAGCATTGCTGGACCATAGTAGACAAACATATTATACCGATATATTCCGACAAATATTAATGAATGTTAAATTTAAATTATTAACTATTTATTTAAAATTGCCATTTTGTTCTCCCCAATATAATAAGACATGCGTGATTAGTTATGCTGTATCTTTCTATCACAAATACGACATGTAAAGGATGATATCATTTCGTGTGCACCCATAAATTAAGTTCTGAAATGTAATGAAATGATCTTGAAAGCGTGGGAAATCAATAAATGGCGATACGGTGTGACCAAACACGATATATAATATACATATATCGCATTTGGGTGTGAAGCAATGATAACATATTGAAGTAAACGTGAAACTGGTTGATAAGATAGTATATTTACATATAGTATTATATTTTATAAAAGAATGGAAAGGTCTAACTGAGACGTATAAAATTAGATAAAACTCCCTCTTATGGTATACAGACGGTTCTAAGATTATGGACGGAACTGGGGCAGGAGTATTTGGGCCTAGAACCAACTACTGGGAACCAATGGGTTCTTACTCAAGCATTTTTCAAACGGAGATTCGCGCTATTGAAAGATGTGACCAGATCAACGTTGACAGGAAATATTAGGGGGAAAAACATCGTGATACTATCCGATAGTCAAGCAGCACTCAAGAGTTTGAGCTTGGTGAGATCTATACTTGTATAGGACTGTATTGGGAAACTGAACTCCCTAGGCAGTATGAACAAATATTCTCTAATGTGGGTAGCAGGCCATATAATAGTAGAGGAAAATGAGAAGGCTGATAGCCTACCAAGAAAGGCTGCGGCTTCTCACTTCAACGGCCCTGAACCCTTCTGTGGACTATCATCCAATACCATTGGAGGTCTGCTGAAGAAGTGTACAGATGCAAAAAGAAGTCAAACCTGGAAAACTCTTCCGGGATTAAGACAGTCCAAAGCTCTTCTGGGAGATTTTAATCCTAAAAGAGCTAAGGAATTAATAAATATGTTTCGTAGTAAATTAAGAATATTCACAGGCATTTTAAGCGGACACTGTAGTCCCAACTACCATATGAATAAGTTGGCTATATCTTCTAAGTTGGCCATCTGTCGATTCTGTGGAGAAAGTGACGAAACCTCACTTCACCTGATCACGGACTGCGGACCATTGGCACACAAAAGACTCAGGTGTTTTGGACAATGTATCTCAGATATGAGCAGGATCCCTCAACTTGGTTCCTCCAAAATATATGAATTCCTGAAGATCTATAGATAAGACTATCGTCACCATTTAAACAAATTGGGGCATCACAATATATCTTTCAGATCGCGGTGTATAACACCCTTAAATAAATCTAATCTAATTATATTTTATATATGAGGACAGAAGAGACAAATACATATATTATTCATATTGACAAAATGTCCCTGAATGAATCACATAATTGGTCAATTTTCGATTTGAGAAATTTATATGTGAGGAATGTGCCAATGTTGCCAATTTTTGACCCAAATGAGCTTCCTTTAGCCGCTACCCTATCCTAACCTAGAAGAGACACAATATATTATTTTCTGTAATTTTCTGTTGCACGTGAATCTTTCCTATACTTATTATTAAGGTTGCGATTGATATGATTTTGATGATTGGTCGATTCTGGTTCTGATGAGACTTGAATTGAACACATGACCTGATGTTCGAACATATCATTTTTATTTTTAAAGATTTAATAAAACACTGTTAATTTATAAACAAAAATAAAAATCGTCTTCAGTACTAGTCTGAAATGTCACCGATGATTCCAAGATGGAATCTGGGGTGGGTGCGGGAATATTTTCCGAATCTCTGAATTTTATACTCTCCTTCAACTTGCCATCGACATCAAGTGTCTTTCAGGCAAGAGGTCTTTGCAATTTGGCAGGAGTGTAGGGCGTTGAGGCGGCGCAAGCTGACCAAAACCATATCAATTTACTCCGACAAACAATCAGCAATAAAGGCGCTAGCGTCACCTTTTACCAGCTCTAAGCTGGTTGGCCTCTGCAAGGAGGAATTTAACTTATTATCGGCAAACCGTAGAGTATTCCACGTCTGGGTTCCGGGAGGCAATGAAGGAACATTGGAGGCAATGAAGGAACATTGGAGGCAATGAAGGAACATTGGAGGCAATGAAGGAACATTGGAGGCAATGAAGGAACATTGGAGGCAATGAAGGAACATTGGAGGCAATGAGAGGGCTGACGAACTAGCACGTAGAGGCTCATCGGAAACCGATCAAGTTTCATTCTATATGGACGTGGGCATCCCCCTGACTGTTGTTAATGGAAATATATATAATCACTTCCTCCGATCGCGAGAGGTGGAAAAACACTGGGACATGTGCCATTTCGAGATTGATGTGGCTTGATTACAGTGCAAAGAGAACTAACCATCTTCTCAATAAACAAAGACAACCAATTAGCAACCTTATAGCTGTCTGTAGGGGCCATTGGACTATCGGCACACACGCTGAAAAAATGGGCATTCCGTTCAATGCTAATTGCAGGAGCTGTAAAGACCCACAGGAGAAAGAAGCAGTAGTACACTTTCTTTGTGAGTGCCCAGCCCTTGCTCGCTAGGAAGTCCTTTTCTAGAGAGTCTAGGGCATTGTTCTAGTTTAGAACTTTCAGACCTAGCCAAATTTGTTAACAACTCCGGCGGGTTGTAAATGTTACAAAAGTATTACCATTGTTTAGGCTTGCGAGGACATGACAACAAAACGCCCAGTCTGAAAAATATTAAAGCTAAATATATTTTTTTCAAATATAAAAAAAACTTTAAAATTTATTCAAATTCTTCGAGTCCGATGTTCTTAGCTATAAACTTATTTCCTTAATTTCTTACGATTATAATTTTAATATTAACAATAAAATATTTTAGCAAGCAAAATTTTATTTTATTGTATTCCGATTTTCACAAATTCGCACCCGCCCCATAATTCCGGTTCCGAACCCTGCATATAACTCCGGGGTAAATAGTAATAAGAGGGAGTGAAAAACAAAGGACTTTGAAAACACCGATATAAATATCATTCGAGCCCTCTGAACCACATGATTACACGTACGCTGACCTACTTAGTCACATACTACTTAATATACACTCGACTTCATGCTATAAATGTACGTGCATTCCAAGTATGTACATACATACATACGTATGTATGGATACAGATTAATTATATGAAGGCTGTGTGAAGTGTTTTCAACTATTTGCCAGTTTTAGTAGGCATAAGATATGTATTAAAAAATTTTGCGATTAAAAACTAAAATGGATGACTTTAAATATGTGCCACACGAACGTTTGAACGACATGCTATCAAAAATTATATAACTACATAAATTTGAATGTGTGTTTGCATGGGTGTGGTTTAATATATGTAGACACATGTGCATGCAAGTTGGTATTTAGTATTAACATCAAATATCAGTAGGTAGAGTCCTTTAAAGTATACGCCACCGTATACAAAACCAATCTGTACTTTGTTAAATATCTATATACGAGCGCAAACTTACACACACACTTTAAATACTCTGATTATTAGTCTTTTTTCATATTATTAATATTATTCATATTACTTTTATTGGATCTTTCCTTTTGGAAAATGACAATAGGTAAACAAATATTAAAATTAACGTCCAAACAATATTATTTGCCAATTGTCATTAGTATATTATTTTATTTTTATCAAAGTTTTTATTTATTTTTTATTAAAGCTTACATAGTAAAAACAATTATTAAATAAGCCATACTAAGCGGCAGGGGATTTCGGCTGGCTGGTGAATGAGGGCTGGTTTAGATGCGGCGGAGTAGGTCAGTGTCCTTAAGAAAATTGTGAATTTTGGTGATGTTGTCGACAGTTGGATTCATGAGAAGTAGAAGTGGGTCAATATTATTAAAATATTGGTGTCTGTGGTTTTCCAGTTCAGGACAAAAAGCTAGTGGGTGTATCACGCTGGCAGTTGACTCGCAAGATGGGCACTGGTTGAGACGACCACCATCCAATAGGTGTGCGTTGGTGATGATAGTGTGTCCAATACGAAGGCGAGTATAAGGAGTGATGTAGTTAGCCGGAATGGACGTCGGGTAGCAAGGTTTAGTGCGGTTAAGGTTGATTCTGGAATAGTGGTGGTTGTACTTCACCCAATCAACCGCTATTATAGTATGTCTCTGCTGAGCTATAAGGAGATGGATATCGCTCTTTATGAAGAAAATGGAGGTAGTTGTGTGAGTGTTGATCATTTCTTTGGCAGTTGTATCCGCAAGTGTGTTGCCAATAATGCTTGAATGGCCAGGCACCCACATGATTTTAAGTTTGTTTGGAAAAGACGTCAGAATTTCTCTTATGCCACCAATCATGTAGTTAGAATTACTGCAGTTTTTTAGTGCTTGGAAGCAGGACAAGCTGTCTGTACAAATGACGTACTTTCCTTTGTTTTGTTTGGAGTACTGAACGGCGTGAAGAATTGCAGTAGCTTCCGCTGTGAAAACTGAACAAAAAGGAAATAGCAGACCATACGATATTGGCTTATCTTTTTCTGACACTACAGCGAAGGCTGTGTTGGTTGCTTTAGATCCGTCAGTGAAGATAAATTGCCAACCGGTCGATTTGAAGATAGCTGCTACTTCCGAAAATCGGGCTTTATATACAGGGCTTGCAGTGCTGGATTTAGGAATATGAAGCAGGTCGTTAATGAATGATGCTTTCTTCAGTGACCATGGGGGGTAGTGATTACTCCAAGGTAGTGATTACTCCAAGAGATATTTTAAACGGTAACTCATTTTCTTTGGCAAACATGGCGCATTTATAAATTGAGGATGAAATCTTTGGCGATCGTTTTCGTGACGCAGCTGAGTAAAAACCTTTTGCAGAGCGGAGTTGGGGCTGAGGATGAGCTTCGCATAAAGTTTAGGAATGCTATCTTCCATGTTATTGTTTAAGGAAGGAAGTACAGATTCGGCCAGAATGTTTTTTATGGGTGACGTAGGAAATGCACGCAGAGATCGACGAACGGCAGTATGGTAAGGTGCAGCCAGCATCTTAAGATTATTTTTTGCGTGGTGTCCATATATTTCTAATCCATAGTTGATGATCGACCAGATGAGAGCCCTGGTGACATTTCCCGAGTAGAGTCGAACTGATGAGCGAGCGCTTACTTGATAGATATTTAATAATGTTTAAGTTAACGTAGAGTCTGTCTCTAACATATTGGCAATGTTGTTTAAATGAATACTTAGAGTCTAATACAATACCGAGGAACTTAAGGCTATTTGTACATGAGATGTTTACATTATTAAAGGTAAGCGTAGGGATATTACAATGTCGTTTCTTACAAATACTCGTATGTAGTAATTTGAATTTAGAAGATCAAATTGAAGCGCCTGAAGAACGGGACCATGTGGATAAGAGGGACAGGATTTCAGCAAAGGACGACATAACCGTAGTTAAGTTGGAAGATTTTGAGAATAACAATATGTCATCGGCATAGATTTGATGACCGACATTGGGGAAATCAGATAAGCTAATACTGGTTTCGTCAAATGCGATAATAAAGAGGATAACCGATAGGGGGGAACCTTGAGGAGTGCCGTTATCGAGGGGGAGAATAGGGGAGGGGACATTGGAGATGAGAACACTAATCTTACGGTTGGAGAGAAATGATTTTACAAAGTTGTATATACGAGGACCAAAACCTTCCATTTGTTAAGCTGCCTTAATACAACATGGATACCAATCCGATCAAACGCTTTTAAAAAGTCGAATGAGAGCAGACACGGCAGAAGAGATTTAGGAGGGTAGCTGCTAACTTCGCACGGAGGTTTACCAGGTTTTAAAATAGGAATGACAGCGCTTGTCTTCCAAAGAATTTGGTAGTTGCCAGTACTGAAGATGTTATTATAATGATTGAGATGGCGGGAGAGGAGGAAGGGAGGGAATATAGAATAGAAAAAAACAAAACATTTTCATTACTTCGTTCAGAATAGTCCAATATCACTCATTTCTCAACCTCTTGCAGTCATAATTAATTATGGTGTAAGATATAATAATAATACTCCAATATCAATTGTCTTTTTTACCTTTTGGAGTGGTCTAGTTGGAAGTTTCGCTGGAGTAGTTTATTGGCAAGTTTATTATGATGCGTTCATAACCTCTTCACATAGTTTGTGCAAAATTTTATCAAATCTTCTTCTAATTTTCTAGATCTTTACGTAAATTTGAATGTTTTTGCATACCAAGATAATTCTTAGTAGTTACGATTGCAATTGTTGTACCTTTTCTATGTCGGAGCTGGAAGAGGTACCCCACAAATGTATCCCAGAGTTCCAAATTGATTTAATGGTTGTGTTAAAAGATGTATTTTTTTTCAATCATAATTTTGACTTTCTACCGATTAGCCAGTTCATATTAATAGCTTTGATTTTAGTGTGAATGCGTTTCAATGCTAAGTGATTTCTCCATGTTAACTTCTTGCCAAGACACACTCCAAGATAATTAACTTCCGTATTTTGTGGAATGGTTTGTTTGCTAATGTGAATGGAGGTTCTCTTGCCTTAGTGTGCATATCACATGTGCACATATTATCTCATTGATTTTAATCCTCCATAACCGTAGCCATTGCTCTATTTCTTGCAGGTGGGTTTGAAGATTTCGAGTTGCTATCCTTGGATCTGTATGTGTGCATAGTATTGCGTGTCATTTGCAAACGCCGATGTCAGATATTTTTCGTTTGTTGGCACGTCTGAAGTCAAAAGAAGGTAGAGAAAGGGACCAAGTACACTGCCTTGAGACACGCCTGCTTTTACATCGTAACTTCGAGAGGTGAATGTTTATTGTTTTACTGCGAACTTTCTATATGTAAGGTAGCTTTTCAGAATAGCAAGGGTTTCTTGTGGAAGTGGGGCTGTATTTTGTACAATAGCCCTTCATGCATTACCTTATCAAACGCTTCGGTTATGTCTAGAAATACGGCAGCGCAGTATTTTTTATCTTTGAACGTGTTTTTTATTTGAGAGCCAATTTTGTAATCCTGCTTTATGGTGTGCCGTGCTTAGTTCTGAATTCAAATTGACATATGGGCAACATATGTTTAATATTGGCGTCTGGTTGTATCTGAACAATGAAAAGTTTTTCTAAGATTTTCAAGAATACTGTGATTCGGTTAGTTTAGTTTTTTCTAACCATTTATCATCATAAAAAATGATATTACTTGATTTCAAATATAATAATTAAGAATGAAAGTTTTGCTTCATAAAGCGCGAATTCGTGTCCGAGGTACCGTAACGTAGACCGATAAACTTTTTAAGCCCGTTAACCGAACGTCCATGCAGTTTGAAGGTAATTTAAACACGCAAGATGGGGTAGATTACACAAAATTGTAAAAGAATTTTGTAGGGAAAATATACATACATACATACATACATATGTATGTACATACATATTTACATACATATGTATGTAGATACTTCTTTATTTACAAATTTTATTGTTGAGATATGCCTACGGTAGGCATTTAAACTACCACAATGTAACAAGTGTTAAGGAAGATCCGAAGTCGGTAACGCAATCCATACATTTGTAAGTATGTAATTATAATTGTTGAGCCGCCTCTGTGGTCTAGTGGTAAGCTGGTTAGACTCACACTCAAAGGGTCGCTGGTTCAAATCCTGCCTCGGGCTTGGTCTCAAAAGTGCTTCTTTCTAAAAAATATTTCCTATTCGAAGGCCTCAGTAGCTAGTACTCATTCCACAACTCTTTGAAGTTATAATAAATTATGGTGTGAAGTATAAAATAATAATAATAATATTAATGTCAAATATTCCGTTTGGATATCTGTCTTTATAAGCCATTCATCATTTTAATAAAATTTGTACTTAGTTGTATGCATACTTGTACATACATATGTATGTACATATGTTGTATTTAGATATCACAGTTATTCCTCAAAATAGCGGTTATTTTAATGACAAAGTGGTTCCCACCCAAAAATAATAGAAACTTCTCTATCATTCTTGGTTCTCACCATCCGAATGCACAACTACATATGACGTCATATAAACCAAAATATCCGTACCGCAAATTATGCATAATCCCCCAGCAACAGTTAGCAAATCTTACTATTCCTGTCCTTTTTACTCTCAGTGAAGTGGATGCCCAAGCTTTCACAAACTTACAAACTTTCTTCTCACTTATCTGCTTGTTTCTTGTTGCTTCACTGAAATACTTTTAAAAATCATGGTTGCAAATCCCATTAGCCTAAATCATCAAATATGTATTTCGTCAGTTGTTGCAGCCACTTATTGCACGGCATAAATATTCAAATTTAGGGTACTAGCCATTTAAAAAGCAATCAAATTTTTCTACAAACAATATACTTAGTATGTATGTATGTATGTACATACATATGTATGATAGATTAGGTAAGTAAGAACGAAATTAGAAAACGAAAATGTGATGTTATCTTGTTGGAATCCAGTTGGAAAAATTCTTTGCAAATTCTTCAAATAATTAATTGACAGCAATTTTATTTCTGGCAAATTTTTCGTTATTTTTCGATTCACTTAGAATATTAATTAGGAAATCGTAGTCAAAAAAGTCTACCAAAAAGTCTCGAACAAATTTTGAAGTTTTGTAAACGTTCATGCTTTTAGTCTAGAAAATGATTGTGTGTCCCCCACAACACTGGTCATTGTTTATGGCTTCCATTAACAATTGCTGTCAAAGTATGAGTTAATGAATATTCAATCATGTTTGGTATGTACATAGATACATACATATGTATGTACATAATTTTCTATTTAAGTATATGTTTAGTTATATATTGTATATATATGCACACAGGGCACACCTAAAAGGTAGTCGCAAGGGAGAATTGTTCTTCTTCTTGTTTTGGTTTTGACGTTTCCTCATTTTTTATTGGGAGCTTTTATTTGCGTATGTTTTGTAAATAAATCTTAGTGCACACTGTATGCAACGAATAAATCCTACAAATGTCATTTAATACAATGGTGCAATTCATGGGTTTCTTGTTTAGTTCTTCCCAGAAAAAGTACAACAAAAGAAAACAGAAAATAACACTGAGAGATTGCGAGAGCGAAAGCTTTTGCATATGCACAGAAAAATATATAAACAACTTTGAGACCGGTGTCAGCATTCAATATTCGATTATCAGAGTTCGTAGGTGGACTCTAACGCAAGTTTGTCGGTTTTAGAATTAATTGGATTCAATTATTTATTTGTATAAAGATGTCGAGCGATATCGCTGAATACGTCAGCCACAGTGATGGCACTAAAGTGCAAGCAATTGGACTGGGCACCTACTCGGTGAGTATTGTTGCTTTCGTTGGTTATACATGCAGGAAGATCGGTTTTAAATTAAGTTGGGCGAGGAAACCAAATACTCTACATATATTTTAGAGCATTTGGAGGGAACAACTACAACCGCTACACTATATCTAATCTGCCTAAAAATAGCTTTCCAACAAATTTGTTTGGGGTCAGATATTCGTATATGAATGTATGTATGGATGTATGTACATATGTATGGATATGTACAAATCCATCGGTAAGTACCCTACACGAGATCTGATCTTCCCAACAGGTTTTTAAAATTATTAATTTTTGTATTTCATACATACTCAGTAATCTATAGTCTGGATATATAGAGAGCTTGTAGATGCATATGGACTATGCATATACATTCATACGTACATAAGTCTATGCATATCAGTGAAATCCTTTCCTGTTGGTTTGATTTTGTCTGAAAGAATGTTTATCAATTTTTCTCAACGGTTTCAGAGTTGATGGTAATTTTACTTAAATCATTGACATGCTGATTGTCATAAGAATAATTGAATTTATTGAGATTAATTAAGTGCGTCTATAACTCAAAGTAAACACTGCATCATTAAGGGCAATTGCCCTTGATGTGGCCGTTATCTCTACGAAGATAAAGAAAATTTCTTATCATGCAGTAAGTACACCCAGCCTTACGGTACCAATAGTAGTTGCTCAATTTAATTTAAATGAATGTAATGGATTGAAATTAAAAAGTATGCTATTTGGAATACATATGTATATTTACATTACTGTAGTTAATAATTCTACCCAACGAATTAGGGCCTCAGCAAATTTATTATAATTTTATTCTTGAAAACTCTGAATTGGTATAAGATAATAATTTATTTTTGAATTAATAAAATCGCGTAATATAGTCTGCAGTCTGTTTACTTCTCAGTAAATAAGAAAATTAAATAAAAATTGAGATTGAACTAAAATGATGTCTTTCCTTTTCAGTCTCTGGGGGGTGATTGTGAACGTGCTGTACTCGACGCGATCGATGTTGGCTACCGTCACATAGATACAGCCTATTTTTACGAGAATGAAGCCGAAGTTGGCAGAGCCGTAAAGACCAAAATTGCAGAGGGGGTCATCAAGCGTGAGGACATCTTCATTGTGAGCAAGGTATTTGTTAACTTTAAAGGCTTATAAATGCATCTGTCCGGCGTAATTGAGAATTATCCCATTGCAGCTTTGGTGCCACTTTCACGAGCCAGAGAGGGTGGAGCATGCCATGCGTAAAACGTTAGACAATTTTGGCTTAGACTACATTGATCTCTATCTAATGCACTGGCCGTATTCGTACAAGTATCGTGGTGATGATGTCCTGATGCCAGAAGATTCTACTGGTGAAGTGGAACTTACGTACTCAATCTGAATTTCTGTGTAATAAATTCGTATTTTACTTGTGCATCGGTATATTTTCAGTGATGTTGACTACTTGGACACATGGAAGGCAATGGAGAAATTAGTGGAATTAGGTTTGACAAAGAGCATTGGAGTGTCGAATTTCAATTCCGTGCAATTGGCCAGACTTTTGGCGAACTGTAAGATAAAGCCCATTCATAATCAGGTAACTCACATATGTGCATTCAAAAAATATTGGATAAATATTAACCCAAAAATGTACAGATTGAATGCCATCCAGGCTTGAATCAGAAAAAACTAATTGAGGTTTGTAAAAAGAACGATATTGTGGTTACCGCTTATTGTCCACTTGGTAGACCAGATCCAGTGAAACGATTGCCTGAGTTCATATATGACAATAGGGTAAAGGAGATTGCCGATAAGTACAAAAAAACCACTGCTCAAGTGGTGCTCAAATATCTGGTATTTCATACGCTATTCTTATATAAACCAATAGGAATTTATATGAAGTTTTAACTTTACTTAGACTGAAAACGGTGTTGTACCCATACCAAAGTCCGTCAACAAAGGGCGCATTGCCGAGAATTTTAAGATTTTCGACTTTAAATTGAATGCCGATGACCACGCGATATTGGATACATTCAACGTTAACAATCGCTTGATTCCAATGACCCATGCGGAGAAGAGCAAATATTACCCATTTAATATTGAATACTGAAACTGCGTTGATACGACTCAAACACTGTAATTATATCGTTATTTATTCACATTTGTTTAAAATAAAAAAAATTCGAGTGCACTTGTGCTTTAATTCGGTCATTAAAATTATTTTTTATTACATATCAAATTACGATTTAGAACCTTTTTTTTAACAAATTTGAGAAAAGTATTGAAAAAAGTTATTTATTTGTTTATGGAACTTTGTCAATTTATGAATTGTGCAAGAAAATGGCTCGAAAGAGGCTTGCTAGTAATGATGGTGGCACCTATGAAGGTGCCGAAGAAATTCGCTTTGTGCAGTTCTATGCCGGACGTATGAAACTGTGGAATAATACGCCGCGCCCCCTATCGGAAAAAGGCTGCATATACTTAAAGCAGAGTGCAGGAGGATTGATACACTTCTGTTGGCAGAACTGCACGACTGGTAAAGTCGAGGAAGACATCATTGTTTTCCCCAGTGACAGTGAATATTCGTATCTCGAGGAGTATAAGCATTACCGGGCTTATGTTTTAAAATTCAAAACTTCTCCACGACGCTTGTACTTTTGGATGCAGGAACCATTACCAGACAGAGACGATGAGTATTGTAAACTTGTTAATGATCTGATACATAATCCTCCATTACATAATTGTTTGAAGCGACATAAAATGCAGCTAATTATTGGGGAAGGACAAATCGAAAGCATGGCCGCCGAAACTTCTGAAAGGACCCATAGAGACGCTTGTGACGATGCTCCGAAGTCGAAACATTCTGTCAAATTGGGATATTCGAAGAGTTGCTCACATTTATTAAAAAAGCCTGAGAAATTAGATGGTCACGATGAAGGCGACGACTGCTCTACGCGCATGCCACAAGTTTTCCCTGCTGCGAAAACATTCAATACGAAAGGAACATTTTCAACTCATACGAAAAAATTTATTATTAGCAAAGAGCTTACCGAGAACCGAAGAGTACTCTCTGATATAGCTATGGGTGCTCTGTACTGCATAAAATTAAAAATATTTTTAAAGGAGTTGGGCAATACTATTAACGACAATGAAAACCATATGTCGATGTAACACTGCAAACCTTTTCTTAAGATCACAAAAAAATAGCAACAAGTCAGTAAAGAATGAAAAAAAGAATTTAAATTACGTTAAACCACTCCAATCCCCTGTCCTCTTGAAACGCCATTTTCAGTAATACCAACAGATTTTTCTCGGGAATAACAAAATTTATTTCACCATCTAATTTCTCCCATACCAACTGTAGCTATCCAACCAAGTAGAAACTAAATTGAAAATGCAAAAACAAAGAGAATGATGGAGAACAAGCGGACGCGAGGGAAAGCGGCGGACGGAATAGAATTTTCCAGAAAGGAAGCTGTGTTTGAACGAATAACGTTCATTAATTTGCAGAAGTACCACCCAACAAAAAATTAGACTAACTGCGAAAACAAACAATAAGCAAAGGTTGCAGCTACGTAATCGAAAGCACGCATTGGAATATACATAGTAAAGTGGCTAATACACGCCAAAAGTTAGTTGGCAAATTTATTGATTGATGATCCGTATTACAAAATAAATGTTTGAAAAGTTTGGTATAAATAAGAAAAAAATATATGTAGTATGAAGATGTGAACACAATTTTCCGATTAGAAATTGAAAGTTGTATATTTGATTTCGAAATTGTGTAAAAACAAATGTCATCGTCACCAGCTTTATTTTAATTATATAATAAAATTTTCGAATAATATAAAGACAATAGCGCCGTGTATAACAATTTGTTAAAATACCATATTACTTTATTTTTGTTTGTAAACACAATGCAGTCAGAAAATTATTTGCAAAATATTATTAAAATTTGAAAAAGAAATTTTTCTCACAACATGGGAACAGTTTACCAGTTGCGAAACTAAAGCCGCTTGACAAACCTGTTACAACTATCACTCACATGAATTATGTCCATGCCTTCACCAAATTGTATGACGAGTTTTTTAATCGCTAGTTAGTATTTACGCCACCAAAGTACAATTGTATATATAACTGATATTGCTAATGTGTTAATTATGCACGGTTAAAAGGAATAGCAAATTCATTCGAAGCGTTACACTAACTATGCGTACTCCCTCAGAGAAACATTTACGATTTGTAACTGGTTAACTGTGACATGTAATCCAGAGATATGAAAAAACGGCAAAGCAAACTTCTTACGTCGTCTAATTCTCAATAAACTGTGTCTAATGTTCAATTATGTTCTGGAATCTAACCATCCGCTACTATTATATCGTGTATGGTGGACTTAAGGCAGCTTTTAAAGCTTACGCTTCTTTCGTGTTTTCGTTTCTTCGTACGGTAATTTGCAACTATGCTTTTTCTCTTATTTTTAGCCTCATTCCGCTTATTCTCAGTTAACGTTTTAATATAGCATGAGACGTCTTCTTCGTCAGTTTGCATTTAAGGGTGACGGAGCAAATATTACTTGTAATAAAAATATAAATAATAACAATAGTTCTTTGACAGCAGTTACTAACGATTGTATTGTTCGTAAATTTTCTTCAAACGAAATCAATATAAAGAATTATTGTCAAAAAATGGCTCCAATTTTAGCTCCGTTGGTAAATCTTAATAATGGATACAAAATGCCGGTACTTGGCTTGGGCACCTATGAGGTTAGTAGACATAATTTGCATAGACATATGCACTTATAGTATGTATGTAGAATATAAACATTTTTCTTTAATTAAATAAATTAAAAAGTTGCGGTGGGATGTAGTGTGGCCGGCATAGAAAATGCTCTTGCATCCTTGTCCAATAGCTGTTTTTATTTGTTGTGTTATAATTCCCCTCTGTCTAAAAACAATTTGGCGGCAATGCAAAGAAGTAGTTTCAGTGTCACTCAATCTTTTTTTGAATGGTTTGCATTCCTTAATGACAAATGTGGCTTCACAGAAATGTACGAACAATAATTGTAATGGCAGAGAGCGTGTTTGTGTGTGGGTGCGTATTTTTTATTTTTCTTAAGCTATGGGAACTGGAAATCTTGAGATACTATGTTACTCCCGTCCCATGCATGCCGGATTACTACCGACTAAAAGCACCTCCTAATCTGTGTGTATGAATGTATGTATGTACATACATACATACACATGAACATACATAATCAAGTGACACGCAATAAGACGAAATCCACATTCCAGTTCGACTTTTGGGTAGTAATAAGGCTTCCAAACATTTCTTTGGAGGCCTTATATGGGTTTCGTTTTGTTCAATACAACTGTTTCGGCATATAAACGAAGTGCGATATCGATCAGGTTTAATAGGCATGGTTGCGGATTAAAGCCAAGTCTCAATATTACATGTTCTGAGGACCTTTTTTTAGTTTGTTTACTAAAAATTTACCCGAGTTTTTCATTAGCTTAAGAAGGCTAAATGCGAAAAGGCAGTCAGCCACGCCATTGACATTGGTTATCGTCACATTGATACGGCATTTTTGTACAGAAATGAAGCGCTGATTGGCAAAGTGCTGAAGGAAAAAATCGAAAAAGGCTGTGTACAGCGCGAAGATATGTTTCTGGTAACAAAAGTAAGGCACACAATGTTTATTTATTGAGTATTTGATTGAGTGCCAAACATATATTGGGAATTCTTTTTGTATGTACATTAGCTGTGGAATATATTTCACGAACCCCATAAGGTGAAATATATCTGCTGCAAACAAATGCAGTCCCTGGACGTGTCTTATATTGATTTGTATTTGATGCATTCTCCCGTGGGTTATAAGTACGTGGACGATAATGCTCTGATGCCATACGACAATGATGTGCTACAAACAAAGTTGGTTTACATTAAATATAATTATACACACATTTATAATTGTTTCTCGAATATATCCACTTAACGTTTTCAAGTGACATTGACTACGTGGACACGTACAAAGCAATGGAGGAATTGGTTGATCTTGGTTTTGTTCGCAGCATTGGTCTCTCAAATTTTAACAGCATGCAGATACAAAGAATATTGGACTGCTGTAGAATAAAACCAGTGACCAATCAGGTTAGGTGATGCATGTCTATTCATGTATACATATATATATCCTTGTAACGGTATTTCCATAACAGGTTGAATGTCATCCGGGGCTGAATCAAGCCGAGCTAATTAGATTCTGCCGTGAAAGGGATATAATTGTTACGGCGTATTCGCCGTTGGCTCGTCCTAAACCAACTAAATTAGCACCACCTGTTTTCCTGTCTGATAAAACCAAAGCGATAGCTGCGAAATACGGGAAGACTGTAGCCCAAATCATTCTGCGCTATTTGGTAAGATTTTTTATACACGGTGCATGTTTAGACGATCCTAATGGTGATGCGTGTACTTCTCAAACAGGTCGACATTGACACTGCGCCCATTCCCAAATCTTGTAATCCCGACAGACTCACCGAAAATATTGACATTTTCGATTTCAATCTAAGCGCTGAAGAAATAAGCACAATGGCTGAGTACAACACGGGAGAACGGTTATGGAAGTTCGAAAAGGCCGAAACTCATAAATATTACCCTTACAATATATAATTTCATTACATACGACCACATACATTAGTCTATTCATTCTATGGTACGAATATCGTGATTTTTCCCTCATAAATAAATATAACTGAAAAATTTATTGTTCGCGACAAGTAAAAGTAGGTAGGTAGGAGCACAAAAAGCGCACTTGAGCCCACCTAATAGCCCGTTGTACCACAGTGTGGCGCTGTTCAAGTACTGACTAAAATTCTCTTACTTAAAGATGGTGATAGCATAAGGACGGCGCCGACGAGTAAAAGTTAGTGCTGTTCTTTTTAATTCAATCAAATGTGTCATATTTATCCAACCAGTAACAAATCTAACAGCTTTTTAAATTAGTGAAGCTTCAATCAAGAATAACAATTTTTTTTTTCATGACGGGTTATTTGTATATAATTTTCCTCCTCCGAAATGCGTGGGTGTTTTATTTTTTTTCGTGTATACTGTTATACTTGAAGAACAAATAGTCATATGGAGAACTGTTATACGAGATATGAAAGATCTTTGACCAGTCGAATGATATCTCATTTGCATACAATGGTGGGAAATAATAGAAAACTTTTGTCACTTGAATATGAAACGAAAGTGGACGGTATTATCAAAGTAAGCGTGACAATTCATTTATTTTGCATTTTAGGACAATCTGAATTTGTGACGAAATAGCCAGTTCAGTATTCATAGAATAAACATACATTAAATTGAAATTATAACAGATAATTCTTATTAGACCTAGAACTATCCGTTATACGCTGCTGTTACTATTTCTTTCAAGTTTGCTTTAGTTGTTAAATGCTGGAACATATTGGAAGCAGAGCTGGGCTATAAAAAGACCACATTGAACGACGAACCTCTATTGTGAAATTTGTTAATCTATTATATTAAATTTAAGTTTCTTAACTATTGCCTAAGCGGCTTGCTGTTAATATAAATCTCTTTAAAGCTAAATAATAAAACTAAAGCTTTTGTATTACTTGACTACTTACTCCATAACAATATGTTCCACCAGATAAATATAATTTTGAATAATGTAGGAATGCATAAAAAAATGGAGAAATAAAATGCTACAAAAGAATATAAAAGTCCGTAAAATTATTAATAGAAATTCGTTTATAAAATATGGATTAATTATCAATCCCTCTCTTCATTGAAAATTCCAAACTGAAAATGGAAAAAAACTATGAAACATCTCTGTACCACCTCTGGTACCACTCGGTTGGATGTTTAAATGAGTTTTAAAGTTAGTTCGAGAGTAGCGCCTAAAAGTGTACAGCATTAATTATTTTTTATTATGGAGAAGGTACTTTGGTATAGAGAACATACTCCAATTTTTATAAATATATGTTGCATGCTTATAGGCATATTTAATTATGCACGAAGAGCATTAAAAGCTTAAAAAATATGTTTTTCAAAAACACTATAAATTTTAAAATAAGACCTTTCGCCATATGTCAACGTTTTCATATCTTAAACCAATTCAAACATGTGCTCCTTTCATTTATCCCTCCCAATGTGCCAAGCACTTAAAAATTAAAAATTTTAAAAACGAATTTAAAAAAAAAAACGATTTTCTATATATAACTGTATTATTTGGGTCATGTTTTTCAAAGAATACAACTGAATCACTTGGGAATTCAAGTATTTCTGCATGCATGTGTTTCTCGGAACTACATTTTTCTTTTAGTGTTTTGTGTACTTGTTATTCTCATTATTTTTTTCTCAAACGCAGTCTTTGAATCATACAAACGTTTTAAAAGTAACGTTAATTGTACCACCAAAAAACAACAAGTGTCTTTGATGTGGCTTACGCAGGAATAATCAATCAATTGAGTAATTATTAGATAACTATTTATGTGTTTGTATAGAGCTCCGAAAATAGACTTATTAATTAATTTAAAAAAGTGTACATAAAAATGTATGGTTTGGTAAGACGAAAAGTAGAAAGTTAGGAGAAAAAGTTTGTAGAGGAAAGTAAATTATTGATGGCATTTTATGTATGTAATTTCTACAACTGAATTGCTTACGTGGAACACAATTGAGCATATATACAGGAAGCAGTGGCTACTAGACGACATTGGTCTGTCACTATACACATTTCTCATTGCTCTCAAATACACATTTCAGTGATCTTCACCGAGTACCTTCAAGTTGCTTTATGATAGCTCCTAAAAGTATGCACCACACTTTATATACCAAGTTAAATATAAATTTATTATATCAAAGAAGACTGAATATATTCCCAGCACAATTCTAATTAGTAATGGGATCAATCGAATTATTTTATTGTTGTTAATATTATTCATTCATTCGATAGTTCTGTGAAATTGCTCGAGCTGTAGAAAAAAAATTTCGAATCGAGTGAATGTTTCACTTGTGTGCTTCATTTTAGGTGATCCTCCCTTTCGAAATTTGATCAACTTTTGAAGAAGTATTCGTTCATTCCCGCAACGTCAGGAACCTCAGAAGTGCTGTTTTCATGGGCTGGCCAAATAATACATGAGCGGAGAAAGGCCTTTAGCAGGAAAATTAGACCACATATTTTTTTTCTACAACAATTATCTTCTTTCTTTTCCACAATTCTCTTCCTTTTTTTCCACAATTCTCTTCTTTCTCTTCCACAATTCTCTTCTTTCTCTTATGATATCAATGAATAATATAAAATATCAACATCAAATAATCTTTTTTTGTTCGTTTTTGTAATACGTGATTAATTTTGTTATTATTATTTTCTTTATTGTTGAAATCACTCGATTACAATTTATTCGATTGTTGAAATTAATTCGGATCTACATAAATACATACATATGCACAAAGATTTCATTCAGAGATCATTTTTAATCCGTTTATTTTTTTGATATTCTACAATTTTCAGTCTAAAGATAATGAGGGAGCCGAAGCCGTGAAGCATGCTATCGATGCGGGTTATCGTCACATTGATACTGCTTATTTCTACCAAAATGAGGCTGAGATTGGGAAAGCCATACGTGAAAAGATCGCCGAGTGTGTAATTAAACGTGAAGATATTTTTCTAGTCACCAAGGTAAAAACATGTTCCCTTTTTTTATAAATGACCAAATGACATAACATAAACTGATAAAAAAAAAGAAATACTAAACGTTTTACTTTATATTGAAAGTTGTGGAATATTCACCATGATCCGGAACGCGTCGAAGGGGCCTGTCGCAAACAATTGGCTTTATTAGGTTTGGAATACATTGACTTGTATCTGATGCACATGCCAGTAGCTTATAAATTTGTGAATGATGAGACTTTGCTGCCCAAGAACGAAGAGGGTGTTTTGCAATTGGAGTAAGTAAAAAAAAAAAAAAATTGCTTGCATGTGAAAATATGGAAATGAAAATTCTTTTCAGTGATTTCGATTACTTGGATACCTATAGGGCTATGGAGAAACTGGTTGATCTGGGTCTGGTGCGTAGCATTGGCTTGTCCAACTTTAACAGTGAACAAATCAAGAGAGTTTTGGATGATTGTAGCATCTTACCGGTGACTAATCAAGTTGAATGTTCACCATCCTTCAATCAAAAGAAATTGGCAAAATTCTGCAAGGATCACGACATGACCCTCACAGCCTATTGCCCTCTTAGCCGCCCCAAACCTGCAGAACAATCGCCTGCTTTTTACTATTCCAATAAGACCAGAACCATTGCCGATAAATACGATAAAACTCCAGCACAGGTTATTCTACGTTACTTGGTGAGTGCATTTGCCTGTACAGTGTGTCCAGCCATAAAATACATCGCTATATTTTGTTATATAATATATATATATATATATATATATATATATATATATATATATATATATATATATATATATATATATATATATATATATATATATATATATATATATATATATATATATATATATATATATATAATTCACACTTAACAAAAGCTACGAAATTTCCTTAAATGTACCACGAATAAAAAAAATATCTAACGTGGTATTTTTATACCAAACATCTTCGCAATTTGTTCGACTGTTTCGACTGTTGCGACTGTTGTGACTGCTCTATGTTCGTTTTATTATCGCAATGGAAATGAATGCTTATACGCCATTCTCGTGGCATAGACACAGCTCAAAATTGATGCAGAATATCCGTATTGTGGAACACCATGTTGCGACGACACAGATACAAGTTAGAAGAACAGAACACCGATTGTTAGACTGAATTTCGACGATTTGCTAAGGTTGCTGACGCATAATTTGACCAAGTATGGTCAACAGAACTTTTTGATACTACTGCTTGATAGCTGACTTCTCAACAAAACCTCTTGATAGTTGTACCACAATCAGAAAACGCACCCTATTCAGCCACACCTGTCGAGAGTCCTACCACTCTAACAAAAACACCCTATTTATGAAGTATTGTGTTTCGAACTGTACTGACGTCTGCGAAATAGGTTTTTTGTGTTGCTAGCACTCTGTATTTGTTAAACATACAATCCCTTTTTATAATAAAGTGTTTCTTTGAATGATAATAAATTTATGTTTATTTTCTGCAGGTGGATATTGGCGTTGTACCCATTCCAAAGTCATCAAATCCGGAACGCATCAAAGAGAACCTTGATATTTTTGATTTTAAATTGTCGCCCGATGACATTATCATCATGGATGGGTTCAATACAGATGAGCGACTGGTCCCCTTCAATCTAATTAAGCAACAAAATCACAAATATTATCCATTTAATATTGAGTTTTAAACGCGTTGTCGACCAACAAATACGCAACGACGTGATTTGCACCTTATTCAAATTATTTGTTCGTTTTCAACATAAATACTGCTTGGCATAATAAATGAAACACCATTGATGTGCATAATTGAAAACTAAATTTACTCGGGAGGTATATATACATGCATGCATATGTAGCACGTTTCACACATATGCATATTTAATATGCGACTTTTGCTCAACAACATTTCATTTCCCCGTGCTCTACAGTATTGTCGACTATCGATTTGTGTGTTTGAATGGAAATGGCAAAGTTGTGTCCTTCCTACAACTGCAACTGCAAGCTTAGGAGCTATAATTACAGCTACAACTAGCCACATAAACTGCACTATTTCTAATAAAAGCAGCCAAGATTAGTTGTAGAGGGAGTTAGGGTGAAATGGAATGCATGCGGCTTATGTAAATTTCTCGCATACACGCAGGAGATACGTGTACTTGTGGCACTTGTGATGAATCGATATCAAAGCATATAGTAGTGGCTGGAGTGGTCATCAGATGCGTTGCTGCAGTCTGCGATTATACCTTGGAAGCTATAGTTATATAAAAAGTTTCAGTTATGCATAAAAAAAATAGATCGTGGATCTTAATGTATGCTTTATTAAAATCCAATTAGTTAACTACTGATTAGTTGTATTCCTAAATATGCATTCAAAAAAGTGATTATTATCATTGGCTACAATGGTGCACTTCGACCAATTTGTGAGTTTGCTCTAGTGTTCAAATAAGAATACCAAATTTCGATGGAATTTTATGCAAGTAAAGATACATGGAAAAAAATTCAAAGGACTTTAAAGTAGCATTGTTTCCATATCCCAATAGGAAAATTCTGATCACTATCTTATTCAAATTCGAGGTTAAAATTCCGGAGTAGAAATGCATGTATATAAATACAGAGCAATATTATCTCATTTCATTCGAGATTTCATCGCACCATGAAATTGGAAAGAATGAAGGGAACGTTTGACTTGCAATCCACAGAAACTCATCTGATTTGATAGGAGAGGTCTGGACGGGGACGGCTGGTATCAATCGGTTGATGTTGTGCAAGAGTTGAGCACACTTTTCGTTGTCGATGAAAGGTACAGTCGTTATAGCAAAGGTATATTTGCCAAAAGTCCGAGTGTATACGAGTTGTATATAATGTATATATGTATATGAAAACGTGCTTATAAATACTTATGAGTGTTTTTTTTTTTATAGCGAATATGAGTTCTGTTAATGCCAATATTATAAAATTAAAACAATAGAAAACTAAAATAAAAAAGAAAAGTATATACGAGTATATATATATATATATATATATATATATATATATATATATATATATATATATATATATATATATATATATATATATATATATATATATATATATATATATGTATATATATATATATATATATATATATATATATATATATATATATATATATATATATATATATATATATATATATATATATACCTTTTTTTATGTTATAATATGACGTAACCAATCCAATTTCGTTGGCATTTAACAGTTGATAGGATTTTAATAGTTCCAAATGCTTCTTTACAGTTGGCTGGTTGCATTTCTGAGAAAGGCAATTAAAACTAATAGAGCAAAAAGCGCTTAAATATTTTATATTATTTTCGGTGATAAAGTATAATAACAAAAATAAAAATTCATAATAATAATAACGCAATTATTTATAATTTCTGTAGTTGCAATTAAACCTAAAAAAATACCAAAAAAATCGCAAGTAATTGAACATAAAAATATAAATGAACTACACACGCACATTCATACTAGCGAAACAAACCCGTCACCTGATGATTTACCTCAGGAAGCTGGTTAATTATCATACACTCGTATGTACGTATGCATGTACGTCCTCTTAATGCTCTCTTCCAAAATAAGGAATAGTACTAAGGTATGCATGCATGTATTCGCCTAAGCAGTTGCATCAACAACCACTGGATTAATTAGCAGCAGCACAGCCAACTACTGCCGAAGTGCCCGGCCCATCCGCCCCCTCTTGCTTTGGTGTACTTTCACTTGCTCATTTGCGTGCAATAGTATTTGTGGTAGCTGCTTTGGCGATATACCCAGTTGGAAATGGATCGATCCATCTTCGAAGACGGTTTCAAGACTAAGCTCTCTCTGTTTTGCGTGACGGATCACCATACTTCCATAGAGGTCGTTGAAGACCACTTCAAACCAATTAGCCATTCGATTTGCAAGACCAATGGGCGAAACGTCTTCAAAGGCGCTCCAAATACTTGTCTTGCTGACCGTACGCCTGTGGTTTATAAAGTAGGGCAACTTTAAAATTGTATTATTTTCTTTTCATTCTCTCATTATTCCTCTAATTAGCTGCCCATTGCGTATAAATTGTTATAAATGTCCGTTCCATTTGCGCATTATGTGAAGAGCATCTATGGTCTTATCCCGTTGTTGTTATAACACAATTTGAGCAATCTGTAATTTATCTATGCTTTTTTTAATATATATTTATTTATATTTATTGAATTGTTGCTATTTATTTGCTTAAAATATTGCAACGGGTGAAGCGTCAGCGTTTTAATTTCAAATAATTGATTCTAAAGTGAGAGCAGAGTAGTGAGTTTATTCTATGGTCACAGCCACAAGTACGAATATTTCTCCTCATATGCGTAGTTGGTCCTTGTAATCCGTCTTCGACAATCTTGTATGTGAAGGCGAAATTTCCAACTGGGTTTTTTTTGCGTACATATGACACAAAGAAAGCTTAAATGCTCACACACACACACAAATATGTATATACATATATACAATGTACATGCCAATCTTCTCTTTTGAAACACTTATTACATGATAGCTACAACCACAAAAATCACAACAGCGATGAGTTTTTTTAAATTTTTTTCTTATTACTTAATTCACTTATTTTAAATTCGCTTCTTCCGAGCACTTACCTAGATATGTACATAAGTTAAAGCAGATTGAAGCTCAAGAGTTCATTGTTAGCCATACAGCTTAACTTCTTGCGGGTCACCATATGCAATGAATCGTTGAATGGAATCGAATCAACAAGCCAAGCACGTTCATGGCCGTCAAGGAAAGGGAAATGGAAATGAGTGTGAAGCTGACTCATAATTAAGTGTAATAATTCATAATTGTGGAAGTGCAGGCATGTTCACTTACTCTGTCATTGGTTGGAGTCGCGGCGAAAGACCTTTGCGGCGGTCAGTCGTCTTGCCTAAAAGGTAAATGGGCAATCAGTGCGCTGCGACGTCGCATACGCGTCTCATGCAATATTTTGTGGACGTGTTGCCATTTTAAGGCAATTGCGTTTTGTTGATGAACTTTTTTACCACTCATTGCTTGCAACTTTTTTACTTCTCTGCCTTTGCTGCATTACAGTTAAAAAATTTCAGGATTTTTGTTGTTGTAGATTATTATGCATTTATTTCGTTACATTGCTAATTAACGGAAACTCTACTGACGGCCAATGAGGCCGTTTTCCATTTGCTTGTTTTTGGTTTTTTGTACAGGATCGCCACAAATTGGAATGGCTGTCAGTGAGTTTTATCATTCTCAAAGTTCAAGATCTCTGAGGCAATTAAATTTATTTACCATTCCATTAAGCCATAATAAAGATCATCGTCTGTAACATGTTTTTGATTTAATCGTTCACCTTAGCCTTGCTTTCGTTTCGCACTTAAAGTTTATAACTACTGAATCCTTACTGTATCACAAGTCTCAGACAAGCTTTAATGCACAGAAATTAAATCATGAAACGCTATAAGTTCATTCTAGTTCTCAGATAAACAAAAACCTAATAAACTACGTATATAATTGCAACAATGGGCGCTTTATTTCGTCACCTTCGCTATAAAAAAACACCTATAAAGCCCTTACATCATTATCTGGAGCGTGCGTTGACTGTCAAATGCTGTTGGACATTACTGGAAAAAATTGACTAATCTTCAAAAAAGTTAAAACTAACTAAAATTTGTGATGCTTAAGTTCATAAAGGAACAAATGGTAAGAAAGAAACAAATTTCATTGCCTATTTCCAGGGGCCACTCTTCTCATATTTGTACATATATCTATGTATGTACATACAGGCAGAACGTTTGCTTCAGTGAATATGTGGAATTTTCTGCGATTACATTATAATGTAATGTAATGCTACAACATTTCAGAAGTTTTGACGGAGGATTCGGTGAGAAACTCACATGAAAGCCGCAGAGTTGGGGAAGGTGTCATTAAGTGCGAATTGTCCGGAGTGTAATCTCTTGACACTACACATAATAGTTTAGGTTTATAGTATGTTCATTATTATGATATGTAATGGATAATATATAAATTAGAGGTCGTCAGTTTTTCTAATAGTGATTTTAAACCAAACAGTACAGTAATGCAATTCCTTGAGGGCAGCGTGTTTTTCTGAATAAATGAGGACAGTCTAGAATATATTTTTTATTATTTTATATTATTACATCTCAGTTCCAGTTTTCTTGAGAACGAATTAGTAAAATAAATTTATTGATATACATAAATATGTATCGCCATATCGGTATCGTGATCTCATCTACAGGGACGGGCAAATCGCTTACTGAGTAAAGTTTATTCTTCTAGGCAGGCAGATGAATCTGGAGTGCTTCTCATATAGTCGAATATGGACAAGATATGGAAATGAGCAGATATTACGAAAATATGAAATTAGTACGGAGATGTATCTAAGTCGGCAATACCAGCTTTCAACAAAAAACTGGTCGGAATTGGTAGAGAAACACTTCCATTCAAATAAAAAAGTAAAAAATAAAACCTTGAATGTGATCCATAGCAATACAATTTAATACTAAGTTTCTTTGCGGGCGGGATCACATGACTGATAACTGCTGGCATTTGCTGATCCCAGTGATCACGATATGTTACTCTGGCTTATATTTGCGTTAATGATCCAAGCCGCGGAGTAGGTAATCGCTCTTTCTATACTCGTAACAACAAAATTTTTTTTGCTTAAATGCATTTGTAATAAGGGAACATCTCATTTCTATGTATTTCAAAAATATTTGTATTTCTTATTAGTTAAATTTTGTATTTATTTATTTTTTTGTCGGAACAACTAGTCATATATAGCAACCAGACTACTATTTTTTAGTAGGGTATTTTCTAATTTTGACCACATAAGACACACATACAGCACATTACGAAATGTGGACCAGGGCGCATTTAGACAATTTGAAATGTTTTGGATCCTACAATACGGATAGTAATGCCAGATATTAACGGGGATATCACTGTATTCCATAAAGTTTACCTAATTTCCCTTTTCATAGTTACGTAAGTGCAACCAATCGTTTAAATTTAGTTAATCGCCCAATCTTAGACGGAGAAGGAGGGCAAAACAAGTTTCAATGAATGGCTCGTAATGTAGTGGGTGCTGCATTTACCGCAAATTCAGTTTGGTTTGTGTGTCTTCCGTACAATTTCAAGCAATTTCCCAATTGTTCGTTCCCTATTTGAAACGATAATTATAGGCAATTACAACAACAAGTGCGGCGATTCACAACGCACTCTACGGAAATAGCCACGGGAGCATTAAATATTTAACAGTGACCCAAAGCGGACAAAAGTTACAATTACACCAGCAACAGCAGGCAACGGCAACGGCGACACCAAATGTCCAAATGTCACAATACCATGCAACACAGAAAATTGCGGAGAACTAACGCAAGACATTATGCGTCTGTACGTACGTACGCCATAAAATTAAACGCCAACCCAATGGAAATGACGACAACTGCGCCCACAAATGGAAACCTTAAACTTCAAATGGACAAGAGAGATTTATAAATACATTTTTAAATAATAACAAGAAAGTCATACAAATGCATGCTCACATACTCATGACTCTGAATACAGGTGTACCAGAAATACTTGAAATTGCCCTTTGGAAATAAGCGCACTCTGTTAACTACGGATTGGGGCATAAAACCAGTTGTGACGTCATAGAAATCACACACACACACACTAGTTGCCGTTTGCTATGCCACCGCATCGAAGGCATCGATCTATTTGTACTGCAAACAGAAACAGTTTCTGTGGTAAGAGTGACAAAAGTGCTTTCCACTCACTCGGCCCAGCGCTCGATCTGCTCGCCAGTAGTGCTTTTGAGCGTCACCAATTGGACTTGTGCTGGCTCAAGCAGCTCCACTCAACAGTGCAGAGGCCCGCACTTACGATACGCTTGTGCGGGTATGTGTGAATGGCTGTATTTTTGGTTAAAGCGTCGCTCGCTTCGGGCTGACATATACATACATGTGTGTGCGCGAGTTTGCGTGTGTGTGTGCATGTGGCGGGGTTTTTAAATAAATTTTCATTTAACCAAAAAACTTTAGTTCGGCTCGAAACGTCTCCAAATTAACAACGTTAAAATTTTTTTCAAACATCAACGCACGGGTACGCGATTCAAAGCGTTTAAATACCGGATTTAAAGTTAAAAAGTCAGTATTACATTACACATTACATTGGAACTGTGTGCAACCATTTCGTACACAGTAACAAAAATAAAACATAAAACTTAAAACAACAGAAACAAATAATTTCGAAGCCTTCGTTGACATACGCAAAAGTGAGTTGTGCCTATTAAAACTGAAATTATTTTAAATTCTTGGTTTGCAGAAATTCTAAATACCTTTTTTGTATCCCCATTGTTCAAATTTAAACTTAACAAAACCGCCAATGCAATCAATCATTCAATTCCAAGTTACCCAACATGCAGAATCGTAAAATTTCCATATGCAAGCCTGCGCTTGCGAGTTGCAACATGCCTGACGCAGCCGCACAGCAAGCGTCAATCAAGCCGTTGAGTTTTTTGCGGAAAAACTTTCGCTTTCACTTTTCTGCTGCTGTTGGTGGCTGCTGGCCTGGGCGCTAGGAAGCTGCAACTTTAGGTATTGATTACCATGAAAATGGTGGAAAGGAAAGAAATGCAGAAATGAAAGAAATAAGTGCGCATTGTGGTAAAATAATTCACGGAGCTATCATCACAAACAAAGCACAATCACACAAACACACACACACACACACACACACACACACACACACGGACACCTATCGAGCTGTTATCCAATTGAAGTGCACTGTTTACAGGCCATTTGCTCCAACCGCTTCCGTGCACAAGCCGTTTCAGCGCTGGCCCCGCTTACTAACTTGTTTGTCTGTCGACGAGCACCACCTACTTATTTTCTGCTCCATTTCGGGCGGTCTAGCATGCATCGAAGAAAGTGAAGCAACCAGCTAACAACCAGCAGCCAGCAACGACGCTGGCCTGGCGAGCAGTGTCTTCTTTGCAGTGTGTTGTTTGAGGCCAGCGTTGCTCTGCAAATGTAATCAAGTGTGCATTTCGTTTGTCTGGTTGCATGGTCGATCGGACGCATGAGTATGCTGTTCGTGGATGTGGTGCAATTTGGTTTTTCTTCACTCTGCCCGCAACACAAGCTTCACTTTTTACACGATGCTGTAATCATATAACATCACACATGCCTTCATACATATACAAGTATGTTTGTATGTAGTGGCGAAAATCTTTGTTCGTTCACTTCGAAGGCTTACTGGCTTTCTTTAGTGGGTTGGAGGTGGGTGGGATGTTTATGGCGTACGAGCAAACCTTTTAATAGTTAAATATTAAGCAATATTACTCGTATATTGCACCGAGATGGCGATTAGGCATTGAACAGAACATTTTTCGCTTCTTCATGATATCCATTTATTTTTTTTTCAGTTTTTCTACCTAGGCATAGCTTTGCCAGATAACATAAAAAATATCTGCTAAATTAAATTTGAAAGATGTGAGGGGTGTTCTCATAAAATGTCTGCAGTTAAATTATTAAAGTACTTCAAACTCTCCGACTCAAAATACAACCTTAATTAGAATATGACTGTTAATAAACGAGCAATAAAGTAAATTTTGGTTAGCTTGTCTCATGTGGACATAAATAATATTAAAACGATACATTTAACTATTGTTTTTATTAATCCTTATCATATAATGTTACTGTGTCATCCCTTAGAGTAGTCAAACATATTACAACTCCGACAAAAACTAACGACTCTGCATATGCAATTCTAACAAGACCAATCATGCGTAATACATAACTTTACTTATACCAATACTTAGTATAAACAGTCCTTCCATATAACAGCAGCTTTGGATCAAAGCTAGTTCCATCTATTTGTATATGGGCGAGTCTTGATTGAAGATTGAACTGCAGTTTCTATCATAAACCAAAAATATAGAAAGAATTCTGTAATATAGTGCAATAGTAATATTAGTGCAATTTGTAACCTATTTAATTCCACAGATAATGTACATATATATACTCGTATATGTATATTATACAATTTAGGCGGATACTCAGTGGTTTGACTTTCAAAGAACTTAAATATTTCAAGTATAAGCTAGAGGGCTCTTCCAAGGTATGATTTTATTAGATCAGGAAGACCCATTAAATTTGGAATGCAGATACTCAGAACTATTATTCTTATCTTCACATTGGTAGAAGTATTTATAAGTAATAATCCAAATTTTTCTTTACTATTTTTGTTTTTCAGCTCTGCAACTGTTTGCATCTTTATATATATAATGTACGTGTGTTTTATATACATATATCGTTGATCTCACAGCAAGTTTTGTGTAAAAAAAATGTGAATGGTGTTTCGAAAATCTGATTAGTGACGATACCACCACCACCATCAGGTATTCCATGAGAGTCTTCTATACTTCAGAAAGTGACGAAAGAAGGAATTCCTGAAAGTACGATATTTGTCTAATAAAAATAAGTAATGGAAAATTTAATATTGCAGTTCCTAGTCACCACTGCCCTAACGAAAAACCAACGATAGTTTTGAAACAATATCACACAACAACAAACAATACCACACCAGATTCACCTAATTCTTGGCTCAGGTCAACAATATCCCTGGTACTAGTGCAAGTGGTACGTTTATTGGCAACATTTATTGAATAATGTATGATTTATTTAACTCCTTCCTTTATTTATTCCTTGCAAATGATTAAAAAAATAAATAAAATATTCCTTCAATATTACTCCAGAAAATGGTGTGTTCAGACATAAACACTCTAGTGATGAGCACACTAGTCTGGTGGTCGTGTGACTGTAACTATGAATTTCGCTCAGGACATTGTATTCTCATCCTTTATACTAGTTAAACTTTCTTACCTTAGTTGCTAGTAAGTTATCGCTCCCAATAAATAGTGTTACTGGCTGTTTTTCTCATATACTCGTATAAGAATTTGTGAGTAGGGGTTTAAGAAGTCAATCTCTACAATGGCGTAACTACTGGTAGTACCGTTCCTTTTGTATATGATAATTGACAATTGTCGATCAACGGTGACTGATTCTGGATCAATTTTCCTACTAAGAATTCAATTTTATTTATGGCTGTCGATTTTATAATCGCTTTTCTGATCAGAGCAAACGACTTTTTCCTGCCTTGTTTCACTTCCATTAGGAGGAGAATTTCAAGTTCATTATATTAATATAGTTGAGATCAAATTATAAAAAAATATGTCTACATTTAATAAACACTCACATTAGAAACAACTTGAAACCAATTCGAAGTTGACTCCGGAAGGCATTGCACTAATCGACCCGTATCGATGGTCGATTGGCATCTGTCGTATAGACATACTAGAGTTAAAAATATTACTAAGTGGTATTGACATAAATGAAAAAAGACAATCAATTCTCCCAACAGTTGTGCTTTAGACGAGTACAATCGATTGCACTCCAGTAGAATGAGTAAACTCCCAGAAAGTGAGATGGCAAATGATTTTTGAACTTTGACTCTAATCAAAGAAATCATATTAATAGCAGCATGACTCCATGGCGCGGGAACCTAATACTCTGTGCACAAAAGCACCCATTCTGAGGTTAATTGTAAATTGGCTGATACATCAGTGCTTAAGAATTAGAATTGTGCTGTCGAAGGCACCAAAATACGAGTACTCCTATGATTACATCAAAAGATGCTCTCAGAATTTCTAATGAACAGTCACTTTATTAAGTTCCGTATTACATGAACAGGTTTTATTATTGTACAAGAAAGCATGACTGCCAGAAACCGCCGCAAATTGCACAATTTGGCATGTAAACATGCGCTCTGTCAACATTGCCAAGGTCCGTTCATATTACTAAAAAGAAGAAAACAAAAAAGGCGGTATGAACGTTAACACAGATAAATTAATTAATAAATATATTTAAATGAAAAGTAAAAAATAAAACAAAAAGTGTCGAGTATTTTGCAACGCTTGATTTGTGCGAGTGGTGCGAGTGTGGTGCTTTGGAAAGGGCGGTGCGGCGCGAAGGTAGCGTCATGCGCGCACCTCAGACGCGCTGCGACTATTTACGCTTTTACACAATAAAACAAATTTGGCAGATGTGGTTTGCTAGTTTGCCTAATTGTGTTGGATCGGTATTATTACTAGCAGTATATTGCTCTATTGTTGTTGTGCTGTAGGGACGAGAGCGAGAGGGGGTGCCTTGCTTGGTCTACATGCATGCAAAATTCGCACAGTTTAAGCTGTTGCAATCTGCCAGTGGGCCGCACAGTCAGATATTGGATGACACTGCCAGGCACGGGCGCAGACACCGATGACATTTTTCTTATGCTACTCGTTAGTAAATGGAAATTTTGCGAGCCTACCGTGAGCGGCTAAGGAAGTGGGTCGGTTGAACGACTGACTAGCAGTACATGGAGAGTGGGCCTGGAACTGTGTAAGTAAATAGCTTAATTGATTTAAAAGTCAAATGCACGAACGCGCCATTTGCGCCTTTGTTTAGTTTCGCTGGCGGTGCTGCTGCTTCTGCTGCCTCTGCTACCTCTGTTGTTGCTGTTGTTTGTTGCAACCCTGAACGTGTTGAGAATCAACAATTCCACCGCTCAATGCTCCGAAAGGGTCTTAGACGGCGAGCAGCGCCTTTTTCGCTTTATGAGTTTACATTGGATCCGAGTGCTTTGCTTTTTGTTATTGTTTACATATATGAAACACTCGTAATGCAAAAAACAAAAAGTCTGTCAAATTGTACTTGAGCGTATGTTAATTTCAAGATATCCGCTTTGCTTGAATTCGTTGTGTATTTGAAGTTTAAGGTTAAGTGGTTCGCTGCAGCAGTACTCGAGTTTAGAACTTTGCAGTGGTGTGTACTTTGGTATATTGTCCTTCAATCGGACTTTGATTGTATAAATGGGTGCTGGTTTCTGGCTGGTGTAATCAATATATATATATACTACATACATACGTATGTACGTGTCGCTGAAAGCTGACAATCGCTCGCAACACACACACGCACATTTATCCAAAAGTATAAATTTCCAGTCACGCTCACAAGTGACCTTCTTGAGCACTTGCATGTGGGTTAAGTAATTGTACGTAGTACAAATTATAATTGACGTATAAAAAACAGCCTGTGCAGTTTCTTTGAATTTTTAATAAGCCAAAGGTGCAAATCACAATGATATGTTAACACAATAGATTCCCAGCCACCCACATTACCGGCTGTTTGAAGACTGGCATTTTTGCCAACTTTTTCACGCCAACTTTGTGGTATTTTTATTATTATTATATGAACAATTTTATATAAGAATGTTGTGGTATTTTTATCATTATTTGAAAAATTGCTTAAAAATTTCCCATATCAAGTTTGTGGTTTTTTTTTATATACTATATCATTGTATGAAGTCCAAACATTCTTAAATACAAACTTGGAGGTATTTTTATTATTATTATATGTGATGTTCCCCTAAAACTGATCCATACAAATTTGGTGGTATTTTTATTATTTTATATAAAATCGGCCAAACATTTTCCATAAACTTATTCATTATTTTTACATGAAAAACAGACCACAAATATTTTGTGAATTTTCATTTAAATTCTGGATTATGCTTTACAATGAAAGATGATGTAAATGAAACAAATAGTTCAAGTTCATAGTTTTATGAAGTGTAATTCCAAAAAAGTATGAAATAAAATAATTACATTTTTAAAGCACATTACCACCATTTAATATGATTGGTTGGTAGAAATGCAATTCAGTTATATTTTGATCTACGTTACTTCTTATTAGCGTTCTTATAATCTACCCGTTTAAAATATTATGCAATTTCTCTATTTGCTCGATTTATATCTTCAAAATAGGTCTATATATAAATATTATCTAACGATAAGATCAGAGCTGAGTCAACAAAGCGATGATGTGCATACACAATTATTACACAATATATCAGGGAGTACTAGCACTGCGGCCCGGAAATTATTACAGAAGCATATTATTCAGGAAACCACTTGATCTATACTCGTATCAGTGCTTCAGATATTAACATACATTTTGAAGAAAACACTCTAGGACAAGGGTTAAATCAGTGATGCACTTACATCTTCAGATGCGGCTGAAGAGAATGCTGTTGGCGTTCATTTGGTACAATAACGTCGCAAAATCAAAATTTTTAATAGATGCCTTTTTATACCAATTTTTGTGTGTGCATTTTTGAACAAATGAGGTCTGTGGACGAAATTTTATTGAAAGATTTTTAAATTTTATTGAAAGATTTTTAAATTTTTTTGTGGCGATTTTTCATAAAGCCGCATTACAACTGGATTGATATAGTCGTTGTTAAGGATTTTGAATCGTGACAGTGTGACTTGTTAAACTCTTATATTAGTTTGTAATCTCTTTGAAACAGGAGTATTATAGACATTCCATAATGCTCAATATAAAAGCAAAAATAAAAGGGAGAGGCAGAATATTTCTCTTTGTATTAAGAGTATTAATATTCTAGAGCATAAAACGTGCATCACGGAAGGAATAGTACCAAGTATTTTTTATACATTAGGTTAGGTCAGACTGGCTGACCAATTAGACCACGCATTGACCTGTTAGGTCCTTAGCGATACCAGATGATTGTCCATTTAGAACTCGCGGGTGTAGAGATCATTACGAGTATAATTATAATTTTTATAGAGAACAAGGCAAGTTTTTTTAAAAGGTCTTTAGGATTCCACCCAAATGCACTGAGTGAGTCTAAAAACCAGTTCCATCTATGTGACCTTCTCCGAGAAAAGGGACCTAGTGTGTGAAAATGAAGTTTTGAGAAAAACGCATTTAAAGTTTCATAACGCATTGTCACTGTGAACACACCTTCAGTTGGGAGATGCCGTTTTTTGATACACTAGGTCCCTTTTCTCGGAGAAGGTCACATATAGGAAACATATTCCTTCTTTGATTTTGCACAAAATGTACCCCACGAGAGAAGACAACCAAAACATATTATATCACTATGTGTGTATAAAGAGTTGTGTAGATGAGTACATAGCAGCCGGATAACCTAACCAACGGTGTTAATATGTACGCAAACATGCGAGTATTGTAGCCTTCAATAAATAAAACTCATAAAATGTGTGCGCGCATGCGCGATTACAGACCAAACGAACTACATGAATTGCGGAGGCAACGTAGACGGATATGAATTTTGCAATCAGTTTTTTTTGTCTTGTTTGCATTTTCAATTACAATTAGAAACTTGAAAGCGTAATAAATGCAGCAATTTATTAATTGTTTAGAAGTGTCTTAAGAGTATATGGACACACACACACACACACACACACACATATATATATATATATATATATATATATATATATATATATACTCGTATATAGGCATGAAGGCCGAAATGCAATCAAGACCAGAAATCAATATGAAGACCTGTGATTTTCGCCAAAGTGGATGTCGCTGAACATCAGTATTTGAGCACAAAAAATCTGGAATTCAACAAATATACACCCCAGCTATTGAGGTTAACGAGATCATAATGTGAGTACCTTTATCTTCGGTATTGAAGAAGTGAAGTTTTTAATGGAACTGAAAGTCTCCTATATATGCATTATATATGTACTTTGAAACGATGCGCAATGGCAGAATTTTCTCAAGTTACACGCTACACTAAATCCGCCTACGCACCAAACATAAGTGCCATCTGCCCCACAGGATTTGCTACTATCAAATTTACTGCTTTTCAGCTTTGTTTTTGCTGCTTTTGTGTTATTGTTGATGGTGTTACAGTCGCTGTTGTCACAGAAATATCTCAAGCACGGTTCGTTTTATTGGCAAATCCCGGATACTTTTTGAACATAAGGATCACTCATTGTATACCCCACCATAAAGCTATCTGAAACTTTAAGCGAGAAGGTAATCGAAAAAAAAACGTTCTTCATGGTTCACTCGCATTGTGAGGAATTACGTTAGCTTAAGGAAGTCATTGGTGGAAAGACCTTAACCATGATATAACACGATGATCATATGTCAATTTGGGAAGAGTATTCCTCTTGTTGAACTATTTTCCCACATTTCTGTATCTATGATTGTGGTTGGGTGCCTGTATCATTAGTCTGAATACTCAAATGTATATATCCCCCGTATAGGAATACAAAATAGTATGTTTTGCCACTCAACGAATGCAAAGAACATGGTACAAGTAGAATAAAAACACAAAGTGCATTAAATGTGAATCGGGAATATGTAAATAATATCTCAGTGCTTGCTTCAAAACTCAGTTTAGGCTAAGTCATAACTAGTACAGGTCTATCTTAACCTAGAACAGTAAAAAGATATCAACGCATAGATTGTTGTCGCTGTTTTGTGCTCTAGATTGATTTAGAGCAGTCAACGATAATACCTTGGATGTAAATGCTTCTCAGCCAAAGCAAAGATTAGAAGAATAATCATATTAACTGAAGTGTATGCAGTGTAGTAGTTTCACATTGCGAAATAAACCAGTCTTCCGTGTTCATGGTAATGCATGAACGAATCGAATGCCAAATGTAACAATTACAAAAGTAATACCTTTTTAGCTGGGTACACGTTTATGAGCAATTGCCCAGCAAAACGAATGGCTAAAATTGCTATCCACCTCGTAAACATATTATCCGTAATCGGGAATCCTAATTTCTAGATCACTACCTATATTCTGGTAATATAAAGAAGAAACACAACACACAAAAGAATCCCTGCTGACAGGATAGGATTATGCCCAGTCCTATGATTTAATAATGGTTGCCGTAATCGAATAGGCAAGCAATCCAAAAGCACTACTTTCAGGTCAAAATAATGTTTCGTAATTTTCCCATACTGTTTATTTGCTTAAGGATGCAAGTTTCCTGCTGGGTACTAGTATTTGTTTCACGTGTATGCCAGTATGTGTGTTTGTGTGTGGTAAGTGCGCTTGCGTAATTACTTCAAATGAAATATGAACGATGAGAAATGCTTTGTTGATTTGAGTTCTTTGGCAGCCGCATCTGCGCAGTTAATTACAATCAAAGCCAACAACAACAAAAACAATAACAACAGCCAACAACCACCATAGAAACAAAAGTGGTTTGAGCCACAGACATAAATACCAGCACCATTACAAGTTGCCTGAAACCAGTTTGGAGTTAAAAACACTTTGAGCGAAATTACGCGCCACCGCATAAGCTGCTCATGCAATTATTTACGCTACCGCTGCTCACTGCACGCTGCTCACTGTTCGCTGTGGTGTGATGTAACATTACAGCACAATGCAACTCGAACGCGTGTCAGCTCAGCTCCGCTCAATACTTGGCTAATTGGCAGCAGCCACAAACGTTCGAATGGTAGCTCACGCAAGCTCATCAGCAACAGCGACCATCCCAAAAACCAATGAAAGAGCCGTGGCTATCGAGAAAATATAAAAAAACGTTTGCTTTTGTTGTTGTTGTTGTCGTTGTTAACCTCAAAAACGAAACGCGACCAGACTATTGAAAAAAATAATTTTTCTTTGTGAAATACAAAAATTGTGTGAAGGCCATGGGAGGAAGCACGCAAATTATAGCAATCTTATGGCGAACGGACGAAGGCATTCACTTTTCTACTCGTATGAAGTGATTTGGGCGCTTCTTTGGATCAGGCTGATCTGCTACAAATACTCGTGACTTCTTTTCTTCGCCACTGCTCCATCTGCGCCCCCTTATTCTGCTACACCACACTTCATTTAGGGTTCTACGCGTACTTACGTACATGTATTTGTATTCTACTTAGCACCAAAGAAAGTGATTTTAGTGGGTCGTAGAGTATTTCAGCAAATGTCCAAATTGGCTCATTCTGCCAATTGCGTATACATTGACCATTGTTGCTACCACAAAACCAGCTCAATCAATTTTGGAAATGAGAAAAAGCTATAAGAAAGAAGCAAAGAATCATTCTGCTCTCTCGCATATTAGTTGGAATTGAAAGTGTGATAGGTAATGGAAAGCAGAGCTTTATATGCAAGGTACGTGGCCGGGAAAAATTACTAATGGTATTGGTAGAAAAACCTTTTTCTAGAAAATTGTTTTTGAATGACTAATGAATCGTTTTGGGACTCGCAGATGAGATATTTTGAAGGCGCCGAATTGAAATTTGACCCTGTAGAGAACAGGTCTCCATTAATTGTTGTTCAACTCCCAATCTGAAGCAGGCACCTCACAGTAAAGAACTTTTCCTCATATTATCTTACCATACAGGTTCCGGTGTGAAACGGCAGCGCTGGTGCAGCAATTAGCAGTGATTGCATAACCCGCAATTAGCCAGCAATTGGAACGAGAGGTGGTCCCTCATAAACTTATGAAATCGCTGGGCGGTCTCGTTTCAGCGTGTTAGCTGCGAATTAGCTTAAATGTCTAATCAAGCAAATCATGTTCAGAGTTTATGTTAATCATTTGGGATCGGAATGGAAAATATACTAGTCGGTGGGTCGACAGTGTCAGGGCAGTACTTTGCCTACTATTAGAGATAATAGGTTCGTGCAGTCAAAGAGGTTGTAGACAAGGATATGGGATTCTTGCCGCTAATGATGTAGCTCAAGTGATAACAGTTACTAAAAGGAGAGACAGAGACGTGCATACTGGCAACTTGATGGATTTTTTGGTAGAGTTGGCTTCTTCTTGAAACATGGTTACGTGTAACTGCAGCGCATAGTCATATGGCCATGCGTCCACATGTAGTACTGTTCATCACACGCTGCTTGGCCTCTCGTTGATTTGGTCATAGTACGTACACCGGGCAGATCCCCTCAGTCAGCGCTCAGTGATTTTTCATTTCCTTTTACTTTTGACTACTTGGGCCTTAAGCATTGCTCCCCAGTTCGGACGCAGCCAATGTTTTCTCAAGTAGCCAAGGCGCTGCGTGAGGTTGATTGACCACATCGAAGCTAAGCGTTGAATGAATTTGCAGCGCGCAGCTTTTGGACTGAATTTAGCCCACGTTTGGGCTGCAGCTGGCCAACGTTCGCTGTTGTTAGCTTTTTATGGCGATTCTCTTTTTTTATTATTTTCTTTGGTCTCTGGTTTTTGGTTTTTTGTTTACAAAATTTGAAACACATTTTCAGTGGAATTTAGTTAAGGTAAACCGGTTCCTCAGTTGGGAGTCCAAGTTGATTGGTACACTTTTGCCTATTTGGCTCAGTTGCTCAACGGCCACTGTGTTTCATGGTATGCAAGGTCAGGCACGCCAACAGGTCGTCGTGCGCTGGTAATTCCCGTAATAACCTATCAAGTGATTGGTTGATTGGTTGCTTGTTTGGTTGGTCAGTTGGTTGGGGCACCATGGCAAATGAAGTCTTGGAATCATGGGTCAGGGCAGACAAATCCGAAGTTGACACCAGCACTTTGAGTACACTAACAAAAAGTTGTTTTCCTTCTTGCAGTGTTGGAGACCGAAGTTATGCAACAGCCAAACCTCTCCGGACCTGTGGATGCCGATGACTTTGATCCTTACGTATGCACTTTGAGTGCGGAAATGAAAGTAGTGGCCAAAGAGGAACTGCACGAGGACGACAACATACGCAAGCAAGCGTTGGCCCAGTTTCGCGAGTGGATTGCCAAGCATCCGCATATTAAAAAATGCCGCACGGATTCGGTGTTTCTGCTGCGTTTTCTACGCACCAAGAAATTCTCCGTGCCGGCGGCTTGCGAAATGCTAGAGCGTTATCTGACGATTCGTCAGCTTTTCCCGCATTGGTTCTCCAAGCTGGACATCGAGGATCCGGCCATTAATGAGATCTTCGATAATGGATATCTGGTGCCTTTGCTAGAGCGCGACGAGCTCGGCCGTCAAGTGATATTCTCGGTGGCGGGGAAATTCGATCCGTACAAATTCACGTCGGTACAGATGGCGCGGGTACATTCGCTGATTTGCGAGGCTTTGCTGGATGAGGAAGACTCACAGGTGGCCGGGTATGTTTATGTGAACGATGAGAGTGGCATGAACATGGGATTCGTAAGTTTGTGGTCCTTGACGGACTTGAGAAGTATTGTCAAATGTATACAGGTGAGTGTTGATGTCAAAAATGAAAGTAATTGTATGTATTAAATCTCGTAAACTTAAATATACACAAATTTTCCAGAATTCGACACCTATGCGCCACAAGGAGACCCATTTTATCAACATTCCCCATTATGCTAATCGTATTATTGAACTGGGAGTATCTATGCTAAGCGAGAAGCTCAAGAAACGCATTATTGTAAGTGTGAACGGCATGTAACGCCTCCACACAGACCATCTGAAACATTTGTTCTTCTCGCCCACATAGGTACACAAAACCGTCGATGCGCTCAAATCGAAAATTAATCCCGAAATACTTCCAAAGGAATATGGCGGTACTGTGCCCATGGCCGACATGATCAAAGAGTTCAAAGTGAAATTGCTACAAAGGCGTGCCGCTATTCTCGCACTCGACGACATGCACATTGAGGTCACAAAAGAGGCGGCCAATTTTGCCGGCAACGATATCGGTGATATCGATGCCGGTGTAGTGGGCAGTTTCAGAAAATTAGAAGTCGACTAAAATTGGACAATTGAAAGGTCAAACATTCTTACTAAGAACGCGGTCCTATATATTATAGTATTTAATTGTTATATGTATGAGAAATTTTTATATAAGAGAACGCACGTGCCGTGTAGTTGCAAATCGTAACACGTTCACCTCAGCACTCTAATGATCGACATTTGGACTGAATTACAGCGATCGCACAGTGGAGCACAGTATAGCTCACAGTCCACTCAAAGAGGTAATAGTCGGTCGAAGCCGAAACTCTCATTATTCCCTTACAATATCTCTCCAGGCAGAAACAGACTGACATATATTTGACTATCTTATACCCAGAGTAGGATATTCGTATCCCCCTGAAAAGCAGACTCAAATTGATGAGTTAATACAAAATAACCAATAAAAAGCATACCGTTAATTCTATTTACCTCAGTCAAAAACAGATCTAAAAGCAGTAGAAGCATCGTACAAATTGCTGATCCTTAAAACTTATTCTTGCGTACATTTTGTACATCCCCAGATTACTTATATCTTTGCCCTACAACACCGACCCTAATTTACCCACAATTCTAATGCAATCAGAGTCGAATGATAATTGAAAAAAAGCTTCTTCTTCGAGTACGATAATTCGTTTATTGTTAATACTTCGATCACTGGATTGCGTTGAAACCTTCGTTTTGAGTTTTGAAAGTAGGTTAATTTACCATAAAATTATCAAATTTAGGTATGCTTTCCGAAGACAATATTTAATATTTCTAGATGGTGGGATGGTTTCTGTGATCCTTTTTGTTCTCGTTATAATTCCATAAATGTGCCTACAGCAAAATAATACCATGCCTAGAAAGTAAGTGGCCGATTTGTTTTTACCATATAAGCTGTCTCTCTCTATCTCTCTCATTGCCTCTTTCCGGCGAAAAAAACATAAGAAGAGATAGTCTCCAAATTGAGATAATCTAACTAACCCTCAGTTGAGAAATATGACCAAAAATTAAGAATAAGTTTAATTTTCTTGTATCCTTGAATAATTTTCTCTCGCTCTCTCTCTCTGTCTGTCTGAGCAATTCAGCAAAATACTCCGAATAAAATCTAACGGGAAGGGGGGACCCTATTGTGGCTAACACTAATGTGTGGAAGAGAACGAATACTACTGGAGTTATTATTTAGAATAGCGCTGAGCTCTAAATTCAATCACTTGCTCTGTCGCTTCCTCTTTATTCATGTGTTTCTTTATCTTCATTTCCCTGTCTCGCTCTGTCTCTTTCTCTTCATCTCGTTCTTTCTCTGTCTTTTTCCCCCCCCTCTCCCTCTGTCTCTCTCATTCCCTCTCTCCCCTTCTCTATTTCCCTCTTTCTCTACCTCCCTCTCTCTTTCTCTCTCTCTGTGTCAATCTTTATTTTCCGAAGTCTCTCTCTATCTCTGCCTGTCTCTTCCTATCTCTCTATATCTTTCATAGTGTCCCTTTCTTCCCTTTGCTAAAGGGAGGTTACACTGGTCGCAATACAACACCAGTAGTAAAGGATTCCTCCCATAGGACCACCGCAAGGTACTATTTCACAAATGAAAGACAGAGCTCCTTTATCAAGATTTCCCAACAAGCGCTTTCCTCTCTCGATATCTCTCCATGTGTCTCTCCCTGTCTCTATATATTTTCATATATCTCTCCATATCTCCCTGTCTCTCTCTCTCTCTCTATCTCTCTCTTTCTCTCTCTATCTCTCTCTCTGTATATGTCCATCTCTCCATATCTCTCTCTCGCTCTGTATACCTCCATCTCTCCCTCTCTCACATTTGTCGTATAATCCACGCTTTAGAACATGTTGTTTCATTATGAAAGAGTGTATTTTCCGTTCGAATGCTCGTGCAGAATCCTTACTCCTGCACACAAGAACGCATCAAAGGGTGAACTCGGAACGATTTGACACCACACGACACACATATTTATTCTAGGTTTCCCGTAGATTGTCCGATTTAGAAACAGACCTATCGTTAGTTCCATTCAGTACTTTTGTGTGTATTTGTATTCGAGTTTTTTTTAAGTATTTATGTATTGAAATTGTATGCACAAATTTAGTGGCTAGGAAAAATGCTTTAAGTTTTCCATATTTTATTAATTTTACTTTAAATCGTTTAACTAAATGTACTTTATATTGTATGTGTATTTTATATATGTATGTGACACTCCCATTTGCGTCCAGTTATGCAATGTTAATAAAACTGTATTTTATAAAACATCTGCCTCCATGCGAGTGGGTACGTCTTTGTGTGATCTCCAATTGGTGTTGCCATGTGCCCTCTACGACTCAGCCACCATATGCCTCATTGGTTGGCTGGTTGTTGCCACTCCCCTACTATGCTCCAGGTCGTCATTGGGCATCGTTGAGTAAATGTGCTTCAAGTATAAATTGAAATAGTCAGTATAATTCATGGGCGTTGAAATGCGATGCTTGCGCACGGGTAGCCTTGGCGACAGCGACAACATGCTGGCCCATTGTCCATCACAGAGATCATCGTAACGCAGCAAGCCGACTTCGTGGCCACCGAGATCACCGGGTCCGCGGCACATCGGCTGTCCATCCCACAGTTTTGTCACATACTCGCGTATCCAGCGTGCCAGGTACAGAGCGCGGCAGTCGCAGTGCCAGGGATTCTTGTCGAGCTTAACGGCCACCAATTTGTCGAGGCCATTCAGGGCTCCATGGGGCAGATATTGCAGTTTATTGGAGTCGATGCGTCTGTACGATGGAACAATTTAATGGAGCAAAGGAAACATCAAATATCACTTAGCCCAAACAACTTACAACTTCTCTAAATTTGTTAGCGGTGAGAAAGCGCGCGGATCAAAATTCTTCAAGATATTGTTGTTCAGCATTAGGTACTTGAGGTTAATGAGCCCCTGGAAATCGTTCGCTTCCAGAGTGGTTAAATTGTTTGAGAAGAGGGCTAGTCTGGTTAGAGAAGCGGCATTCAGGAAGAGACCATCTGGAATGTTCGATAGAGAGTTCTGCCCCAAAAAGAATTCACGCAAATTCACAAGCTCAGCGAAGGCACGACCGTCGATCTGCGGAGTAGAACAATTTAGGCAAATTCGAAAGCGGGCCCTACGACTCCTGTGAGTCTGTACCCACTTTAGAGATGCGATTCATAGTCAAATCCAAAGTAACCAAGTGAACCAGATTCTCGAAAATTGTTCTGGAAATTGTGCTAATGCGGTTGTTGTGCAGCGTGAGAGTGCGCAAAGTCTTCAAACCCGAGAAGAAATCATCCGATATAGTGGCTGGTTTATTGTCATAGAAGTAGATGGGCAAATAAATATAAGTAAGTTTTCTGTCAAATCATCTTCAATACTGAATTCAAATCATGAATATTGGTGATCACATAACTTGGTATTATTAAAATATCATCTTGGTAGCATGAAATTTCAAAGCTCCGGGTTATTGGATCAACGAGTGACGTGATTTGAGGACATAGTCCGCTTACCGATGATGTTCCAAGAGAAATCGAGCACTTTCAAATGCTCTAAATACTTCATGCTGCCCGATTGCAGTATCGCAATCTCATTACGAGACATATCCAGTTCTTCTAGAACCAGCTGATCTCTTAATAGCCCCGGTGGGAATACCTTAATTTTATTGTCGCACAAATTGATGACGGTCAAGCGCTGCACATGATTGAATATGTTTTCGGGTAAGTCGGTGATTACATTATTGTTGAGATCCAACACGTTCAGGTTGCGTAGCTTCCAGAATGTGCGCGGATCTAGGTGTTCCAATTGGTTGTGCTGTATGCGTCTAGTTGCAAGCAAGATCATTAATGTTAGTTACCATCGAAATTGCGTCGACACTCACAACTGCACCAGGCTATCCAAGTCCTGAAACAAATCAAATGGCAGGAAATCCAGTACATTATTAGAGAGATCCAATTCCTGCAGTAAGGTCAAGCCGCGAAAAGTGTCCTTGTGCAGTGTGGACAAAGAGTTGCGCGACAGATCACTGATAATAAATCGAAAATGCCCACATTAGACACAATCTGCAACATTACAGAAAGGGAACTTACATTGAAACCATATTCATGGGTATCACTTGCGTCACGGGCACCGATTTCAAGTTAGTGTTCCAGCAAGTAAAACTTTTTGTGTCCGGATTACAGCGACACACGCCTGACGTGCAATGATTCCACTCGATTTGTTTGCCAGGTGTCAAGCGCCAGACTGGCTGCTCCACCGAACGTAACCGACTCTCGATCTGACGCACGCTTTTCTGCAAATCGAAGTTCATATTTTCGTTTGTCATGGGCGTCGTGCTGATGGTGCCACTCTGCTTCTCCTGGTCGTCGGCCCGCTTGACACCATCCCCTACCCAACCAGTAACAGCACTATCATTGGGCGTTGGCTTCATTAGCAGCAAAAGTTGCGACACTATTTTTAGGGCTTCGCAAGCGCTCAGGCTACAATTTTTTGAGTCGGCCACTATAATCGGCAGCAAGTAACGCTTGTGGATCTGCTCGAAGCTCTCATTGGAGGCCGGCACTGTTTGCGACAGTGACATCCACATGACATAGAACCACACGTAGATGTGACACCAATGCATCATCGAAAAACTGAGCTGGTTGGGGCAGACAGCTGGCAGCACTAATTGCGATTCGACGAAACTGTCGCGTTTTATTTATAGGCCCACAAATCCGTTAATTGTTGGCAGCAGCACTGTTCTCCTCTATAATTGAGTAAACATCACTTAATTCAGCAAAAATTTGCATTTTAAATCTATGCAAGGACGCAGTGCCGTAACTGCTCAATCGCGGTTCGCAATCTCAGCGTTATATGTCTGTTGACTCTATAGAAATATTCTTAAAAGAAGAGTGAGAGTAGAGTTCCCACCAATCAAGGGAAAACGACTTGGTCAAATGAAATATCCAATAAGAGAAAACAAACATGGATCGTCCACATACACAGTGGAAGTTGTAACCACCACAAGATAATTCCCACTGAGTCAGTATCGCTACTAGTAGAGACACGTCCTTACTGCACCACCAGACAACATGTTGCTGGAAGATATGAGATTCATGAAAGCGTTACACATGCTTATGAATCAGGTGCGAAAGCCATGCAAATCCACCTGGGAGTCTCTGATGAGTATTTTCAATGTCATTCTTAGGAGGCCTAGAAACCTGCGTAAGGAACTATATGCGAGAGTTTGGGTGGATTGAAGGCATAAATAATACGTAATATGGCAGACGCCTAAAGACAGTATCCCGAACCCCGAAGGGACATTATTAGTGGATACTACCTGTGAATTTAGAACAGGTGATTTCAGTGGGTTACCACTCTTTTTCAACTAAAGCAACAAATTATTCGAATATTTATGTGTAACGAAACGAACGCTCTTCTCGTCTCAGAGCGGAGGACCCTAAAAGTAGGCTTATTGCATGTGAAGAGGTTTACTACAAATTTGCAGTGCACAACTATGTCAAACAATACATTCGATTACCGTATACTTTTAGGATGAATAGATTTCATATGCTTATTAATTGGAGAACGGTTTCGAAAAGTAACGTGAATTATTCAAAGATATGAATACACGCCTTCAAATCTGAGGTACTCGTAGCTACCCAAATGATATGCCATTTTGGGCTGCGGCACTGGGCTCCAATTACAATGCCTGTGTTAAGTAGTGTAATTGAGTCTGATTATGAAAAACAGGGCCATGCTTCATGAATGTCAATAACGTTCGTTTGGTGGGAAATTATGAGTGCCACACAAGAAGCTACTCGAACTGGTATTATAAAGGAAGATAAAAGGCAGACACAGTCGTATGTACAAAAGTAGTGGTATGACTGGCCCCATTTGCATATGCGAATATTGAAAAGACTCAGTGAAGAGGCAACGACATTGAGCGAGCGTAAAATTCAGTAAGCGAATTAGTAACAAGGAGGAGAATGAGCCATTTGGTGGAGGCACAAATCACAGCAGCACTAGACGAGCACAACTGAGAATCCTCTTCAACTCCATAGGCTAAATACTTGTGATGAAAATGTCTTAGAAGCGCTGCTCTTAATAAAATTCAATGCCACAAACCCAGATAATATCATACGAGTATTAATCCAAAATTCCTTGACCCCATCCAACCACAGACTGGTATTTTGCTCTCTATTACCGAATTTTACAATTCCGCACTAGCTACCACTGGCTTTCGTTCAATGTAGAAAAATTTTAGAAAATGTAAAGTAATTTGCGTTAGAACAGGGGCCACTCTTCTGTACCTGTTTAGTACCTGTCTAAAGGAATTTGGAAACTCATTCCCAGCCAAACGCCACTTTAAAAATGTCTTCGAAAACATGGACTTTTATGCATTCATCAATAAGACTTCTGATCCAAAGTAAGGTGTTCAAATGATATCCTTTGGACCGCACGACTTACATATCTTACCTAACGTCCTTCTTAATTGCTGTAGGGCTTTCGATATCGTGAATTACTCGTAATTGGTTTTGTGGACGAATACTTCTAAGAATTGACTGACTTCTTAATAGGCGTAAGCTGGGCGTGAAAATCTACCACTGAATTTCAAACAAATCCCACAAAAGAAAGTAAGAAGCGCCCAAAACGAAGGTCTCTAAAACCCTCAAATTCGTCTGTCTGGAGGTTCAATCCGCAATAAATGCAGATGGGTGTAGTAATTATTTTTTAAAGTATTGGCTGCGTTCCGTGAGTCACGCGTTGCTGCGATAACTACTTCCTCTTAATAAGTGAGAATTTGAAGCTTATGCCATGGACTGGTATGACCTCCTTCCTAGTGGCTAATTCTTGTTTCCAACCATTAATCATAAGTTTTTTGAGAATCGGTTTGCCACTCTAGAAATTGCCACAGAAAAATACGAGGCTTCACAGATGTATTTTAGAAAAATTTGTGAGAATGCCTCCAAACACAAGATTTGACTTCCACTATTTGCAAAATGATTTCTATTCTTTGGCATGTTGTAATCGGCTTCAGCCTCCATGTTTTGGTATATAGCTCTAGCTGGAAATCCTAATACCAAGACCGGGAGTGCCACCCTTGTGATGGGATAATTTTTGTTTTCTCGCGATTGAATGAAAGGATTCTTGAATTAAAAAAGGATTCTTTTAAACAAACAATTCAACAAGTATATCCGAGACGACTCCGGGGGTCGGAGGAACACAATAACCATGCTCGAATAAGACGCGTCAAGAATTTGTATGTATCAGTAGCTTGAACAATTTGCAGTGAAAGGAGATTTTTACAACAGCCGCAATATTATAAAAACGATATCGGTCGGATTTGGGATTAAGGCCGAGTTTTTGAGTGAGAAGCGACAACCTTTCTCCATAGGCAAGGGGATGCAGAACAGCGTATCAGGAACACCAACACCAAAATTTATCAATTGTAGTACATTGGCAGGTAAATGCGTATCTCTTGTCTTCAGATAAAAGCCCATTTCAGCGCCTTGCTCAAACAATACCAAGTACAATAACTGGTGCTGCTGATGTTGGTGTTGATTACGATGTCGATAGCGATATTGATAAAAGATACGCCGTGCCAGCCACTGACTAACCAGGCATGATCGCTGGCAGAGACAATTGATAGGGTGAATTGATGAGACATTCCGGTTGATAAGGAAAATTGCAAGCGCTGCAGCCAACCTCACATACAGCAAAGATACGAGAATATTCCTCTTAGAAAGAACTGGACGGATATAAGGCTCAAATTAAGGAAAATGAGCTGCAGGAGGGTTTTAATGTATTCGACGTATTGGTACCCGTATTTGAAAACTCTGTGGCCGGCGCTTATCATCCGCATTTGTTGCACATCGATAGCCCAGGCAGTTGACTTAATAGGTGAGTGGGAGTTGGACAATATAATCACCTCTATTTCGTTCAACAACTCATGGGACATTTTGTCTCCTCGCCATGTACCAGCATTGGATGGAGAAAAATTCCCCAACAGTTCTCATTCCGAATGGGGTTCAATATTTTTGGGTATACGTAGTGGTGGCTGAAGTGGAGGAGAGTCAGGATACCCTCCTCATCCGGTGGCTGCATTGCATTAATGTGGATTCTCTTTTCTATCTTAACAGACTGCACCAATGCCGATCAAGTCACATCGATTTTCAATGGCCCCATTGGCCTGACGTTCAGTGGCACAATACACGTCTATGAGAACGTCTCAATTGAGGGCATATCCGGCAGCACGAACAATGAATTCGACAAGAACTACATCGATGCCCGCTTGGAGCTGGACATGGAGAGTGGCCGGAAGAATCTTACCATCTACACGACCGAACACTTCCCACGCTATGCGGAGGAGCAGACCGCTGCACGTATTACATTGAAAATACTGTACAGCTGCGACATGGAACGGACACGCACTTTGGTGGGTACTCGTACACCAAGGTCACATGCCATAATTTCTGTTTGTTTTTCGCCAGTTGTTCTTTCAACCCGTACGACTGCTCGGGTCAGAATTTAGACCGACATTTTCGCAACAAGTCTATGTGATCAACTTGAGCACGCCCATATTTAAGGGATTCGATTTAACCATCTTCACAGAAACCCCCATAAGTGCCCAAGCCGATGAGCTGTCTAAGGGAATTGTGTTCAGCTCTGAGGACGCAGCATTATTCGGCATAAGTGTTGGCATTCAGAACATCACCAACACTACCACCCCCGCCTCTACCACCGGACGTGACAACAGAACCAACTATTTTGCTAGCCTAACATTGAATCGCGTTTATCTGACGCCGCCAGAGGAATTCACTTTCCACATAGTGGCCACAGTGAGTATTTCCCGTCAGACTTAGAGTGCAAACAAAACACAACAGAGTTGTTTGTCCTCTTCCCAGAATAATGATGCATCGGCGCTTAGTAGCAATGCCACTGTGTTGGTGCGCGCTGACCCCAAGGGCCACCAACTATCTGTGCGGCCACAGTTTCAGCGGATGCTCTACCACGGCGTCCTCAGCACGAATCTAACGTTGCAGCCGCTAATTGTGCGTCTGCTGCCCGAGACTTACGCCATTTCTGTCCATTTTTCCGTGACTGGTATGGATGGACAACTGTTCCTTTTGACTAACAATGCTGATGTTGTCGAAGTGCACCTCGCTAAAGTATTGCTTAAGGAGGACATCAGAGATAAGAAGTATTTGGAACTTGAGATAAGAGCTGAGAATACGCAGTTAGCGGATTATGGAACCACAGCCATAGTAGTAGAGGTGCCAAGTTTAAAAGGTGCGTATGTAAGTAGTCACACAAGTGGGATGGGATAGGCCACCACCTCCTGGCAACTTCGTCAGATTGAGATGATGGATACACCCAGCCAAGTTTAGCACCACTCATTGGCCTGCTGTAGTCGCAATTGCTTTTGTGCTCCTCCTCCTTTGTCCTCTTATACCCATAGCTGTCTGCCACTATCTTGGCTGTTCTTGTTGTGTAGTGAAACCGGGTAATTTGGAGGCTCGTGACTTCCTTGATAAATCTTTCTTCATTTTTCACTGACTGAATTACGAAAGAGAGGACAAGTACTGGATACCCTAGGGTGCCATCGACATCAGATGCGGGTTGGTCGGTCTGCTAAATTCCTGGTCAGACATGTTCCTATCTATCAAGGGCTGCTGGGAAATATTCCTGTTTGAGCTGATCTCTCAGATTGCTGGCTCCAATTGTCTTTGCTCTTATGGAAGTAGACTGCTGATGGAAGTGGTTAAATTGGTTTTAACTATTTATGTGCCTCCTGATCGCGTGTTGTTTGTGTGCTATTTACGCAGTTTCTCAGTGTCCAAGGGAATCCACGGCAGGTCCCATTTACTTATTCAATTATGATTAATTAATAAATAATTATTTGTCATTTGTTTTCAGAACACTTTCGATTTGATAAATCTTTGTACGAAGGCTTCATCGATATTGCTGGGAATTTGGAATTAGCCGAAATTGTCTTCAACGCCTATGCCTACACTGATGAAGTGATTTTTGAGCTTCGAGGCGCTCCGCAAGAATTGACTATATCTAGAAACAGAAAAAATATTCTCACTTTGTTCATAACGCAGCGGGAGGACGAAAAGGAACAGGACCAGGAGGAGTTCTCTGCCGGTGCCTGGTCCAATGAAACTTTTGTTATATTCGAAGTGGTGGCTAAGTGGAAGGGCCTCAATGACGCCACCTCTATATGCTTGAAACTACCGCGGCAGATAATTGTTTCGATGGTGCCACAACCCGAATTTGAACAACCACTCTACTTGGGCAGCATAGACGAGAATTACGAGTTACACATGGACACCATTATGCTGGTGACAGACACTTACGTGGCTAACAAAACCGATTTCCACTTAGCGGGCAATGAGAGCGACTTATTCGACTTGGAGATTGATGCCAACAGCGTACAACTGCGCTTGAAGCCAGCGGAAGGTCCTTTTGCGCCCTATATTCCCGCTACTGTATACCTGACGCTGTTGGCGCAGACCAACCAATCGAAAACCTATGCGTCCGTTGTACTGAAAACGGTAGCAGCCGCGGTCTACGTCCACGAATCTGAGAGAATCTTTGAGAGCGCCTGGTACGAGGGAAATATTATGTTTCCTGGGGCAGAGGAGCAAGTGCTGAATTTGGATGCAATCGCCATTAGCCCTGGGCACAGCGTAAATGAGTTCGTCTTCACCTTAGAGGGAGGTGGGCATTACCAATGGAGCTGGCGGTTCCTCAGAAGAGTGTTTGCTAACCTATGAGTATTTTTCATTTTAGCTGAAGCAGAGTTCTTTGCTGTCGCTGTCGATGGCATAAATGACAAAGTCTACTTAAGTGTATTGGAGGATTTGACCGCAGAGATATTGGACACAAAGCGTCACATACTCTTACAGTTGAATGCCATCAAAATTACGAATACTGACTTCAATGGAACGGCGGTGGTTTTTATAGAATTGCCGGGAAAAGGTAAACTTAAGCTCGGAGATGGCCTTTTCTGGCATGATTTATAACGGATTAAAACACATTTTCTAAACATGGGGCCAAACATTAATTTTTATTTAAATGTACATAAAAATTAAGTGTCTGGCCTGGAGTGTGTAGAACAACACACTTAGAAGTCAATTCGCGGGAATCCCGTTGCTCTAAATCCATTACTCACCTTATTATGGGGAATAATAGTGTAGCAATTAGAAATTGTGTGCATCACCAAAATGTTTCCATTGTATATTGTCCAAATGAAAGACAGCAACAATAAGCAGCCGATCAAAATATGTATATGGAATGACAACTCGCATGGTACGGGAATGCAGCGAAATTTGCTGATGCATTCTCGTTGTGTGAAAGTTTGATTTGTATTCGAACTTTGAGCAGTTCCATGGCAAATGATTTTTCCAATTCCAATTTTCTCCAATACATTTGACTTGGTGTTCCGTGGAACATAAAAAGGCCCAGAGTGCGCATTGGTGACGACTCCTAATCTGCAAATTATCCGAAGCGTCATTTGAGAGCTCTGTTTATGTGTGGATTCTATAGACACATGTGTGACAATTCATTGCGCAGATTTCCATGACTCAAGATAATTTGCCGATTACGGTTTGCTCCCATAGTCACGTGGCACTTCAGTCCAAATGATACATTTTTATTATTAGATTGCACCACGCCCGCACCGACCGCATTTCTGCCGGAATTCTATAGCAGTGCATACATTTTCGCGGCCAAACCGCATCAGTTGGGCTCATTGGGACAGGTGCACGCCTCTGTACCAGGTTCGAATGCAACCATACGTTATTCCATAAGTGTGGAGGATGGTGAGTATGGCTTCGGCAGAGGAGTGAACGGGTTCTAGTTTTGCTTTTTGGTAGCACATTTGAAGAAGCGTCTGACCATCAACACGCACACCGGTGAATTAATGCTGCTCAGCTATGTCAGTCCGGGCGTTTACTATTTCAGCATAAATGCCGAAAATGAGGAAACCTTTGACAAAGCTACCACAGTCGCGCGTCTGGATGTGAGCGCCATGCTGCAGTGCGATGGACAGCGAGTGGCGGTGTCGAATGCGTTAATTGTGAAACATATCCAAGAGGAAGAGGAGCACGCCAACCTACTGAATGCGACCGTGGAGGACTGCAGTTTCAAGATTGTGCACATGCAACCGGATGATAAAGGTACCACCTCCGTCCTCTCAATGTCTGCTTGTACCAATTACCCCTCTTTATAGTCTATGTGTACATAAATGAGAGCACAAAAATGTTGTCAACAATTGCCATCGATCGCGAGGACGAGGTGTTCCAGCATATGACCGAGCCGCAAGTGCAAGTGTGGTTGCAGCTCATTTGCGCTAATGATGCACAAAATGAAATGAATGGGAGCCGCAGAGTGCGACGAGCTGCCAACTACTCGTTTGTGCTCACCACTGACATACGACAAACGCAGGACATGACCCAACTCAACTTAATCATAGTGGATATTAATGACAATCCTCCCACCTTCACTTACCCAAGCACACCAACATATCTGGCCTACCCAGACAGCAGCATCTGTCTGCAGCTCTTCCCGCCGTACCTGACGCAGGTGCAAGCCCGTGATCCCGATGCCGGCTTAAATGCACTCATACGCTACACCATGCGACCGAACAGACACTTCGGCATTGATGCGGTGAGCGGCGTTGTGTACCCCAAATCCAACGCACTGTTAACGGAATCCTACACGGAGCTGCTGGTACTGGCCACCGATCGTGCGGGGGCAGACGATGGTTTAAGCGCTGGCACTGTGCTGTTTGTAAAGCGGCTCTCAGCTGATTACTTCAGCTTGCTGACGTTTCAGAGCCACGAACCGCAAATGCTGCCGGATGCCTTAAGTAATTTGACCAATGCCACCGGATACGCAGTGACCGTGGTCAAGAGTGCTACAATAGCTGGCAACGCGCAAATTGCAGGTAAGAAGTTCCAAAGTAGCCAACATGCCAGACAGGCTCTGGCCGTTAACCAAGTCATACAGAAAGCTTGGGTCTATGCCTTCGACGCAAAGGAGCCAGTCAAATGTGAGCAACTGCAAGAGTACGTAAATTTCTCACAGAAGAAAAAATATATTTTATTTTACTCTAATGGCTTGTAGCAAGATTTTGGAATTGCCGATAGCAGGCAACTTTGTCGCAGTGGAAACATACGCTGCGGTGGGTTTGGCTTCAAATCACAGTGGTACCACCATACCAGCTCCACTCGCACCCGCACTGGCACCATCTCTACAAGACGACAGCACTGCTCACATAGTGGCCATTGCCGTGCTGGCCAGTATGTGTGCTGCATGCATCGGTACGCGGCAAAATAGCTCCAAATCAATAAAAGTTGCGTTTAACGCCATTTGTTTAAACTCCTTTGCAGGTTTTCTGGTTTGGCAAAACTTCTTGCACCAACGCTTCTGCACACGCCATGCAACTAAATGCACCGGTAATAAGGATACTCATACGCCCCCGTTGACGACCCTTTCTGCCGTTTACAGTGTACAGCAATGTGACAGGGTGATGCCAGAAGCAACTCTACCATTCAGCCAGGACACGAAAGAAACAGGAGCAACAGCAGGCGGTGTCTGCTCGCTTCAAGGAGCGTGAAGCGGTTCAAGCGTTCGCTTGTGTGCATTTGTTTTTTATCGAAATTTTATTAAACGGGACCTTCGTCGTACTTTCAACGATATTTATTACTTTTAATGAAATGAAATCGATCCCGGAACGTAGCCAACCCATTCGATAGTTGCTCATCTTAAATATTTTTGAGTCGTATGAGACAATTCAATCTGAAGTTGGTTACAGCAAATTACATGTTGGGCCTATGAACGGCCTTTGAATTAAAATCATTAATCATCATGCAGCTATTGAGTAAGAGGGGCTCCGACATTAGCGATTTTCGCTAACTCGGTAATGAGAGTAACAACTTTTAACTGTCGACTCCACAAATAATGCACTATAAACATATACAAGAAATGGGACTAATTTCAGTGGGTTCACTAATCGGTTTTTCGACATCTGTTTTCCTTTCTATATTTTCTTAGACATTAAACACATTTAATTAGTGCACCGCCACTAATAAGAAGCATGTGCGACTTCCTACACAAGAGATACTCGCAGCTAGCGGCGCTTTAAACAAAACATGCCGAATCGGCAAACATAACGAGCTGGTAAACGCAGCGGAATGCGTTTTTTGCAGTTCTTAGCGCCGAGTCGGCGGGAATCGCTGTGAGTGTGTCACTGCACAAAGTGTTGGTGCAAACTGCAGCATGAAAGTGAAAAGCCAGAACAAACTGTGCAGAAAGAGAAGCAAAATTTACATATGTTTATCTTCAAAACAGTTACTCCTGACGTGTGGGCTGATGAAAATATCTAAACAAACTCCTACTGTATATCATAGCACCAACACTTTTAGAACACAACTTCCACTAAAATCCTGAATTGTATATAATACAGCATTAAATTATTGCAAGCATATCACAGATGCATTATTATTATGCATTCAATAAATATAGCGAAGCATGCAATATAACAATAAAAAACAAGAAAAGGAAACTGAAGTCGGGCCAGACCGATTTCGAGGCCCCCTTTAAGCTTAAATGTCCGTGCGTGTTACATGGCGATGTACTTTACTAAAATTTATTATTCATATATCATCCATCATTCGTATGACTTTATATCGTCGCACACATACTTTTGTACCGGGCAAATATCGCAAAAATTAGAGGCAACTTTGATCATTACACTATTGAGTTGAAATTAGGACTCTAATAGGAGCCCTCAGAGGACATTGTCTAATAGGAAATCATACGAGAAGAATTGGAGTTTACACGCTTGATTTCTGTAGCAGCTGCAGGTACGAGGAGGAACTCGTCTCTTCTGTACATGTCCAGCTTTTGGTAGAATTATGGAACGTTTACTAGGATTCATAACAAATATAGATAATCTATACCAGTGAGGTGTCAATAACCTTCTTTGCTTTATGAAAAGCTCAGTTTGGTTCAATCTGGATGGGGAACCGTAGCCATATCCCGCACCTGCACTCATAACGGACCCAACTGGTAGTCTAAGTGGCGTCACTGTTTTCTGGGTGATGCGTCTGCCTAACATACTTACCTAGGGTAATTTTACGTTTAATCTTGAAAGTCCCTTATATGGAACGGGAGTGTGTTCTTTATTTGATCAACCCCATATCTTGAATATGGCTATATAGTGTACACTTGCTTGTTCACTTCATTTCATCCACAAATCTCGTGTAGATCTACGTTATGAAAATGTGTTAGTAGTGGGGGTGGTAGAAAATATACACCTTACCTACCTACACCGCATACTGTCTCGTAAAACCCTTCTAAATAACCGACAACATTACGTCACTCTTCCATCAATAATCTAAAGTTATAGTAATTTTAAAAAGGGTACCTGCAGTTGCTTATGTGGGATGTTGGCGTTGCCTTTGTCCAAATGGATTCATATCGCTACATGGTTATGTATTAAGATCAATGCTATACTTTTGGCAAGTGTCATTAATATGTCTTTAATGGTGTGGGTGTGGTAGAAGCTGGCCACAGACAGGCGGCTAACGACAAAATCAAAGGAGCTCAGAAAGTGATTGTGATCACTTGTATATATATATATCCATACCTGCCGAGCCCCCTATTGTTTTAGTTAAAGTAGCTCAATCGCACAAATTTAGTATCACCCTTTCTTTCTTTCCTTTTTTTTTGGGGGGAAAAGGTATAATCATAATTCTTAAGTAAATCAGTTTTCTCTCTCTCCCACTGGCTCCCTCCCTCTGTTTCTCGTTTCCTTACAGAAAAGTAAATATAACAGAATTAAAGGCATTGAAAAACTATCAAGAGCTACACGCACTTGTAGGGTGTATCGAATTTGAGCCAACGTTTGCACCGCTCAAAAAGAACTCATGTCAGGTATGAACATGGTGCTAAAAAGTCAGCTGCCAATTTGTAAACTTCTTTTGACATTTATACTCAGCGTAGTTTAGTAAACTTTTATGGATCGTTTATGCTTAATCAATGTTACCAAAACGGGCAAATTTACCTCGGAAATCAGTATTTTACCAGTGCGTGGCGAAATGTTTTATTGTAAAATAGTGTTCAGCGATAAGCCTCACTTCAGGCTTAATAGAAAAATTGTCGTCTTTGTAGTGAAACCAATCCAGAAACAATTTAAAAAAGATTTATTTAACTGTAATTCACTTAAGCAATACTTAATACAATTAAACATATTTCACTTTATATTTGTTCGCGTTTCTGCTTCCAAGTCACAATTGTGTGCATTCTTCATTTATTTACTTCACCTGCTTTCGAGGTCATTCCAATATGATCATCTGCTAGAACTAATTCCATTAGAGCAAAAGAGATAACACCATTCACGACTATTTTTTGTGTTTCACTGTTTATGACTTGTTATTTAATTCTATTACCAATAATTTTCCATGAAGGACTTCTCATTATTAATAATGACTTGTCACTAATGACCTTTTAATAGCATTTTCACCTCTATCCAGGTTTAGTTATGAAAGACGAAAATACATTTAGGTCTATATATTCGTGATTCGATTTAGCCAGGTCCGTCGTTGTACTCGTCCGTTCCGGTGATGATAATAGTATTTCAAAAACCTAAAAGCACGGAGGGCTGTAAAATGTATTACTAGTGTTTGTGCGTCCGTACTTAGATGAGGTTAGTGGAGTTGTTGTTGAGTTGATGTTTCGAGCGTCTCCTTTCGTTTGAAGAGCATATCACAAACGCCAAAAATGAAACCAAAGTGAATGAAATTTTAAGCCTAGGGATATGGAGCAACACAAACAAACGAATTGTATACATTCTCCTGTCTCCTTATTCGTAAAATGTTTCTCCTTATTCGTAAAATGTTTCTAATTGGAAATAAAAAATTGAAATTTGAATATATTTTACGGTTCGACTTTTCAGGGGAACTATATTTTCTATTGGAAATAATCTCTTTCCTTCTCTATCTCTCTCTGTCTCTCTCTCACTCTCTCACCGAACTAAGTGTTTCGTCTTCATATACATATGTTTGCGAAACTTCATAAGAGGCATGCTAATATGAAAGTCACATAAAAACAAAAGTGTAGGGCATGTGAAATAGTCGGTACGATCGCATTCAACCATTTTTATAAGTTCGAATTTAATTGAAGATCCCATCGCTTAAGTGTGTGGCGTGTAATTGTAGGTCGTGCCACAATATCAACACACAATAAAAGCATTGTTCGTGCTTGTGGTCATAATATCAGTTTACGATCTAAGCGTATGACACACCATGATCCAACTCCCGTTACACCCCACACCCGACCACTCCGCAGTACCTATGAGTAAGACAAATAACTTTGAAATGATAATACTCCCTCGTATACAATTACGATGAGCTGACAAGCTGCATGTCACATCGGCCAACAGCACCTTTTGGTTGTTCAGTACAAGTAGTACTCGCATGACGCCTCGAAATGTGTTGAGAGTGCAATTAAGGAACAACAAAATTCAGTTGGTATGCTTTTGGATTACCTGTGGGCATTTTGTGACTCCGTTGTGGTTAGAATTGAAGTAGAATAGAAGTGAGGTAGGCCGGAGAACCGCCTAACTGATGGCACTGATACCCATTGTACTGTAAGCCTGGAAAAATATTTGGGGTAAGGGGAGATAGAGGATTTTGGCAACGAAGTTACACCTTTTCAAACTTTTTTGACTCTTTTATGAATTTTAGAAGTCTGTCCAGAGATAAGAAAGGCACATTTTGCTCCGTTATGGTCTCCTTTAATAAAGCATTTACTGCTAGCCATAACTATGATAGAGTTCATCCCAATTATGAATGTTTAACATGCTCCCAACGTCTTCAGTCCAATTATCTATGATCCTAGACTGATCTGCTACTCAGAGAGTATGGGCACAATAATAATGTGATAAGTTATTAACTCTGAGCGCTACCAGATCAGTTATATTTTCTGGTCAGATTTGAATGTCTGGCAATTAGTTGAGTTTAGTACTGTAAATCATCCAGCCAACGTACATGGAGGACAGAGAAAATATGTGTAAGTTTTATGTTACGTCGAAGGATTCTCATTGTTCTTCTATGTCTCAGTCTAAGTTTAAGAAGAATAGCCCTCAGATACTTTCAAAGAGTCTCTCTATTACGTTGACGGTGCCGAGAGACTGGTAGGGTTGGAGATATTAGTCCTCCTCTTTATCTTTGATTGTTTTTGCTCGACTCTCACGTCGCCAAGGTTACCACAAATAAAGACAAATGTACAGGAATGTTCGAAGGTAGCGTAATACGACAAAATTCTCGTGCTGTTGATGTTGTCAAATGAAACATTTGCCTTAGTGAAATAATTACAAAAAACCAACAACAAGAGAGACAACGTTTATCTTATCTAGAACGAAATAACTGGAAAAAAGTAAATTTCAAAATTGATAAGAAATTATGTTAGAATTTGTGCTTTCTTCGAGAACGTTTTTAATTACAATTTCGAAACAGCAAAAGAAAAAATTGAAACAGCAAACAAAATAAATAAAAATCAAATAAATAATTCAATGAAAAAAGTTTATTAAAAGAGAGAGCGTAATTCAAAAGGTTAACACTTCAGTTGTACTTTGAGTCAGCTGTGAGTAAGATCACCAACAACAGCAACAGCACCAGCACCACCAACACCACCCAGCACTGGGCGGCCCGGCTATCAACGACCCTCGTCAATTAGTGTGGTTGCTGTTGTTGTTGCTGTTATTGTTGCTGCTATTGTGCATTGGAGCAGTGCGCTTTTGCTGCAATTGCACAATAGGATTTTTTGTTATTACTTTATATTAATATTAATTATCATATAAAAAGAGTATGCATTTCTTTAAAGAATATACTCGTCTTTATACTTTATAAAGAATTAAATTGTGAGCACAACGACATTCCACATTCTCGATGACGACGAACGAACGGCCACTCACTTTTTAAATGAATCGTGATTGTGCTTCATATTGCGCGCTGAGCGGCCGTCTTTGGCAGTCGCTCGCTCACTCGCTCGCTCGCGCGCTGGGTCGCCAGCTCACTCGCTTCCAGTCTACAATTGCCTCTGCCCAGCGTCAGCTAAAGTTCTTTGTTGCGGTCTGACGGTTGAGTGATCGTGCGATCAGCGACAACCGCACCGGACATGCGGCTGGTGGGCTGACGGGCTGTTCCAAGCGGGGCCAAGCTTAAGAACCTTAGCGCAGTGCACTGTATGGGATTTGGCTGGTATGCCCGCAAGTCACGGCTGTGTCTCTGCAATGTGCGTTCCGAACATTTTGTAGAGTTGCTTGGGGCCTGACTGCCCGCCTATCTTTCGGTTCGCTTCTACGCTACGCTCACGTACATTTAGCAGCTCCGTTCGGCAGTGCTTCCTCTAAACTTACGCTCTCCAATTGTGTTCTGTGTCTTCTGTGCCGCTGTCCCATAATTATATATATATATATTATGGTCAAAATTTAGCGACTGATTACATTTGGCCAGTGAGCAGCGTGCGCAGATTGTCATTTTTTTGTGGTTGATCGACGATCGCTGGCCGCGAACGGTTCGACCATTGGACGGACAGCGGAAAGTGGCGTTTAAATTTATGGACTTGTGTGTTTACGTCCGTGATATGACAGATACTAAATGTGTGTAAATGGTATTTAATTTCTTCATATTCAGTTTAAATACTTGAAATATTGTGATACTTTAATTAACACGAATATGTGCTAAAAACTCAAGTGGAGCAAAAAACCAAAAAAAAAGCATAAACAAAAAAATACGAAATTTTTACGAAATCCGAAAGTGTGCCAAAGTGAAGAGTTGAAAAGGTTCAGCTTGGCGTTCACAACCGACGTAAGTGGATTAAAGAATTGCTGACATAGCTTATAACACCGTTGAGACGGTTTTTGGGACTCGGAAGTGTTGAATTCACAGTAAAAAAATTAAATATATATCTAAGCAGATACAGTCCTCAGTTCGGCTTAGTTCTAAGCACATCAACAAACTGTGTACCTATTTCTACTATCTTTGTTGTGCATAATCGAAATATCACTCAGCGAATTCATTTGGTAATACGGCATAGTGTAGAACAGAGATTCCGTTAACTGAGCTCTAAGATCAAACTAATAGCATGATTCTCGTGACCGATGAACAGCTAAAGTTCTTCGTTGCTGTCTGACGGTTGAGTGATCGTGCGATCAGGGACAACCGCACCGGACATGCGACTGGGGGGCTGACGAGCTGTTCCAAGCTGGCCCAAGCTTAAGAACCTTAGAGCAGTGCACTGTAAGGGATTTGGTTAATTCAATATGCCACGATCAAAAGAGAACTGTTTACATGACAACTGGATCGTACACGAGTGTTCTAATTCGAACCTTGTGCGTATACGCAACTTACTAAATACCCTCAATTGCTAAACTAATATATATATATATATATATATATATATATATATATATATATATATATATATATATATATATATATATATATATATTTAGTAAGTTGCTATTGTTATCGTTGAACAATTCCGTTATATTCTTCCAACCTACAGGTGCATTTATGTTGGAAGTGAAACAACACAAAACGGTTCTGAAGATCAATCAGTCTTCGGAACAAGATTATTAAAAATTAGTCTTTTCTATAACATAAACTGAGTGCCATTATATGTATTATAAAGATAACTCCAATCTTATTGCAAAGCCAAATCTCCAGTACATTCTGGTACTAGTCTTCTTCAGCCATAAATAGCTCAATTGTTTGCAATTGACCCAACTTTACAGCACGCTGGAAACAGCAAAATTGCGTACAAGTACACAAAACAATTAAAAATATAATCAAATGCGCATACAAAAATGTATGTATGGATGTATGTATGTATGTATGTATAAATTAGACACACTCAAACAATAGGCGTGTACTTTTGATTCTCACAATACCAAAGTGGTGGTATGCCTTACAAAGTTGTAAATCTTTTATTAGTTTCTTGAGGTATGTCTTCGAACTTATTAGTATTTGAAACACCGCTCCGTTCTAGTATGATTGAAAACTACTGGAGAATTTGTTCACCAACCCAGAAAAGTGTACAAGATAAAAACTGATTCCTTCAAAAAGCGTCACTTGAAGTGTCTATAGTTGGAGAACTGATTAAAAGCCACAAAAGAACCACAACCCCACCATTTATGCCCATATACAAGTCCACCCATTCTCTCCCACAGAAAGTTGCATGCTAGCTGCACAATACCTCTCGGATTTGTCAATTTTAGCGCGATTATAAATCTTATCAGCATTCTCATTTGGTATTTTGTACACTGACCATAAATGCACACTGTATGGGAGGAGTTTAATTACACGAAGCAAACATTCAGCAATGCATATTCTGAATATTTTCTCGGTTCAGAATATGAAGCCAATATTATCCGAATAGGAATATTCCTCATGAAAATATGCCACTTGCAATGTTTCCCACACTCTTTAGCGTCAGTATTCTTAGCTTATCTGCCTTTTCCATACAAATTTGTGCCGCACACACTTGCTACAGCAACAATATTGGCACAAATTACGGTAAATACCCCAAAGATTCACCACACTTGGTCACCCGGTACATGTTTTTTGCACTTTAGTCACTAAAATTAGTCAAGTCTTTATATAGTATTTTTTAATGCATACGAGTATATAAAAAAGTGCAATTAAACATTTTATGAAATTTATTCACTTTGAAATAATCGAGGGAATTACTTATTTACTATATATAAATATATATATATATATATATATATATATATATATATATATATATATATATATATATATATATATATATATATATATATATATATATATATATATATATATATATAAGTGTGTGTGTGTGTACTTTTAATTTTCATATATTTTTATTTTTATTCTTTTATTGTAAGATGCATTTTAATTGAATCTGAATTTTTTGTGTGTCAAGACGACTGGCAAATGTCGAGTAATAATACGCCTACGTCCGGTCGAAAGCGAACATGAGAACGCTCGCGCATAAAATTGTCGACATTTTAGTGTAATTGCACAATGATGACAATAATCAGAGCGGCTCTCTTTTCTTGTTATCGCCTAATTGAAAGTAGAGCTCCAAAGTCCACTGGAGATTTATTTTTGACCGCAGAAACCGTCGCACTAGAGCTTAAGTCACAGTGTTGGTTACGATACGGTCACCATATGATGAGTAGGCGTGGTTATTAAGTCATGGGTATATTTTTTGCATTTTCCCGTACATGTCAAGGGATTTGCACGTACTAGTAGAAGCCAGAGAGTAAGCTTCATACGTCAAAACTTAAGACCACAAGGATATGGCCTTGGAATTAATTGTTATGGAAGGATTTCTTGAGAAGTAAGACTCAAGAATTACAAATGTGTACATATAAATACACATTGACCATTATTATTATTGCAAGTGGCTGAAAAGTGTTCAACAAATGCTAAATCGAAAAAGCGTTTTGTTTAGATTAAAGCAATATGGGGGACGCTTAGGGTCTGTAATGACTCTTTTCGCCGGGTCCGCTCGCCGGATTGCCAGGGGTCGTATACAGATATTTTCAAAAACTCAGCTTCCTGGAATTACTTATACTCCGCGTCATTGGTTCGTTGTCTGGTTGATTTACTTGTTTTTTCCTAGATTTGCTTCTTTTTTAACTTGATGGCTCGATGCCATTTGTTGTAACCAGTCCAACATTTTAACTGGATACCAACATAAACCAGTTGGTGATTATACGCATAGAAAATAAAATATTTTCCAACGAATCGAGAAGGCAAATCAGAAAAAATCCATAGTTTGCTTAATAATTTTTATAACAGTGTTTTCTGTGGAAGGATAAATTCCAAGGAATTTATCTTCGTCACATTAGCCGCCCTCCGTGGCCTAATGGTAAGCTCTCACGCTCACAGGGTCGCAAGTTCAAATCCTGCCCAGGGCTTGGCCTCAAAAAGGCTTCTCTCTAAAAAATCTGTTCTCTTCGAATCGAAGGTCTCAGTAGCTAGTAATGATTTTCCTAAACCCTTGCAGTTATGATTAACTATGGTGCGAGATATAATAATAATAATCTTCCTCACAGGACATTTTCAACAATTTCATCAATTCTTAACAGTTTTTCGGAATTTTAAATTTTGTTTTATTCTTTATCGAATATAATATTATATTTTTGTTTTGGAATTTGTTTAAGATTCCAAATTCTTTAAAAAACATAAAAATTATCGAAAATAATTTCAAATGGTTTGCTATAAAATGTACGATTTAATTAAAGAATTGTGTATGTTCTAGTTTGAACCCGTTTCTCTTTTTGTGAGAATCTTGAAATCAATAAGCAATTTTTTAAACCCTTTTTCGAATAAATCGGATAATATTCTAAATAACAAAAAAAAAAAAAAACATTGCACAATAGATTATACAATGTTCCATATAAAACAAATGTTCTCCTTAAGTTTCGTAAGTATTGTCGTATCTCGAATGCATTCTGAGTTCCAAGCATTCGTAAATATCAGTATATTTCAGGGTTGCCAACAGTTTTGAAAAATTGTAACAACTAAAAACAACACAAATTGAAAAAACACACTTGTTTAAACTTTTCCTTTCTTTTTGTAAACTTAAGCAAAAAATCTCACAATCAAGTTCTTAAGAATTTAAGCAACAAGGTGGGGGAGGACGCTTTTTATTGTTTGACGGGTCACAAATTATGATTATGTGTCTATTTCTGTGTGAAGCGAACACACAACCGGATAAGGGATGAATATGAATTTCATTTTGTTGTTTTGGGAATTTATGTATATATATGTATATAACGAAGGGAGCTCAAAGGTTCGAAAATGCACCGGTCCCAAATTAGGTCACATGACATTATTCAATATGTGACGAATTACCTGACTACTCCATATAAGTTTCAAATATTTTACAAACGTGTTTCGATAACAAAATCAAAACTTCATAGATAAGACAACGGCAGGTATTATTATTATTTTTTTTTGTTTTTCCACTTTCTTGTCCTTGAGAAATGTTTTGCTTTTCCGGCATAATATTATTATTATTAACAGGCTAAAAGAACACCGCCACCTAAAAGATCTATTATGCAGCCTCGTACCTAACTAAACCGTCCTAGACTGTTTATAAATCTCGTAATTACTGTGCGCTTAACTTTAACTAGGTGATTTGGAGATATGAACCCACTGCCCAGGTAATTATGTCTGCGTCTTGCCACCGCTGGGCAAGTGCATAGAATATGTTCTGCTGTTTCCTGCTCCTCTTGACAGAGTCGACAGGAATCGTCTTCTACCACGCCTATTTTTTTCAGATGGTAATTTAGTCTACAGTGTCCTGTTAAAAGTTCAGTATAGAGTTTGATGTCATTTCTGCTGAGGTTTAAAGAAGCATCTACCCTGAAATGTTCAGGATCAATGAGTAGTCTCGACTACCGCATGCCTTTTTGGGCTTTCCAGTAGTTTAGCAGACCTCGTTTTTCTTGTTCGCACAACAAGTTATTTGTGAAGTTACTGTTTACTCCACAGAAGGGTTCTGGACCTATAAAGGCAGTTTCCGGCATAATAAAGTGGGATTTTGTTCCGAACGTACAAATATAACGGTTTTTTTTTGTTGTATAATTTCGCTGTAATATTGTATCACAAACAAAATATGTATGCATAATTGACAAAAACTTGTTCACTAGGCAACACTGGCAGTAGGCTGTACAGGAATTTTAAAGATCGTTGCCTAAGTGTAGCAGCTCCTCCTTTTGAATGCAATATCAAGAGGTGAATTGCCCGAAGTTGACGAGTAGGGTAGAGGAAGTGTTCACGAGTAGGGTACTGAAAGTAACGAGAAAAAGAGCTGCGGCGAGGCATAATCGATTTGAAGTAAAGGCAACAGTTCCTCATAGAAGGCGAGCGAGATTTCTTTGCGCTAGTTCGAAAAAATCTGAAATGTGCATTTCATTTTATTTTAATTAAATTTTAGTTAATTGTACTTGTTGTGTTACTTGCAGCAATTAAGAGTGTCATTGGAGTAATGGAAAGAAACCCGCTCCCATTAAATGTAGGTTTATGCCGCTAGCTACCGTTTAAGCAGTTCGAGTTCACTTGCAATTGCTTCAGAAATGTTTGCACTTTTGAGAGGAGTTGTTAAGGTTCTTGAGCGAACTTGTATTTGAATATGGAACACGTATCTACGAGCGCAATTCCCGCGCTGGGGTACGGCAATGTGTAGTTCTGCAAAAATGCCAGCAACAAATTTGACAGTTGCTCATTTGGATTTTAGAAAGTTTAAAGCCGAAGAATACCAACAAACGTGAACTCATTTAATATGCATGTATGTATATAAATTTTAGATACTGCCCATAGTGGGGCAGTACATGTGTTCTAAACTTAGACATTTCCACTTTCACTTTTAAGCGCCATCGCACAATTTACATTGCAAAGAATAAGAAACATCTGAAATATTTTCTGTCAACAAAGAAAGCTGCCAACAATCTCTGAGAATAGATCACTATATATAGTTACATTATAATTCACATATTTCATTTAAAATGCCATGACAGCGGTTTTCTAACCTGTTACACAGTTCCGACAAAGTGGGACTGCTGTTTATGGAGTCTTGAAGTCCCGAAAAATACTTTTTAATTTTTTGGAATTCCATCTGGAGAACCGGAATACCAGGATACAGATGTACTGTGTAGGTGTGATAGGAGTCATAAAAGATTGACTAACGTTTCTTCCGATCCTTCAGCTCTTAGTTAGCTCCTTGATGCATTTCTTATACACTTTTCCAGTTGGCAAGCCTGTAAGACTCTTTTTGAGGGCAGCTTATCAGCTAAAAGAAAACGTCTGCCAGGTAGAAACATGTCTTTTTGTTGGGGCAGTATTAATAACACCTGAAAACAAAATTTTAGGAATTTTCTGTTAAAAAGGTGACAATTTGAGATTAGGAACTTGCGTTGTGATGGACCATTTACTTAAACTAAGCAGATTACTATTCTGATAGAGTTAAAAAACTTCCTCGTATGTTTTGATACATAGTCTGTAAATGCACTCGTATTTAAATATGGATTGAAGAGATTAGAATAAAGAAGTGTGTATGTTTGATATTTTTAAAAATATCGGTATAAGACTTCCTCTTTTAAGATAAGGAGCACGTTTATTTGTAATCAAATAGCCATAAATAAATTATTATTATTATATGTCACATCATAATTAATTATGACTGCAAGGGTTTTTGGGAATGAGTACTAGCTACTGAAGCGAAAAGATTTTTTAGGAAGAAGCATTTTTGAGACCAAGCCCGGGGCAGGATTTGAACCTGCGACCCTCTTAATGTGAGTCTAGCTTGCTTACCATTGCCGCAGAGGGCGGCTATAGTAGAATAAAACACAGCAAAAAAATGTGATTATTTTATAGATATATGGCCTGAGTGGACTTTCGCAAGGGCCACCGTTACAGTTATATAATTTTAAAATCAATGATATTTTCAAACTAGATTAAATGGCAATTATTCCCTTTTTTTATGCTAACCTCTTCCACTTGAACTGGAATCATTGACATCGCTCAGTCAGCACATATGAACCTATTTTCAGCACTTGAAACATATGGTACTACAAGTAATCCTAATGAACAATTTGTAATTTATTCAGAAATCTTTCTGCTGGTACATGCATCGGTAACAGTTCTTTTGGTACGAAGCAAGATCTGTTCGCTTATTAAAGGAATAATTGTAACACAAAAATTCAAAGCAAACCAGACTCATTTCTGCACTCAACTGGTTGAATTGACGGTTGACTGACTGCATTGCTGCATTATCGGGAGCAAACAAATTCGCAGAAAAAAGCACATCTTCAGCAATTATGGTTGCTCTTTGTGTTATTTTGTTATTGGCTCTGGTGTTGCAGCTTGCACCAGCTCAACAGGAAATTTTACTGGTTCGAAACTGAATCGAAATCGGTTGTTTCTGAAAGAAGTAGTCAAATACGAGTATATAGCGATTTCCCTTACACAGAAGGATCATAAAAGTTATGCTTTTATATGTTTAAAAAGAAAGACAAAATTTAATACGGACTTGGTATGCTCAAAAGTTAATTCGGTTCATTCCCGAATCAAATAAATATATATTTATAGCCTTTATATTTGTATTAGCTACTAAGTTAATAGAATATTAAAAATGTATTTTTCTTAGCCGATCTCTATGGTCTAGTGGTAAGCATGTTAGTCGGGGAGTAGCGAGTACGAATCTTGCCCAGGGCATGGCCTTGAAACACTTCTTTATACTCGGTTTTATCCTCCAGGCGAAGGCTTTAGTTGCTAGTACTCAATTTCCCAAACCATTGCAGTCATAGTTAATTATGGTGTAAGATATAATAATCATAATTGTTTTCTTTTCTTTGTATTATACATTATCTAGTTTTTCATTCAATGCCTTGGACCTTTATTCAGACATTTTTGGGAAGTTAGAAGTAATAAATTAAATAATTTTTATATGTATGTTTAAAAATTGATCTTGATATGAGCTCCAGCCAAAGTCTCTGAAAGCATATCAAGTGAAACCATTAACAATTTTCTTTAAATTAACAATCATTGTTTCGGCTTTAAAATAACATACTGAATTCGATACAATGCATGATTCGCTGTTTTGCATAAGCAAACTCCACAGTTACAGATCAAAACGTACCCATATTGACTCATAAATGAACTGGTGTTATGCTTAAGATGTGATCTCGAACGATTCAGCCACTGACCCTCTGATTCACTGTTGGGGAACGTGTGAGTGTATGTGTGTGTTTGTTTGTTTGTGTGCTGCGTGGCTGATATACGACTTTTCAATCAACGTAATTATTATGACTACAGATGCGGTAATTTACGTTGTCATCAAATACAAACAATCAATCGATGAGATCGGTCGGGATCGGCGTTAGCGTGTGCTGCTTCAAGTGTGTTTCGTTAACAAAACACTAAATTGACTGCAGTGCTATCTAAAATACTAGTACATAATACGGCAAACGTGTTGGCGTGCTACCGCCGCCGGCCTCTTATGGAGGAGGTCAGTCGCATGACAGAACTTAAACCATTAATTCGGAATTCCCGAAACACACCGTTTGGTACTTGGAAGCGTCAGCTGATCGTTCTAGTGATTAACAGTAGTTGCATGAAATTTTTGAGTGGATTTTTGGTGACAAATTTATCTGATGTTTGTGCGTGTGTGTGTGTGTTCCTATAAGAAAAAACATGTTTGTATGTATATAAATAATATGCGAAATATATTAATCAAATTAGTAAACAAACGACGAGTTTAGCATTTGAGAGAGTGAGATGGATAACTTAACTTGTCGTAGGTTTGTTAATTGTGCTTATTTATATGTATATATAAAGTGACATTTCGTAAATAGAATAAAATCCGCCACAACTTCCAGCGGGTGTGCGCAGAGTTAGTGGACGGAGAAATTTAAACATGTGTTAAAGCCCTCCCTTTTCTGTTTCCAGTTACAAGCACTTCTCAAGACATCACTGACTCTGTCAGCTTCAAGAAGTGTGGAAAAGTGATAACAAACAATTTGAAATTCAAACACGAATACTCTTACTCACAGTTGCCATTGAATGCATTCTGAACCGCTAAACTATTTTGACTGCACACCATGTCGTTTTCAATGCAAAAGCTGCGCTCACTCCTGCCTGGCCAACATGTAACTGGTAATGCCGGTGCTGCACAACGCCACTCAGTAAGTTTGGAACCAGAAATCGGCTTCCAAATTTCAATCGAAATGAATCAACAACAACAACACACTAACGCTGCTGACACTGCGACAGTTTCATATCAGAAAACAACAATGCCAGAGCTTAATGTGCATTTGATAGCGGCGCGACACCTGCCGGCGCTATTCGGCTTCAAAGTGGTTCAGGGTTACTTGATCAAAGTAAGCTTTAGCAGTGACAACAACCAAACTGATTAATTCATGTTTTCTTTTCGTTTACAGGTAAAACTATTTCCCGGCTCAAAGCGGTTGGACAGCAGCATACAAACGAATTCGTGGCCGAAATTCAACGAGGATTTCAAATTTCCATTAGCGCCGGATATCAAGTCAGTAGAGAATGCTTATGTAGTATATAAATAGTAATCCCTCACACTGTAGTATTGTTGTACACGTATGTATATTTAATTGTGATGCAAATTGAATTGGGATTGGGATTCAGTTGGAACCCTAGAATATGAGCATTCCTCTTTAAGGAACAAGCGCTGTTTCTACGGTAAAAATTATAAAAGAAAGGAAAAATATATGTAATCAGAGGTATATACCCTGAAGACAATATTACATTTTGCCCTGTTCAAGGTGAATTGATCTTCGAAAATGGATGGATAGGAATTTGTTACCTTGTGCATTGTGATACATCAGAAAAGTGCAATAATATTGTGAGCCAGGGGAACGAAATTGAGAACAATAATTTCAAACAAAAACTCCCATTACACCCAAATCTCAAATTGCAATTGTTTGAACATTTGTTTGGATCGTACTTTCACAGTGCAACAGTAAATTCCAACCCAAATGAATCCTCCGCGAAATGAGAGTAGACCGCCTAGAGCGGGTTTGCTCATATTTCATTTTTTTGAGCCCTGAATTTGACAGATTTTTGGTAATATCGATCTGCAATAAAACGTATATGAATATTCTAGAGTTTTTCAACATTATATCGATCACAAATAGAAGGGACCGATAGTTAACAAAAAATATTTTTTTGATTGTGTTACACATAACAAAATGTTGCCAAATTGCGCTAGGACCATGGCAGCTTCTGGGGCTCGTAAACAACATACGAGCTAATATAGCAACACACATTCAATTTTGGCAGTTCACCTTTAGAATAAATTCATCTTCGTCTTATCTAAAGTACTTAGTTACACAAATGTCTGTCTGGATTGCCACACGAATATATATCCTTTCGAACACTTATATGAATATACATGGACGTAATTTTCATACTCGTGCATAGATATATGTATGTATATATGGATTAAAAGGTTTGAATAAAGAAATTTATGAACGACATCTTTAAAAATATAGGATTATTAAAACCCCAAAGAAATTAATTTTTTAAGATGCGCCTTTAAAATTAACTACATTCATGGAGTGTGTGAAATATTGTCATCGATCACCACATGCTAACGCTCTTCTTAATAGCATTGTTTGCTTTGAGTTTTCTAGGATCTTGTACTGTTTCAGACGCCTGTTTTAGTAGTAATTAATTTTTTTTTTTAAATGAATCTCTGTGTACTCAGACTGATGTAATTTAATTTGGGCCATTCATTCAGTTAGCTATTGTTACATGTTTACAACCACAAGTTCAGTGCTCTCGTGATCGATCACTTCACTTTTCGTACTAATTTTTGTTTTTTTATTTTAGACCCAGTTTGAAGCACAGCCATTCCTCTCGACGCCGTAGCAAATCTGTTGGCGAATGCACGCCCGAAGACCTTTTTGCCGGACAATTTGTGGTTTTCACAGTTTATGCACTATTGGAGCTACCGCCAGCGGTGAGTTTATTCATAATTCTCGTGCATAAATGCGCAATTACACATAAACACACACACAGTCAACTTATTGCAACTGACGCGCGTATTCCATGGCATATTTTGAAAGAAAAATCCGCCAATCACTGCCTACAATGGCCAGGAAAAATGCCCATGGGAAATTCGCTCAGTATGCAGGTGTGCATTGTCCAACCTAGTGAAAACAAGCTTTACTTTATGTTATCACAATATTTTAACAATTGTTTGTGTCTCTCCCCACTGCACCCCATTAGAGTTTCAATCGATTTAACAGGACCTACCGATCGCTGCGTGACAAAAGTACCAATCTTGTGCAGAAGGTGGTCGAAAGTTCCAGCGGTAAGTCCAAAGACGACAAAGAGAATACCGTCAATCCAAAACAGAATGAACCGGAGAAGGTTAAACGGATATCCAACAATGCCAATCCTAGAAACTCCATGCCACCATTAACTATAAGCGAGTCCAGGCGCAACATTGGTAAGCGATTGGGCGTGTCTCTTATGAATTTTATCATGTTGCATTGCTTACAGGTTCTGTCACCTGCTATTTGGAGCCTAAAATTTTCAAACGCAACTCACGTACTGGAGTATTTTCCACTGAGGAGCTCTGGCTGCCAATAAAGGATATAAATACAACTGTTGTAAAGGGTCAAAACAATAATAATGTAAGTGCTGGTATATAAAAAGAAATCACACATTTCATGTTCATTCGTCTACACCTACCAAAAGGAGCATATGCATTAGTAGTTTCAGTAGCATGGCAGGCCTTCCCAGCACTTGGACCGCAGTAAGGGGCACATCAGTCCACATCGCTGCGGCGCTGCTACACATCTGTTTGCGAGCATTCTCCTAGATTGGCAAATAATTCGCCTCAATGCTTCCATTTGAACTGCAATTTGTGTATGCAAATGCAGCGAAAGTGAGGTTTACTAGGGAGTTACGCAACTGTTTATTTAAAATTATTAAAATTAATGGGCCTGACCATGTGTATCCACATGTTAACATACACAATGTCAAGGAGGGGAGGTTGGTAGATGGTTTGCAAGCGCCGACTGCCATAGCGTAATCGCCTTGCGTAATCACCACCAAGTACTAAACTCATTGTTTACAGTCGTTAAAAGAAAAGTAAAACATTTTTTTTAAATAAACCATTTTCACTTTTCTTCCACTCACTGCCACTGAACAGTTAGCGACTGCGGTCAAAGGCGTTGTGGAGATAGCATTGCAGGTGAAAGATCTCAGTGAAAGTGCACAAGATCCCACCCGGAACAATAGCAACAATCCTCAGAGCAAAGAAACAGCAACGACAGCGACAACGACTGCAAACGGCGTCTACAACAAAAATCCGCAGTGGAATCGTATGACCTCTGAGGTGAAACGTAAAATGGGCATCAGTAATAGCTCCAAGGCGCAGCACTACGACTTCGTGCTGTGCGTCACAACTGCGCGCATGCGCTGCTCCAACAAAGTCAAGGACGAGCTGGAGAGCACCTCCGGCAGTGTATACGTTAAGACGACCGTATTCGAACACGGTATCTACATCGATTCATGGAAGTCGACTACATTCTATCCTTCACTCTCCACCAAGTGGGATGTAGGCGAGGTAGCCACACTGAATATACCCCTGCAAAGTGTAAATAATCTAGAGCACATATTCATCAGGACGACTCTGGCGACCAAAACAAAGATGGGCAAAAAACTGGTGCTGGGCACTGTGACTGTGGGCGCCGCTGCTCCCGGCAGCGGAGCGGAACACATGCAGTTGCTGCGCGAAACACCGGTGAATGAACGCGTGCCCATGTGGCATAGTTATCAGTAGAGAAATTAACTTTTATTTATTTTTATTTTATTAGTTTGTTATTTTGTTTTCTATTTATTTTGTTTTTTGTTTTTTTTTTTGGCATTGATTTATTATATATAATTGTAATTAGAATGTTACTGAATTTCAACTGAACCAAATTAGATAATGTTGCTAATATTTTTAATAAAAAGAAATCCCACTGCGCAGTAGACGTCTTCTTGCGACAAGCATTACGAGTTTATAAGAAGCAACATCCTGACACGAAAGGATGTGTATGCTTGAACAAGATGGTTGTCTTTAACTGCAATCATGGTTATTTTCAATCCAAATATTGAAAGATTTTTAATATGAAATTTAGAAAATATTTTAAATCTCCTAAACTAATATTGTCGGCTCTTAAAATAAATACTGGTACATCGAGCAAGTTTTAAAATTTTCGAAAATCGCGGGATTGAGAAAAAATCATCACTGATAATGATTAATAAATAATCCATTAGTATTCCGAATTTGTACACGCGAATAGTGGAATTTTCTGTAATTCCACTTTAAAGTATGTTGAAAATTTTCATCAGGATTTTGAACACAAACAAATTTCGTATAGAAAAGTGTTCAATAATAGAACAATTGTGAACAGTAGAGGAAAAATAACTGACCAGAGAAATGGACAAACTAACGCTCAACGACTTAACCACACAAACTGTGGTGGACACAGGCCACTTAGCTATCAGTTGTCTGTGGTACAGACAGAATTATTATTTTTATTGCTATAACTGAAATCATTGAATTACGTCTGTAAAATTACACAGAACTTTTTATTCAAAAACGGGTGGGATGTACGATTTAATATCTACGTAGAGTGGAACAAGTGCATAGCTGAGCAACAAGGGAGGTTATGGATAATATACAATACATATTTTGTAAAGTGGCGTTTCCCGGACCGATCCGATCGACTTCTCTAAACTATACTGAACTGCGCTTAAGCGAGTGTCGTGACTTAAATGTTTTTTCAATAATTTAATTACAAGAAGTTGAGTTGATTTTGTAGGTACTTTGCTGTCATCATTATCGTTATTGCTATCGTTGGCATTGTTGCACTTTTGTACTCACAGTGACAGTCTCAGTCAGAGCCGTGCTCGCACTCCTACACATACACAAATTGCATCCTTGAAATTCAATTCGCAATGTTCTAATTGAACGTGTTTCATACAAACACTCACACACACAGCCATGCACACCAAATGTTAATTGAGTGGACGCAATGAACTGGGATTGCGACTGTCTAAATATGCATTCGTTTAAATGTATTCATGATGCATTATAAATGTCGATTTATCAATATTTTCAATTTTAATTCAATTTCACATTTGCACAGCTAAGTAAGCAGCTCTAAAGGCATCGATTGTTTATTGAGCGGCTCAGACATGCATGCATGCAAGCATCAGGCACATACTCGTGCGGTGCCTGCTGGTGGTAATTGTCGGATTTGTTTACAAAGAGACAAACTGTTTGGAACAACATCGCCGGTGTTGGGCCGCATGCGATACGGTAACGAGGCGTATTTGCCTCATTTAAATACACTTTTTAATTGGGTTTCATTTGACACTTTGTGTATGTTCAAAACGCCAGAAAGCCATACAATATGAGTAATGATGTAAATAATTATATCATATTTCGGAGATAGCATTTACATTCAAATTGGTTTTCTTTTAATAAATAAAAAATTAATTCAACATTTTGTTGTCTGTTCAAAGAATTTGTCAACATGTTGTGTCAACATGCTGCAGCAACATTTGATTTTAACAAATAACAGTTTCTAATTTGATTTCGTTATGACAAATAATATTTATATATTTGCTATAGTTAAAATTACAATAAACTTATGATATAAGCACAAGCTGCCAGGGTTATCGGCTTTCCCCAAGCAATATGTATTTCCCTTCTGCTCCTAAATGGCATAAATAATGTCTGTGAATTTTGAGCCAGATTTTATATTCTCTGGTTGTGGCCTACACAGAGACTGAGCGTCTACAACGACCAAAGCGACAACATCGACATCAGTGTAAACGCTGTGATTGAAATCATTTTAAACAGAGGCTCGCCGCAGCGTATTCTTGCCGCCTAAATATATTTACTCACAATTTACACCATTCTTGTCATTCTTTTCACACAATCTTATAATTTAATCCCAATTTACACACGCATCACTTTTGTCGTTGTTTTCGCGAATAGAAAATAAACACAATTTTATACAGATACATATTCATACACATATACACATATTCATACATATACTCATACACATACGAGGTGTGATCAAAAGATAACCGTTATTTTCATCTTTTCGTGAGTTACGTATGTTCGATGTTCGCATTTTTTTTCTGTTATGTTGGTACACATGCCTGTTATATATGTTGGCAATACCAACCATTTTGGATTGTCAGTTTGTTTTTGACAGATAAAAAGGTTAGTCGTGTTTTGGTGTGCTCTTCGATTTTGTACTATTCGAAAAAATGGATCAAAGAAACTGTATTCAGTTTTGTGTAAAAAATGAAATTAAATGCGCAAGGACATTTGAAGACTGTGGCCTTTGGCGAGTCTACTATGGCGCGAACACAAGTTCAATTTTGGTATAACCGGTTTAAGGAAGGCCGAGAAGATGTCAATGACGATGCTCGTCCTGTTCGCCCGAGCACGTATCAGAGAGGTTGCTGATGATGTTGGCATATCGTTCGGCTCATGCCAAGCAATTTTTACGGATGTTTTAGGCATGAAACGTGCGGCAGCGAAGATTGTTCCAAAATTGCTAAATTTTGAGCAAAGACAACGTCGCATGGACATCGCTCAGGAGCTGTTTTTGGCCAAAAACAAAACCGTTATCATGCCTCAACCACCGTATTCACCGGACTTGGCCCCCGCTGACTTTTTCCTCTTTCCAAAACTGAAGACACCGATGACAGAAAAGCGTTTTGCTACGATTGAGGAGATTAAAGAAAAATCGAAACAGGAGCTGTTGGCGATACCAAAAAAAGCGTTTCAGAAGTGTTTCGAGAATTGGAAGAAACGCTGGCATAAATGTATTATATCTGAAGGGAATTACTTTGAAGGGGACAAGATAGTTGTTGATGAATAAATAAATACTTTATTTTTTGATCACACAATAACGGTTCTTTTTTGATCACACCTCGTATATACATATATCTGCATATAGATGGCAGATTCTCTAGCGTGGAATAAGATATCTCCTAATCAATATAAGTGTATAAGCAACAAGCATTTGATAAAGAGGATTTTTCTATATAATTATATATGAACCTCAAATATACCTCATTCGAAGTGTCTCTGCTCGCCCACTAACTCCATTTTATAGCACGGATGTATTCAACGCGAGTTCAAATCCCGCCCAAGGACTGGTCTCGGAATTCCTCTTTCTAAAAACTCGTTTTCTCTCTTAATCGAAGGTTCTAGTTGCTACTTAGTACTCATTCTACTAAACCCTTGCACATATAATTTATGATGGTGTCAGGTATAATAAAGCAATAAACAAACAACCATGCCTGATATTCCGATACTGTTTCCTTTAATTTATATACTTTTCTAGAATAAAACTGTGGAGTCAGGACGAAATTGTATGCCATATACTGCCGTAAATTGCATGATTGGAGACTGCTTCGACACCGACGTAAGCTCAATTATTACGACTTATTTGATAAGTTTTCTAAAATAAATAATTGATGTAGTCGCCAATTTTATACAATGTTAATTTTTAGTATTCCATTCCGGCTACATGTGAAATTTCAGCCGAATATGAAAATAATAGGAGTATAGATACTGGGTATGTGAGTGACTGGTTTTTTCAAACTTTTATACTGCTCATCCATTTATCATTTATATATAATAAATTCAGTTCGATATTTACATATTTACTAATATTTATCCTTAGCGAGTGATGCTGATAAGACAAATATGCATATACATATATACTATTAGTAGTATTTGTATTTAGTATTTACTTTTTAGATACTTGGTGCCAGTATTTGACAGTATTTCAATAGTATTTTATGTACGAAGTATTTAAATACTTAACAGCTCTAGTACATAAAAATTAGTATAATTGCCCATCAGATATGTATAATGATTATTATAATAATATGTATATAATAGTATTTTCCTTATTCCCCTTCCCTATACACATGTTTCTTGATTACATGCAACATTTCTCCGCATCACAACCGATTGTTTATAAGCATATGATATAGTCCATTCGATATGCAGGCATGTTTATTGGCACATGTATTCAACCAAACGACGCAGAAATATACTGACAACGCTTACTCCATAGAATTTCAATTTGCAGAAGTGTGTGTGTGTGTTGTGCGCGTGCGTCAGTGTATCGCGCCGCGTGTATCTCAATATAATTAAGATAGTTTTTCACTGAGCCAGCCACACATGGCATATACTCTCAGATACATGCACGCACGCAACAAAACAACATGTCGCAGGTTGAATCGATCGCTCGTTGAATGAATGAAAATTCCCATACACAATTTTCTTGCGGTTCAGTATGTTGAAAAGCGTTGCCGGTAGCGGACGTGAGTGCACTCAAAGTAGGGAGATAGCAAGCGACCACATGCAATCAGCATATACGCAAAGCACAAATTGTTAACAGTTACAATTCAAATATACTTAAAGTGATATTTGCAAATTTAATTAACGGTGTTGTTGAAAAAGTTGCTAATTTTAATGTGTTTAATTGTATTTTAAATAATATTAAACGACTAGAAGAACGCTGACATTGATCGATGAAATTCAATTCCAAAGATTAATTGCAACTGCAAACTGATACGCCGTACAATCCGCTTGCGAGAAATTGAAATTGAGAATCTTGGTTTCTTTTGCGTGTGTTTTGTTTGGTAATGTTTGTTTTTGTTTTGGGGAAATCCCTACCAATGCGTACGTTGCAAACAGTCGTTCATTCATGAAAATTGTGAATGAAGTGGTGCAACTGACGCTAAATAAGTAGTTGGACTTTGTTGTCAATACGATTAACAGAAATAACGTTTCGTGCTGCTGCCAGGATTGAGGGAGCCGCCAGGCACAACAAGGAGCAGCAACAGATGTACTGTGCATGCGTTAAGTGACTTTGGCAACTAATCAAAACATCAAATTTGCGTATGAGACCAGAATTTCTTTGTAAATAGCAGTTCTGTTTTATTGCTCCTCATAAATACAAGAAAAACAAAACGAAAAACAATTTCACCAAAAATTTACATACATGTAATTCATAGCACGTTCTCAATACGAGTGGGTGTGGGTGTCGGTGCTGTTTTTGTGGTGCATCTGTGTAGAGAGTGGTGCCACAATATTGCAAAAGTGCACCTATACTAGGTAAGTGAAACTAATTGAATAAAAGATCTTATCTGGAAACCATTAATAAAATGAAAACGACTTTGTGAATACACCCACATAAGAACGTTCACACACACACACACACACACACACACACACACACACACACACACACACATATATATATATATATATATATATATATATATATATATATTCTTTCGTCTACACACTCATCGTCAGCATCAACTCCAGCTCTTTAGAAAATTATTAATGAATTAATAAATTTGATTATTTAAATTAATAAACGTGTGCACATTTAAACAACTAAACACAAAAAGAAACACCAACAAAGCAACATCTTAAAGTTCGAACTTTAGTGCTGAGCTGCGTTTGAGCCGAGTGCACTCACTGCACTTCCTATGAATGAATTTGCTGAATGGATGGCAGCATACGTAGTGGTTGCATACGGCCCGTTTTATGACTACTACTAGTCTGCCTACTTAAATCTCAAACAACAGCAGCAACAACAAATACTAAAAGCTTCATAAAACATTTTACATACTAAACTATTCGTACAACAGATCCAGTCGGTCATTCAGCCAGCCAGCCAGCCAACCAACCAACTTTATTTATGGTCAAATCAACAAACTCGTAATCCATACAATTCGTTAAGTATGTACGAGCATTGTGAGCATATTTTCATATTCATACGAAAATATCGGGCCTACATGTCTGTGCGAGTGTGAGTGTGCGTTTGTTGATCGCATCTCAACTATTGAACTGTGCGCAGCGCCACCTACTCGTAAATTCAAGAAAACAAAAAAAAACACAAAGTCCAAAACAAAAAAAAATCATTTATCTGCGCGCACTCACCGCACTCCCTCCATGCTTCCACCACGTCCACGTTCCGGGCCCGTTCATACCCTGTCCACACTTCCACTGCACGCCCGTGTTTACTACGAACTTGTATGCATATAGGCGGTGCTGTTGTTGTGGTTGTTGTTGCCGTAGCAGCTTTCGGACCCCAAGGTGCATCATTTAAATTCGCATTTGGCCTGGCCATATTTCGTCATTAGAAGTGCCCACTTATCTGGTCTCTTTTTCTTTACTTTTTCACGCTGCGCCGCCAATTACCTGAATCTGGCAGACATTCTGTCCGCTCCGGTGAGTTGGTTTTTTTTTATTTTTTTATTAAATCCCACCATATAAACTGTTCGTTCGTTCACACCTCGTCCTCATCCTCGACGTCGTTCCACCTCGATCGATCGATGCACGGTGAACGGCCAGCAAGCAAGCAAGCAAACAAATAGCACACTCGCAGGGGCAGACGGACGGACGAACGGATGTTGCGCGTTGGCCAAAACGACATCGACGGCTTTTGGTAATACTCTGTTCTTTTTTTCTTCAATTTTGCTAAATTTTTTTCTCGTTTTTTTAATCACTTAAAGTGTAAATTTGAATGAAATCGCAGCGGCGCGATCGTTGCGATTGTACGAAACTTGCTGGTGGTGAATGGGACGCATTTTCATTCATAATTTCGAACTGACTGCCTCTTGGAGAGGTAGCAGGCGGTATCTCTCATTTCAACGTTTCGCAGTGGTGTAGTCTTGTGGCGTGAGAGCTGATTGAATATTGCCATGTGCCAGTTCAGTGATATATGAACGTCCAAGTTACTGGGAGTTTGGAAGAGAAACTGCCTCTACTTGAAGTTGGAGTTTAGTTAGTTCTTGAAATAGTTTCTATAGTTTCTAATTTTGTCCTCCTTGAAATAGTTTCTAATTTTATCCTCCTTGAAATAGTTTCTAATTTTAACCTCCTCATCCGGAACCCCTCCCAATTGGAATCAAAGATATTGAGATTAATTATTAAACTTCAATTAAATAACGGATTTTTAAACTAACGAAAGAAAAAGCGTTTTTCGTGGCCTGTACAAAGTCTATAACAACATTACATAAGCATTATAGCAGCTAGTAGTCTCTTGCAATGTTTGAGTAAAGCTTTTATAAAGTTTTCTAAACTTTATAATTAAAATCACTCAATTGGCGCTACAAAAACTTCATTGACAATTTTTAAAGACTTCTAGCAAAGAGTATACATATATAGAGCTCGCATGACGAACGAAGTTATTGTTGCAAAAATTTGGTTCGAGGGTTTTCTAGTAAGCCCCTTGCACACAAATTGCATCTCGCTTCCCCTTGCCGATGATCACCGATTTTTGTGAAATCGCCTTCACTTCCATTACACAAAATTTTGAGTTATTCAATCTCTATGTATGTACGAGTATACTCTTTGCTTCTAGTATGTGAAATCTTCGTGCGTTTATAAATATGAAGCATTGTAAGGCCATTCAAGTTTCTTATGAAATACTCATACATAACTGAATTCTTCCCAAACAAAAATTGAATACCAACTCAATGCTGTTCTGTACGTTATTCCTAGCATTGGTTTCGAACTCAAAAGGTTCCTTAATGGGAAGCTCTGCCAAGAATCGAAAATCATTCCGAAATCCCATTATGAGATGATCTCGTTTCGCTAGATTTTGCCCCAATTGGTTTTTATGGCAGGCAAAATTTTGATTCGGTCTCTTAACGGTTCTTTTTTCATAAACTATTCGACTTGGTAACTCTTTTAAATGTGAGTCAATTTTTGAAATCAAGCTAAAATATTGTGTGCCGCAAACTTTGGCAAATCACCATAGAAATACTTTCCAATTGTGTAAATTGATTTCCAAAATCAGAGCTCAAATTGCCGAGTAGTCAAAGTCTACCCAGGCACAGGAAGTGGGGATTTATCCGTCTGCTATTTGAATGATTTTGCGAATTGATCTTGGCCGAAACGACAGACAAGCATCATTTACTAAATCAGTTGGATGTGGATGGTTTTTTGAGTTCGTTACCGAGCGATGGTCGAACTGGAAGCCATGCGGTTTCAGTAGGATGCCTCAATATATGAACCAGACAAGATTCAATTGGGCTACGTCGCTTGTTCATATCATTCAGTCATTTTATTCGTACCCTTGTGTATTACACAAAAGTTCCCAATTTCATAAACTTCTGTTGAGTTTCGCTTCGTTGTTCAGAGTTTCCAAAGTTTTCACCACCGTACCGAGGATCCTTGGGCAACTTTGGAAACACTTTTAAGTATTTCACATTAAAATTTAGTTTACTCGTAAGCACCAGTTTCGAGACAGGCACTTTTAGTGAATTCCCTGAGCTGCGCTGATTACCATATATTTATATTGGATCTCACAGGTCACGACCGACATGGCTCCGCTGGCTCATGGGCTCATATAAATAGATATCTGAAATAGTTTTAGACACACTTCGCGTAAACAAGTGTTAAATAATTCGATTTCTCCGCAAACTTTGGTGGCGAAAAGATTTTCAACGATACCAAATGGGCCGTAATCTGACTGAGTTTTCAACCTATTGCTCCCAAATTCATATACTTAGAATTTACGAGGAAGTCATCCAGAAACTAGTCTGTAGGAATTCTGTTTTTAGCGTTCATTCTCTGGGAGTACCTGGTTTCCGCAGCACTGATCATCTTCAACCGTGTACCTGACATTTTTTTCAACACTTTTCCATTGTTTGGAAGATTTGTTATTAATAGAGTAGTTCAATTATGGGAGCTACTCCCACAAACTTGGATGACAGAGTATGAATTTTTTGGTCGATGATTGCAGTTCATCATAATTTTGAGTAGATTTCACTTGCAATTTCATTGGTATTTAATGCAATCGTCCGAATGTTCTCTGCAGTAGGGAATGTGCTGCCAGTGCGCGGTTATCGGGTGAATGTGCCACAAATTGTGTACTCGTAAAACCCCCAAATTTCGAACTTGCATTCAAAGAGCGACAGAAGCGGGTGCAGTTTCATAGACAATGCCGGTGCAACCATGTCAGACTGTGCTATTATAAGTCGCGTGGCCAGTTAGTATAAGAGAGAGTGTATATTTATATATATATATATATATATATATATATATATATATATATATGTGTGTGTGTGTGTGTGTGTGTATGGGGTGTGTGTAAATTAGATTAGTTTGGATTGGCTTGGAGACTGGATTGGCATCGTAGTCAAGTCGTTTCTCGCCCATTAGGTTTAAAACGTTTAAACAAGTAGCTGGCCGTAGTGGGTTCATTTGCGTGGGTTCTAAAATATCTTAATAAGGTTTAATTTCGGTATATGCCACGATTCTTTTGAATAGTTCCGAAAGATCCGCTGACACACGGCTTACTAAAATCCACGAGCTGCATCTTGGGCATAGATGTGTGTGTGCTTTTTTCACTATGGTGTGTTTATGTTAATGACATTGCATTCGTGGCATTGGTTGTTGTTAGGATTGTGGTTACATGTATTGTTGTTGTTGGCGTTGTTGTTGTTGTTGTTATTATTATTATTGTCATTTAAATCGCTCAACCGTATTGTCGCCAGCAATTTTGTATTAATTTCCAACAAAAACACAAATGCACATCTGATATCTCCAATTTAAAGGCGCTGTGAGTGCACTAAAAAATTGTTTGTTTCTGCGTATGTGTGTGTGGTGTGTGAACGCATTTTCATGGTGCCACTGGTGGCTGAGAGTGATGTTGACGATGTCATATTTGCGTCATTTCATTCTTTACATATGCTTGTTTCTTTTTATTAGGTAATATATGGGAAGGGAATGAGTTTGACACTTATATGACATAGTGTGAACGCTGCACAATTTTACTTTGCCATTTATTGCTACCTTTGTTTTTCATAGTCGTTTTATTCCCAGCAATAAGGTAGTATTCTGATGGTTTAGACATGGACAATGGACTTAGACAGCTGGAATTTCTCCACAAATGAAAAAATACAAAAATTAAATGTACTTCTCCAGGTGGTAAAACTTCACTACCAGATCTGGAAATCTCAATGGAAACTGCAGTGCTTTGATGATATTTTGAAAAATCAGATATCAAATTTGTTTCTCTATCTCGCTGTCTCTTTCTTTGTTTCTCTCTCTCTCTCTCTCTATCTCTGTATCTCCCTTTCTCTCTCTTCCTCTCTCTTTCTCTCACAAGCTCCATATTTACAGTACCTGGTGCAGTAATTCCACTATGGTATATACCAAGATGTATTAACTGAGGTAACTGAGTCTCCTGAATAATTTCGCTATATATCAAGTCATATATATCATTGTAAATAGCAACAACTAAACGGAAATGAGAAAGCATCCCAGACGGAAACTGCGTGTATGAATATTAGGACATTGATGCTTATCTCCAAAGTTTTTCTGAAAATATTCGTTACCAATCAAACTACGAAAGGAGCGTTATTTTTATGCTGTGTCTGTTGAGAGCAGAGAACACAGAGAAAGTAAACTCTTTTTCGCTGCCAGCGTCCGTAGCGGACACACCACGCTTTTGAGTGGATTCAACACGATTTTCAGTGGATTCATGTACAACGTCCATCTGCTTTATTTCGCTGCTTTGTCGTTTGAAGTTTAAGTTTCTTTACTCTGCATACTCTGGTTGAGAGTACTGGGTATCTATTGCCGACGAGGTACTTTCGGTGAAGAGGAGAATATAGGATATCGTTTTTGGAGCTTCTTACGTTTATCACATCCATCTACACACACATGTTTCGTTTCTTCAACTCTTCCTTTTGATGTCAGATTATAGTTCATTATTATAACTGTTACAACCATATTTACGTCAGAATGAAGTCCATTGTCAGCTAGCAGAAAAATATCATTGTTCTCTCTAACTCTAGATTTCCTTTTCTTCAGTCATATGCCATTGCAAGGATTCAACAAGTCACCCCGTGGTAGGTGTTTTAAAGGATTTTAGTCATAGAGCTAAAGTTGAATGATATTATGTCAGCTTAGCTTATGCTCGGTCTTCATTTGACTTGAATGTCATTTCACTCCATATAGAAAGGCAATTGGCATAACATCATACCAATAAAAATACAACTTGAGTGGTTGCGAGAAACACAGAGCTCTGGCAACTTCTTTATCTCCCTCTCCCTCTTTTTCTGTGTAACGTTATGTTCAATCCTCTTCTGGCATTTCACTGCGCATAAAAGGAAACGTCATACAAGCAAAAATAAAGGTTGAGGAAGGCCTCTGACCTCTCTTTCTCTCTCTCTCTCTTTCTCTCTCTTTATTATTATTATTATTATAACTACTATTATTATACCTAACACCATAATTAATTATGACTGCAAGGGGCTGGGGAATGAGTACTGGCTACTGAGGCTTTCGACTCGAAGAGAAAATATTGTTTTAGGAAGAAGCATTTTTGAGACCAAGCCCGGGGCGGATTGAACCCGCGACCCTCTGAGTGTGAGTCTTGCATGCTTACCATTAGACAAGACTTGAAAGATCACTGTGTACAGAACGTCAATTTACATAGTATCACTCCAGCAAAAGCACCGGTTGAAAATTTGAGAGAGGGGCAGATAATTCTGGTTACACTTGTCTGAGGTTGAGTCATTAAATTAGAAAAAATTCAGCATCTTACGTCTGCTAAATGGTCTTAAATCAGAAATTGGCCTCGGTGGCAAATTTGGTTCATTGATCGATTTGCAAATAATCCCTTCGGTATCACGCTCACTGGTCGTTGGTTACAGTCTGTTCGAACAACACGTACAGCTACGCCTCAGCGCGTACATATGCGTCTTCCAAGGTTAGGGCAGGCATTTCCATTCGTCAGATAAAAGACAGTGTCTCTCTCTCGTGTGTACTTTTAGTTGTTGACATTGTTGTCGGATGTATGGCGAAATTATCCTGGTTAGTCTACTGTCCTGCTACCAGCTACCTCTCCCTCTTGGAATATTTGATTGAAACTGGTCTGTGCTTTGTCCGACATCTGAAAGAGTATTTTCCAATGGCCTCCTATTAATTCGATGGGTCCCACTCGGTCATGAGTTTTTATGAGTGTAGTCCGCTTACTGAATGCCGCCTGTTTTCGTACTTGATTAAGGCTATTAATGCATCTGATAGTGATCGAATGATCGAAGTGACTGCGTGCTTCAGACAGCCAACGAGCGCCGAATTGGTTGGGAGTTCTTTTATGGAGACGAAGTTAGCTTCATTCAAGACGAAGTTGGCTGCATTGGAGACGAAGTTGACTGCAAAAACACCAACAAAAAAGGAATTCGTTTTGATAAATGTGCTGATGGTGCTAATCTTGAAGCTTGTAATTGGCGCTGGTGTTGTTTTTCGTGTTGTTGTTGTTGTTGTTGTTGTTGTTGTTGTTGTTGTCATATATGGCTCATTAAACGATGCTTTATTAGAACGACAAACGATTTTGAATTTTGATTTGATGGTAATATTTGGCGACATGCGTTTAGGAATTATGAGTAATCGTTTAAATGTTTCTTAACTGGATTTGATATGCGCCACATGGAGGTCATATGCATACACGAGTGGGTAATCTTGGCTGGCACCGACTGCTTTGAGTATAAACTATGATACACACGTTTGATATATTTTTGCCTGTGCTCTTTATGTGCTTCATTTAGTGCGTGATATCATTATTTTTATGACATTTTTTTATACATACTTATTTATATAAGTATGTATATATATTTAAACTTATACATACAAACGTGTATTTTATTTAAATATTTTGCTCATTTCTATTTTTACTCAAATCTGAAGATGCCACTGATAAGACATGAGCGCTTGGTACGCTGGAAATATACACAACGGTGGGATTTTGTTGGGAAATTCCTCGAAAGATAAATATGAAAATATTTCGTAATTCTTCAATTCTTTGATTACAAAATGCAATTATTTAAACGTGAACGCTTTTATTTGCACCATAGCTGGCACACTTGCTGTGCACGAGGATGGAGCAACTGCATCCGATTATATTTTATCTATGCTATGCATGGCAATGCTTGATGCCCCCTTGAAAGTGGATACATGTGTAAATGGGCATTCATCTATCAGCGTGACATCATGCCACAAATTATGACAAGCCCAGCCAGCGCAACGCAATTCGTATTCGAAAGTATCAAATGTCTACGCCGATTGCCAACAGTAGTGATAAATGCCCATAAATATGGTCTTAACGTGACGTGAACGATTACAAGTAAGCCACATTACGAGATGCGATACGTACCAGTACGACTGCCGCCGGGAGCAACGTTTTACAGCTTCGCTGGCAAGCAAAGGCCTCGACATTGTCAGCGATTTTTATGATCTGAAAACAGAAAACGGAACACACACCAACTTGCACCGAAACACCACGCACTCAAAGTGCAGTTTATGCGAGATAGGTTAAGGGAAATCTGTGGAAACCCAACACCGCGTACGCCCATGTGTCCGTGGCTGCTGGAAAGAAGCAACAAAGACATGGATATGCCGACAGACACAGAGACGTACGCGGAGACAGACAGGCCGCGGTGATACGCATGCGTGTTGAAAGGCGCATTTATCTTACGCTGTTTATCCCGCTTGAAGCTTGTAGGCTGGAATTATTTACAAGCGTTAAATTAGCGTAAACTCCGAGGTGTTTGTGGGTATACTGCTTTATGCCTGACGGGGAACTGAAATCAGTTTTGTTGTTGCTGCTTTCTAAAGATTCGTAGTTCAATGCGAATTTATCGCATTACTGCCTAGATTTAGTTTTCTATTTCTCTATACTCGTATTGTTTATTTTTTGAGCTACGAGTACAAACGAATGATTCGTATGAGCAGAAGAGAAGGCTCTACGATCTCAGTGCTTCTGGCTTATGAGCCCCTCCTAGTTCGGACAATAATTTATTGTTACAATCTTTGCCGATATTTTTGATAGATTTTTTCACCAGTACCACTCAGCTAAGTAACGACATCTGGTTGTAATAACACTATCACTGTAACACAGCACTCCTCTAAGTCACATACCCACACTCTACACATATCGGCCTTGGCTATATCCTTAGTTTACAGCTTTTGTTTAACTCTATACTATGCAATATAAACCAAACGACAATTCGGGCTTAGCTTCTATGTTAACAGTTTGATTTGTACTTCCACAAACGAAGTCTGCGATTCACCTTATCACGATCAATTTATTTTAGTTTCCTTATACTGCCCATCTCCAAAGGAAACTTTATACGGGAACTCCAGAAAAGCCAGAAGACAAACAATTTTGGGTGTATTCACAACAAAACTACGAGTAGCACAGGAATTGCGTTAGAACACAGATTAGCACAGTTATAAGAGAAATTTACTGAAAGTGTTCAGTTTCGATCGAGCATATTATAGATATGGAGATGAAACAGGAATTATAAATGAAACGAAGTACGAGTATACGCCTCGACTGATTCCAATAAAACAACGCTAGGTGGCTCTTTGGCTTGAATGACAAACAGCTGTTTTTTCTTTAATCATGAAGAGAAACATAGATAGACATTGGATGCATTCTGGCAACCTATCGGTTTCCTTTCGGGTGAGTAGAACAGCGCACTTGGTTTGTAAATGTGCCGCTTCAAAAATTTGTCACTTTGTACGTAAACATCTGTTCTCTAAACAACTGTGCTGAGTGTTGAGTACGGTAGCGAAGAAAATTTTCGCTCAAAGAGATGGCGTCCGCTCGGTCAGCTGGTTCCAAAAAATTTGGGGAGTTCTGATCGTTTGGGTTTCCGATGGGCTGCAAGAACGCAGTCATTTACAAAATATGATTTACATCGCCTAATTGCCAACCTTCTTGGCTTTGACGTTGTAATTGAAGAATCGTTGAATCGTCGAGGGTGTTTTTATGTATCATATTCAAAAATATAATATAAAATATTGAAATATGATCAAAATTTGTTTTAAATTAGAAATGATTTTGACTGATTTCATTGAATCTAACCATGATTCTTCGAATACTATGTTCCGATAGCCGCTTGTGTGAATCATGAAATTCACGAACACGTTTATGAGTTAGGCTGGACAACTATCGGACACACAAAAAAAAAAAAAGAAACAGAGCACCCTCATATACACATATTCCTCTTTAGTTGCTGGAAATTTTGTCTTATTTACAGCTTGTGGGTCCTTGACATATACATATCCTGGTCTCATGTACCCGCCTACTTATTGTGCCGATTTCTGTGTTTTTCCTTCTTAGGCAGATAGTTGCGCTTCCATGAAAAGACAAAAAGTCGCCCAAACATAACGGTAGTTTATTGGGAGTTGCTTAATTATACCCTCCTATGGCATCCCCAGACTTCACGTTATTCTATTTTTTGTTGGGCATATTTTTTGTTGTTTGTTGCAACCACAGAAACATGCTAATGAGCGGAAAAGAGGGTGAAAGAGCATCTTGAGCATTATAATGATAAATATAAATTGTATGCAGAGCACAGCGTCTGGAAGTATCGCATAAATAAGTCAGATGCGGCTGGTTGGTGGCGTATTTTTAATTTGATTAGTATTTTATTTTACGCTTTACGGTCATAAAATAATTAAAAGCGTATAAAGTACACTTGCGAGTAAATATATATATGCAAATATATATAAATATGTATTTATGCATGCATGTGTGTGTATGTGTGTGTGTGTGTGTTCATAACAACAAGAAAATCAGAGACAGAATCACATTCCTCAGCTGATGGTGCTGCATTTATATCTAACTAACCGAACTTAGAAACACACACGCACTCTCATCACTCACACACACACAGGCACAGACACTCACACAAATCATAAATTTAAGGTTTTTTTTATATTTATGCCATTTTAATATGTTCCACTTCATTAAAGCAGCTCTTCATCATATCCCATAAACTAGGCAGGTAACACACACCCATACATAGTCGTACAACCAACCACACATCCATGCCACAAACTGTCGTCTATTGAGCAGATACGTTATTTACTCTACTTGAGCAGCACGCATAAATTAGATAAATAAAATAAAATAAAATATTATAATGTTCATTTTATGAAATCACAATATTTTCAAAATTAATTTATTGCTCATCCGCCGCATGTTGACAAAGTGTTCATTAGTGGTGGGACGCTGTGCAGCCCACAAAAGCCAAAACAACAAAAGAACAGACCCCGAACAACACAAACAACGCCGCATTGATTTTGTTTTAATTTGAAATTGTTTGACAACGTCGAAATCGGGATTTAATTTAATTTCACTACAGCAAATTAAATTAAATTATGGAAAGAACCCCAACAAAGGTCGCAGAGGTCGCCCAGATCAACCAGACAATCAATGATGTGATTAAGTTTAGGAAATTGTTCTCGGAAGTGTCCATAATTTGCCCAGATACACACGCATTTGCATTTGCATATTACATGAGTTTGGGTCATTTAAATGCGAATCAAGACAATTTTGTAGTCGTACTCTTTATGATGGTTTCATTTAATTACATTAATATTGCACATAATAAGTTCTAAAAGCAGCGCTGGTGCATGCGGGTCCATCTACCAAAAATCTTGACGTATTGTTTCAGCGCACACATTTGCTTGTCTTGTTTTTGTGCAACATAAGCCCAGCTCCTCACGTTGGCACCGTGTTACACCAGCTGAGCACATATGACTCCATTTGTTTATTCTTTATCTATACATCTGCCTGCCCAGTCGCCCGTCAGAGTCTGTCCCATTGGCAAGTCTCATTACGTGCTGGTCTGTACTCGTGTTTGTGTTGAAATCGGAGAAGCCTTGTACGACATCGTTATTGGGCATCGCTAAAAATAATATACTCATACCTAAATTGTTGGAATTGTCGCGTCTCTGTGGGGAGGGACTCCCTGCTTTGTGCCCGGTTTGTCGTCCACTTGTGTGAGCAACAATATATCAAACGCTCACTTTAGCCCCATTGATACCTTGTTTATGGTTTCGCTTTGTTTACACGAATGCCCGACACGCATGCGCAATTGATCTTGTACACTATTTACACAGATGTTTACTTTCGCGTTGGCCACCAGCTTGTGACTGTATGGACGCGTGTGAATTAGCATTGTTCCAAACTACATCTGCCAGATGGGTACTTGAATATATGATTATCTGGAGAGGCAGAAACTGCCACATTCACTTGATCTTGAGGTGGCCAAGCTACAGAACTGATGGATTTATCGCCAAATAGAAAATAAATAGCGACATGCTATATATTCTGTTCTTTCTTCATGAAGCTTTCGAACGTCGGAAGATAAATCGATTATTTTGGCACTACTCACAACTCGCCAATGCTAGCAATAAGACAGAAGGAGTAGCAGAATATACGCAGATATCGCACAGCCGATTCGAACCGAATTTGCAGTCGGTAAGTGGAATAGTCGCCTAAGAATCTGCAGCTGCTGGAACAATGCGATTACTTTCTTTTCAACATTCAAATCAAATTTCAGCGATCGTCGTTTCATAAAATGTCTGCGCTGGCTTAAAGCTAGAAACCAGCAGCAGCACACTCACTGCCAGGCAAAGTCAGTAGGAGGTATCGTAACAATTCCCACTCGTCCACGGAACACACCGCGTCTTTGTGATCGCTCACAAGGACTTCTGATGTCGATGCAGCGTCTGCCGGGCTTGATTGTTGCAAGGCATGAGGCCCAAATTTCACTACGAGTTCAACAAAATCCCTCCAAATAAACAAAAATATGGATAAAAAAGCAGCAGAAATGCTTGCAATGCCACTTAATTTAATTCAGTTTAATGATGCAAAAAATGAATCAAACATTGGGTGCGCCTGCTCGCATTTGTTGCCGGGCATACAAATTTGTTGTCTTTCTCTGCCATCTCTGCAGACCCGTCGTGGCTTCATTGTCGTGGTTTTGGACGATTCCATTTCATCATTTAGCTTACAGGGGTAAAGCAATGGAAAAATAAATCTAAAAATGCACAATTCAAGCACAATAAAAAGAGCATATTTAGGGCCCAATTTGGATGCTGCAATATATCAACAACAACAACCACACAAACAGCAACAATGTAAAAGAGCGCCGCTGGCACCGTGATACGAGTACTTCGCATTCTCTGCTTCCACTTTTGCTCTTCTAAATGCATATTTTCGACACACAAAAAATACAATCAAAAAGGATGAGCAATCAAAGCAACAACCACAATGGCAACATTTTCCGCTTTCCTTACAAACACAAAACACCAGAAGCCATCTTAAGCACACGATGAGAAGCTGCTGCGCTGCAAGTCACGTTGTAAACAATTCCGCTGCCAACTTGTAGCAAAGAGTTCAAACAATTCAGTCTCACAAGTGCAATTCGTGCACGGATCGCATGCCAGCAGCAACTAACCAACCAACCGCCTGCTGGCTGCCGCTGGTGCGGCTGCTCCGGTTGGCTGTGTTGACTGCTGACAGTTGTCCCAGACTGCTCGCTGACTGTTGTCCAGCGTTGACATTGATGCCACATGACTTGATGTTTCCTTTTCCGTTGGAACTTTTTGCGTCTGCCACTTGCATGTTGCATGCATGTATGCATGTGTATGGATGTGTATGGGGCCATGAATATCTCCAAATACGTCTGGCCGACAGCGATTACCGATGCGAAGCAACTGACAAGTGCAGAACTTTTGCTGTGAAGAAGCGACTCAATGAGGCGTCTGCATTGTTGGTGACATGCACAGACACACTGACGCAACGGATGGACGAACGGACGAATGGATGACTGGAAAGGCTCCAGTTTACATATATGGTAAAATCTGTTTCGTTTGTAATGCCCCTTCATGTGTCCATCTATATGGTCGTCTTCGTTATAAGGTCAAAACAGCATTTTTTACCTGTACTTACAAGCACTTGGCCATTTGTTGAGTCGTTGCATTTTATTTATGTATGCTGAGAAGGTAAATTGTCCTAATTTGGTACGATAATTAGTCGTGTGCTCGGGCACTGCTTATGTAAGTCATCCTCAGATGCTGCTGTATAAATCGAGATACAGTAATGTGGATTTGGGTGTACCCAAGATGGAAAAAATGGTGAAATAAAAATCTGAATGTGCTTTTACTTCTTTAGATGCCAACTATAAAACATCAGTATAATTTGAGACAGAGAATTGCACAATTTTTAGTATTGCAGCTCACGGTGTATCAAAATACGCCAAAATTCACATTCACCTAAGCAAAGAGGCTTAGGCCCTGAAGGTAGCATGCTATCAGCCACTCAGTTACTCTTTAAGTTCTCTCTCATAATATCTAAATATTATTTATTAAACAGATATTCTGCTTTTCTTTGTTTCTTAACCAACGCAGTGTTTCGAAGCCTTCGATACACGAGATAAATATGTATATCGAATCTAAATACTTGCTACCTAGAGATATGACGAGATATGTATAGACACTCCTTAATTTACAGCCCTATACGATTAAACTGTGTCCAAGTTTAAATTGCATATTCTGCAATGAAGAGTATCAACCATATACTAATTTCTTAGGAGACTGCTCTGCATTAACACGGTCAAGATTCAATATACCTACTTATACACTGTCTACTTATAATTTGATGTCTCTGTATACTTATTGTCTGATAGTAATCTTTCACTCACTGCAACCAAATAGAATCAGGCGTATCTATGTTTGAGTGCCAACCACATTTCCTGGCTGGAGTAACTCGCAGCAGAGTTCTCAGCAGGATAATCTCTCTTTAGTTGATAAGCACGGAGGGTCCGTTCTTGGTTTCTAGTATTCGAAGAGTACAGAATACACAAAGAGGCCATAATGATCGAAGGAGTACACAATACACAAAGAGGCCATGATGATCGAAGGAGTACCAATTACACAAAGAGGCCAGAATGATTTCCATAATTCAAGAAATGAAGGCAGTCAAGCGTGTAACTGGTGCACATTACTATCTGTTTTCCGTTTTTCATGGGCGTTTGGCAAATTTGCAAGAGAATTTTTTTGGTCATAGACATTTCTGAGCATAGAACAGGCGATGAGACAAAATTATGACGTATACTTTTATAATTCGTATCCGCAGTCGAAGCATAAAGTCTTGATATTGATGCATCTAAAACTTTTACTTAAAAAACTCAAGAAGTGTGAGGAACCCAGTTGCAACCATCCAGTTTGTGGCAACCTATAAAATTTAAATAGTTGGAACCAAATTTTACGCTCAAAGAGATTTGGGAGATTCTTAAACTTGTATTTTCGTTCTACACTCAAAGAAAATGTTAACTCAGCGTTACTTTCGTTCGAAGAAGAACAAACCAGAATTTCTCCAAAACAGTCCCAGTGAATTTATTCTTAATTCCCATATCGAAAATTAAACAATGCCCTAATGAAACCTCATCGTTCGTTTACGCTCCTCCAGCAGTCCTCCATTTCTCAAATCTGCAATTAGTTTTGATACATTTTCGAAACAAATTGCTTCCAATTACAAATCAGAACCAAAACAACAAGAACAAAAACAGACAATATTAGTGCAATCTGCGCCCGAATATGCTGCGCTATCGCAAATAGACACATCGTAATTACATGACTCCAAAGTGCGTACTCGGGTTGCATTGCTGTAAGCTGCTTGCCATTTTATTGCGCTTTGGTGCGCTCGTATTTATGTCAGCCGTTGCACCGCATCCCCCACAGAGCACTTATGCACATCCGAGTAGGTGCACACTTACATGCCCACAACGAGCGCCCCACGCTGCCAAGTCTGTGCATGCAGATACGCTTTTATGAGCCAGTTACCTCATTTCTGCTGGGAGGAAGATGGTTGGCGAACGGGCGTCTCTACGCGGGGCACATATGTCGGACCGGGTGCGTACAAATTCACAACAAATAATTCGCTGAAATTTCACAAAAGCAGCAAGAAGTAAAGTAACAAACAAAAAATATGGTATTAAATTTACTTTTGACGTAAGTGCGGAGGAAGCACCAGGCCAGGCAGGCCAGGCAGGCATTAGCATGGCCACTTTGATATGATAAAGGAGGAACATATTTTACTTTTCGCTCTGAACAGTGCGTAAGTGCGTGCATGAGTGAGCATGCCAATTGCCAGTCGGCAATCGATGAAATTGAACTTCCGACTGACACACACAGACACACTGCTGACTGACTGACTGACGCATGCATACGCGCATACGAGTACTCCTCATGCGTGAGCACACAAATATCCAATAAATAAAGCAAACCCGTTTAAAGGCTTTCTTCAATTAGCAATTGTACTCGCATCTCAGGCCCAAATGCACGCAGCAATGTACCCAAGACTTGGTCGTAGTTTGTCCATTTGCGCTGAACTGAACTCCCTCCACACGCTCGGTGCGTGCGTGCGGGTAGGTGCGTTTGCCAGTTTGAGGGCGGTGGGGTATGAACGAGTACTTTAATTATAATTTATCTTTTGTAATTATGCGCACATAAAAATTCCTCTGCTGTTTTCTGTTTGTTTGTAGTTCGCATTTTTCTTCGATTTACTTTGATTTCTGCTTTATATCCGTCGATGATTTGAAATGATTTTTAAAACAATCATTAAAAGATATACGCCCGTATATATGTGGGGGAAACTTCTGCTGAATATGAGTCGCTCGCCCATGAGAAGTTGATGAATGGCGTTCGCGTTCGCATTCGCATTCGCTGGTGCGTTCTGTGAATTCCGCATTTATGCCAACCAACCAAATCAAATAAACATTTATAAAAAAGAATGAGCAAAATATAAAATAAAATTTGATTTAATTAATGCATTCCGCCATGTCCGTCCTAGCTTTCTTCCGTCCGTTCTGTCCTTCAGTACGCTGTGTTGTTGGTGGCCGCCTTTGATTGAATGCCTTTCAGCAGAATTCAACAATTTGCGAAAAAATCAACAGCTCAAAATGCTGAATGAGTACGAAGCAGAAGTGCTGCCGTTTGATTGAGTTGCGACCGCAGGAAGGCGTTTAGTTGCAAAATATCAACGCGGCTCTGTGGTTACGTAAACGCTTGTTAGGCAAGTTGGGTGCTGATTTCTTGCCCCCTAGACGCATTGTAATTGCTCCGTGATGGATGGTAGGAAAACAGAAAATAATCAAACAAGCCTCAGGCGGACCCACACATACGTAGCAGAGCGCACATTCATATGCGTGAACTCATTGTGGACCAAAGCCAGCACATAGCACAGCATCGCTAGCTAAAAGATTTTGCAATTTCTCTCAGGTGCCAATCGTTGGCCCAGGGCAGAATGCCATTTTTGGGCGCTTAATTCGAAAAATGAATATTAGATATCACCAAAAATATTATTGTTCGGATCAAATAGATAAAATTCCTGATCACTGTTCGGAAGAATTGCTATTTTTTATGCATTGGTTCGCTAGCTATGACCTCGTAAAGTTGCAGTTTGATTTCATTTTCGTTGAAGTGAAGTTAAAAACAGTTTTTTTTCTATAAATCGTGATATTCTTTTGGTCATATTTCAGATAATTAGATAAACCAGTGATGGAGACTTCAACTTCAGGTATTTTCTGACGAATTGCCCAATATATGGTTTTTTTTTAAATTTATATAAATATTATTAAAAATTAAGCAGTTTTTATATATATGCAGGGATAAAGTGTTAAGGCATCGTCGAGGCGGTTATAATTCCATAATATTTTAAAAATATAGATATTTTAGTATGTGCTTGCAAAAAAGTAGAGTGTCCTTTTCTACCTTTTCGGAGAAACTAAATTTTTTAATTAATAACTCATACCAGTGATATCAGCAAGCATAAACAAATCACTAAAAGAAACCAATCCACTAAAATTGTATTTACATACAAAATGGGGATTTGATGGAAGTAGTTGTCAATCTCAATAGAAGCAGGCCATTTATTAACTCAAGCCATACTGATACCTCGGTGTCCATTACTTCTATAGTACCATTAAGACTTCCATATGAAAATAAAGTAATTTGGCAGAACCCTAGACCATGATCAACCAGGTTTTGTGGACCTTTAAAAACACAATTCATTAAAGAGTCGGATGCAATTTCCAAAACTAAAAGAGATCGTGTTCAAAAAGCAGTAGAAAATCTGTGCCCAACAAGAATTAAAATTGAAACAAATCTGATGGAAACAGAGCACTCATTACTCCTAACTATGGTGGATGGGAAAGTCTGTAATGCTCTTACGGATACAAAGTCACCACATAAATATTTTTTATGTGGAGCAGCAAGTGCCGATTCCAACTCAGTTGATGAGATGATTACAATACCCGTGAATACAGAGCACTTGCAGTTGGGATTATCCATTCTTCTCGGATGGATACGATTTTTTGAGTGACTATTGCATTTAGCCCACAAACTGCCAATTCAAAAATGGAAGGCAGTATCTTCTGATGAAAAAAAAAACTGTCTCTAATACTCAGATTCAAATAAGAAGCGATTTTAAAGCCAAAAGGGATCAATTGTTGATCTGCCAAAGCCAGGCTTTGGAAATTCGAATGACAGTAACACTGCCAGAAAATTTTTCCAAAACGCAGAAATGGCAGCAACTATCACTGGAATAAATCTTATCCTAATTACAAATTTACACACTATTCTAATGGTTGTTTCAAGTGATCATGAAATTTATGTTAGAAAATTCCGCACCTTCATGCATGATACTGCAAGATTATTTGTGACAGAGTATCCATGGTTCAGAATGACTCCTACTGTGCATAAGTACCTCATTCATGGACCTGAATTCATACAACGTGCTCTTTTACCAACAGGTCAGTTGTCTGAGGAAGTTCAAGAAGCCTCTAACAAGGAATGCAAAACATTTAGAGAGGAGTTTTCTCGGAAGTGTTCTCCACAAAAGTCCAACGAGAACGTTTTCCAAAGGCTGTTGTTGAATCCAGATCCAATTGTATCCAGCCATAGGGAATTGCCTGAAAAGGAACTGCAAAGTCTACCAAAAATGGTAGCACAACTTCTATTGCCGAGCCGGATAGAGGTTGAAAACGAGGAAGATGAATACTCTGATGTGGAGACTGATGAAAACTAACAGAAAATTACAAATAATAAATAATAACAAAATAATAAATTGAATGAATACATGAGCTATTTTATACTCAAATCTGAGTCATTATAAAAAATTCAATTTACGGGGGCTATCGGGGCGTATTAACGTAAACATACATTGTTAAACAAACATTGTTTCCCCTTTAAACTATGCCTAAAAATGTTTGATTTTTCTTAAAATAGGTGTCAATAAATAGAATTGACAACAATTTGGGAGAACTTCAGCTGCCCTGAATTAAGCGCCCAAAAATGGCATTGTGCCCCTGTGTGTGTTTCGTAGTCTGGTCAGTCGCATGCACCCAGTATAAATGAGAAGCGAACGATGCAATGTCGACGACTTGTACACGTGAGCTGTAGTAGAATTATAACCAGGTAATGAGTCTAAGAACAGTTTTGTATGATCAACTTCTTTTTTTGGACAGATAAAAATCATGTTTTTTCATGTGCAAATTGAGCTCTACACATCTCAAAAGAATCTAAACCGAACTTGTTTTTCCCGTGTGTTTGTTGTAATTTTAGCACATGCGATATTTCACTTCGCAGGCGTTTTCCCTGATAATGATTTTGTCATGTCCTTGCATGATTGGCAAATTATTATTATTATTAATATGATTATATCTTACACGATAATTAATTATGAGTGCAAGGTGTTAGGGGACTGAGTACTAGCTACAGAGGCTTTCGACTCGAAGAGAAAAGGATTTTATAGAAAGAAGCATTTTGGAGACCAAGCCCGTGGCAGGATTTGAACCTGCGACTCTCGGGGTGTGAGTCCAGCATGCTTACCACTAGACCACGGAGGGTGGCTTAGTAAAATGAATATGTCCGGAGACTAGTAAAGAGAGCTGAAGTCCCAGTATTGAATATGTGTAAAACCTGGGTAAAAACTATAAGAGAAGAGCATGACAAAATTGTTACCAGGTGCAAGCCTGAGAAATCGAATCGCAGTGCCAAAACTACAACATAGAAAAAACAACAATTGAACGTGAATTTGAGAAGCCATTTCTTGTTCTCTAAGAAGCTTTGCAGTTTGAAAAATACAAACTTACGCATGTGCAAAACTGTAGTAGTGTGGCTGATTTTCTTCAGAATTCTGGTTAACCAATGATAAGCAAACCTATACAGATTGCCAACTAAGGAGAAAGAGACATTTTTTTTGACGTTTGAAAATTTGAAGTTTAGTGTCGCTTCTCAGTGTTCTCTGATACAACTCTTTACCTTGTATTCATTTTGGTAAGCCAGCGAGTTTTTGTAGAAAGACTGATTGAGACTGAGTCTGAGGCTTTGTAGAGAGATTGGGAGAATTAGATGGAGGGAAAGCAGAATTTGGCGATAATTCTCGATAAGACAGCGTGATTGAGGATTGAGATTTTTTTAGGTTCGAGCAGATTTTGACACTAATGGGCGAAACAAAATAGAGAATAGCAAACATGGTATAGATGATTCGCATGATCGATGGAAGTGATGTACCTGACTCAGAAAACGCACCCACAGCTGTTAAAAGTACGAGAGAAAGGAATTTTCGGAAAATTCATTCTTATTTAAAACATGTGAATTTCGATGTTATTGCGCTACAAACGAGTATATATAAAATTGGAAACTGTTAATGAAAGATCGTAGGTTACATTTGAATATTGCCAATGTATAAAGAAAAGTTTAAAAATAGCAGTTACATAGGTTGAGATGCTTTTTGACAGGTGTGACAAGCACTCGCTAAAGGCTCATCTCCTTTAGTGTTCACCACCTCCACCATTACTCCGATATTTTCATATAGATACAAGTATTTACACCCACCAAGATGCGTGTTTTTATGTAAATCTTTTACTCACTTAAGGTGCAGAGTGACGTAATGCAGAAACGGCAACAAAAACAGAATCCAGTACAATTGCAAGAGAAACTACAAAATTTAACAATAGGAAATTAATGTTTGGCGACTGAAGAGAAACAATTCACCGTGAGTTGTTTCTGTTCTGTCCCCAAATGTTGATGATTTCTGTCTTTATTTGTATAGTTCCTGTTGAAAATGTACTGGATTATGTTTCAGATCCCGTTTCTGCTTTATGTCACTCTGCACCTTAGGTGTGTACAGAGTTAATACTCTTGTAGTTTATAGTTTGTGTCACTGTATACTTAGTTTCGGTAGGATCAACACAAGCGATGACCATCTCGTGAAACAATCCGCACTACTATGCAGTATTTCTGTGTGCCCTACGTATTTATTTCTTGGGTATTCCTGATGTGCTTCATTTCTCAACAAAACAAAGGGATCTTATCTTAGATACGTCATCGCGCTACTAATCACCGGAACGGGCAATCTTCTATTCTATCTTTCTTATCATATACCCATACACTCGTAGTGCTTTACAAAAATTCCCATATTTACTTTTGCAGCTTCCAGGGAGGCATTCGGCACAGCATAAACACACACACACAACTCAACCTCAAGAATTTCTAGTCCGGTAAAATAATAACATCAATTAAAGCTGAACATGAATTTGGAGTCTCTATTCAAATTGCTGGCAGTGTTGCAATTGGTTACAGTGAGTCAGGTGAGTGAGTCAATTGCCGCATACTCGTGCAACTGTTTAAAAAAAATATCATAACACTAACTATTTATACATAAAAGCGTATGAAAACGGCCACAATAAAATACAATAATCGTACAAATAACGAATTCCTCAGCCAGCATACAAATCAGGCAACAAAAGACAGAAAGACAACAACCAAATAATTATATGTTATAATAAACAAGTAAAATAGCACAAAACCGATTTGCTCGCTCAAGGTCAATCGATTCCAATCAAACCGTGACAATACAATGACGCCCAACACAAAAAGTTCGTCGAGGCTAAGACGCGAGCATGACTTGAATTCGGATACTCTGGTGAAAATTGTTATCCTGGCGAGGCATTTCAATTATCACACATGTGCCTGCTTCGTTGAGTGACTGTTCCACCTGCAGAAATTATCGCTTTACAGTTGTGAAGTTGTTGCCCCCTCAGCAGTTCCACATCCATTTTGCAAATCCTGAAAAATCGCTATTCCTAACTTATCTGAGACATATTCACAACAGAGAACAAAAACGGGTGCCACAAAATCTTAACAAGTTGAACTTTAGTTGTGAGACACTCTTATTGCCTTCTGTTGCGCACCCTCATCACAATGCATATCCCTTTTTTTATTTCAGCTCTGTCGAGGTCATTTCAACACATTCCAGAACTAAGATTATTAGAGCGAAAGATATAGCATAATTTGCAAATCCCTGCAACTCCCTGTTAACATGTAACTCGTTGCTTATGACTTTTTGTTTAGGGTGTTTCACAAATGATTTTCCTTTAACGACTTATCTCTAAAAACTTCATTATCCCTTATTAACCTTTAATAGTATTTTAACATTTATTCATGCATAAGTAACGAAGAGGCCATTTCGACATATTATACACTTTCGACTGATTTAGAAGACTCTTTGAATCACTGATTCTATTTTGGTCTCTGTGATAACGAGCAGTTTACACGCCGTTTTCTGCGGAAATATTTAAGCTGCTGTTGCGTTCTTTATAGGAATTCTATTATTACCAATCTACGGTGACCTTCATATACACTTGGGCTGAATTTTTGTGATGCCCAAAAGAAGGCATTTTAGAGTTGGTCAGGCATTCATCAACAGATTCACTTCCTGTGGTAATTTAGTGATGTCCTCTGTTCAGCATCAATTTTTCAACTGCACATGCATTAGGAAACTATTTGCGATACTGGTATGCCTGAAGCTTCACTAAACTGCTCTATCCACTCACGTATCTGTCAGTATTAGAACTTTACACCACTCATTTATCGACAAGTCTTCTGAGAGTCGGTCGTCTTTCTGGCATTTGATTAGTTTACTAACTTTTCAATCCATGTGTCTGTGTACAATTCAGTAACTAAATTTACAAATGTCGTCATCAAAGAAAATTGCGCAAAACAAAACTAGTGCGAGTGAGCGTGTTTAAATTAATTTTCACATTTTGAACAAATAGTACGAGTACGAGTAGCATGTAAACATGAGCTCCATTGATGCCGTTCGATCGAATGACAAGACAAACAAGACAATTCCCATACGAGCGCTGAAAGAACCTCCTCCCGCCTCCGGTCCGTCCTTTTTGTATCGCTTGAATGGAAAACGCTCCAATTGTGGCAATTATTTCCGCATGACTTCATGGGAATTTGGCTGTTTCAAGTTTAGACCCAACAGAAGAAGAGACCGGCGTAGATATTTAGCAACAAATCCGTAAATCCATCCAATGCGTAATCTACGCAAGTACACCCGGCGTACGCACGAATACTCGCACAAGTACACGGAATTCACGCAGTATTACCTTTTTTGGCTTGTTCAAAGACGTGGTTAGATGGCTCCCTACATGCAGAAGGAAGCTCCAGAAAACACATTATTGCATCTGACGATGTTAAAACCGATTATAGAATATGGAAAAAATGGTTAGAGTAGCGATTTATTTTTACTAGCATAGGAATTCATGCTTGCTATAATCCTTCGAGTCAGGACTTCTGGACTTTCATCGATAGAAAAAATTCAACAAACATTCAAAATACAGAAAAGATATTCACACTTAACATGGATCCGGTTTTTTTCTAGTGACTGAAAATTTGTATTTAATTATGTCGCAGAGAGTAAATGGAGTTGTATTGGTTCGTTCAGCTAAGTACTCATTTCAATCTCGGTCACTGAAGATGAAACACTTTTAACATCGGTAGGTTTCTTTCCAAGGCGTGCGCTGCTTTTTGGAGATCACCAATTTCCTAGACATGTTCGTCACAAGCAGTTTTGACAGCGAAATGTCAGAAACTGCACGTTTCAAATTTGTAAATGCGACATCTGTGGCAATCGCTTCCGCGAATCGTTAAATATCCACATGCTCCACATAAGCGTCCAAGATTAACCGCCGAGAATCACTGCAGCCAGCGGTCGACACTAGGACCCACAACCACACTTAGTTGAACTATAAAATTGCTAAAATTTGACGATTACAAAAGGTGATTTGTGAAGACACCTAACGCAATAGTCCCCCATAAACAACCCTCAAAGGTTGAGTGTTGTACCATTATGAAATAACAAATAAATTGTTTGAAAATTGCTTCCGATTTATTGGGGCTTTATTTCCCTCTCTGAGTATTATTTCTAGAAAGTTCGCAGCATTGTCAAAGCATTTGAGGTTAATAGTGATATTTTTGCATGAAAAAAGTTTTTTCAATACACAAACCATCAAAAATCTTATTTGGCCGTATAAGCAAACGAATTATAACTCGTTAAAAATAGCGACTTCGTTAAGTTTCGTTAGTGTAATCCTGCGGAAATTTCAAAACAAACAACATTTCGCGACTGGGGAATTCAACGCTTCTAAAACTATGCAGCAGGTAAATTGTCTCTAGCGCTGTACCACTGTCGGTCCAATACAATCTTTCAGTAAAGGGGTCATTGATTTTATGCCTAGGGTACCCTTTTAGTATCTTGTGGTCGGTCTGACTAGACTTCTTCCTTCTTTCCCAGTTTTTAACTAAGGTAGTCACTGTATCATTGTATTCTAAGCCGATTTAAGCATATTAAATTGGCTACTTGAAATGGAGGTCCAAACAGTGCTCCACAGTGATGGGTTTTGGCCAGATACAGCAAAGACACTGCCTTATGTCAATAATAGCAACTGGTAGAATTGTGGCCAATTATGGTTGAACTGTTCACAATTTTCCATGCCAATTCGAGCTCTTCGCGAAAGTTTAACCTGCTTTCCTAAGTTCTAAAGAAACGTGCGCCAGGAAATGCACACAGACACAGGCCGTAAACACGCACTAATGGCAGGCAAGTTGGACAAACGCCCGCTGCGTTACACGCACCGACATGGCAGACTGATTCGAGGCAAGCGATTAATGCCGCCGCCAAAACTGCCGCTGTATGATGCGTAATGAGTGGCAGATGGATTCAAATGGGTTGGATTGGATCGAGCCAGAGGCATACGAGTATACCCGCATATTGCGAATGGGGCTGGGAAGGGCCAGAATACTGTTGCTGCGATTGGTGCTAGCGAGAGCAAGCATTTGGCTGACTGCCGCCATTCGAAACGCTGCCAAAATGCTGCAGACGAATGTGCTATTGAAATGTAATTTTGCGATGTTCCAAAAGACTTTCGCTTATTTTTTATTTCAGCGTAAAAATAGACCTGCTTCTGCTTTTTGTACGGTTGCACTCGCTGCAAGCAGCACGATACAGACAACAGAGCACATACAGCAGGCAGCCGGCAGCCGGCAGCCGACAAGTGGGCACAAACGATCGCAGCCCAATGATGTGATACACACAATGCTGGCACCATCAGTCAACCGTACTCCATTTGTATGGAAAAACAATGAAAGTAGCAAACTTCCAAGTGAAAATCATGAGCGACAAAGAAACTAGCATGTTGTCATCTTCCAAGTATACATATGCCCAATGGGAATTGCAACAGCAACACTAAAGTTTGCAAAGTGATCCGATCAGCGCTGATGGGTCGGTATACAACTAGCTGACTACAACACGCAAGTCAGATGTGGACTTCGTTTCTCGTCGTCTCCCCATACAAATGCTGCAGTCGGGCGAGTTGCGTGTTGTTGTCGCCAATGTCTGCAAGTGCACAAAAGTGCATATTCGTCGAGTTGAAGTTCATCTTCAGTGCAGCGAAACTAGCCCAAACGCTGTCGAAAACAAAAACAAACACAAACACTCAAGATAAATAATTTCAGTTTTATTGCCAAAGGCTGAGCGGTCCATAAAAATTGCTGCATGCACAAAATACCCGTGCAGCTCCCAAGTTCTCGATGCATGTGCTGCCGTACCCAAGTGACTGTGCTACCAGCACTCTACACACCACTCCGCGCCACGCATGTCGCCACTTCTGTGAAAAATTTATTATGTTTTTGGCTTTGTTCCGTCTCGCACGCGCTCTCGCCATCAACAATGCACAAATCACTCGTGCCCTGCCGTAACATCCTCTCCCCAAGCTGCACTGAGCTGTGATAACATGCGTTGCCCATATTTAAACTTTTGTCTATTTATGGGGTTGTAACAATTGCTGTCGCAGATCGATGACACCATTCAGCCCTAGTCTCAGACCTCGCCAGTGCCAAGTCAATAAAGTTCAAGCAGAGTCATTTTGGTATACTTAATGGTTGCTGCCTGGTCGTCCTGTGATTTATAGTGTCGCTGATAATCGTTTCAGATGTTGACGTCTTATCCCCAAAACAATCTGGCCGCAGAGGTTTCTATATTTCGAATTGTCTTTAAGCTGTAGAGAGCGTACGACTACGCATGTCAGCATTCGAACAATTGCAGGCAGACGCAGACGCAAAGACATTGATATGCATGTCAGCCAGAAGCCATCTCATCCTCTTCTATACGATCACGAGCAACCATCGGACGAACCTAGTATCCACCTCGACCCCCGGCGAGAGTCTTCCGCCCGCAACGCATGCTCAGTCACTTACTTCAAATCGCACACAGACCAATACGAGTACTCGTACCCGGCAGAAATTGTAATTTCTCCAGAAACGACACCGTGAACAAAGGAGCGTTTTCATCGCTTACCGCGAATCGCATCATGACACCCCTGTTCAAATAACTCATCATGTAAAATGCTCGTTTTGGTGTGCAACGAGACTTTTATTCCTTCTCCTAAGGTCATGATTCGACCAACAAATGATTACATACGACTAGGCACACATTGAAGCTAAAGCTTTAGCCCTTCACTTGTCATCGGAGTTCGTTTGTATTGTGCGTGTGTCTGCTCTTCTTTTCAAGCCCATATTCTATAGCTTTGTCCATTTGGTCGATTTATGTAAAAGTATTAATTACCAAAAGTCAAATTTTGTCTGCTGGGCAGTGACAACGGCTCGCGTGCACGACTCATAAATCACTACAGCTCACTATGCCCGCTGAGCGACCAGCAGCCTCACTCAGCACGTTTCTTTCTTGTGATATTACGAGTATTTCCTCTGCTCCAAAGTAGTTTTTCATCTTATTATGTTTTTGTTTTTCTCTTCTGCATTTCAGAATAGTCATGTGCAAGAGGCGAAACAGCGTATCCGCGCGGAAGTGAGGAGTGCCCTGGGTCAGCAGCAGCAGCACCACCATCACCAGCACAGTCATCATCAATCGTCGCCACCGTCGGCGCACTTTTACAAGCATTATCATGGCTCGCATTGGCGTGACGGTCAGCGCGTGCATCGCTTGCACGGACATCGGAATCGTTGGAGTGGTCGCCGGAGATCGATGGAGCGTCACCACTTCACAGCATGGACGGCGTGGTCAATATGCGGCAGCGATTGCGTGAAGCGCAGGGAGCGGTTTTGTAAAACGAAACGGAAATGCGGCTACACGAAGCATGTGGAGGAAGAGAAGTGTTGGCAGTAAGTACTCGTAGCAACATGTGAAAAGAGGGTGGATATGCTTGCATGTAGTTGTCGTAGTTGTGTTTTTTCGCTACGACCAGTCTATAGAAGGAAGAGCTAACTTTGCACATTCTTGTTAACCAATCAGTTTTTTGACTCACCTTCTTTTTATCCTTCTATATTTGCAAAACTCCGCAATGGAGAAGCATGATAGATGCCAGTTGATCGCTCCTCCTATATGAAAATGATACTCGACTAATATATCACTGTAGTCGGAATTAGGGGTCTAAGATTATATCTATCCCGTGCCTTGGACACAATTTAACCTCATTAATTGCAATCATTATATACTGGTCGCACTCAATGTGGTATATATGGAATAAGCGACAATCACCCCTCTCTTACTACAACGTGTTGCTAACAGGGTGCGTCAGCATGTTGATAAAAGTGAAATGTTGACGAAAATATATTCAGACACAATGTTTCCACAATTGTCTTTATAGTCATGCAAATGTATCTTACACAACCGCTTCTAAGGAGTTCCTTTTATCTGCTCTCTATCTTTTCAGTTGGTTTTTTTAAATTCGCAATCTCGTCTTCGTCGTCTGGAATCGGCGACCTTCTTTATAATACTATATAATAATCCCTAGAGAATAGTGATATTAGACAAATTGTTACTAAAATAGAGGCAGAAGTTTCCATGCTAAATGGTTGACCACGATTGACGTGTATTAGCACAGTCGTAAATTCCCTAAATAGACTAAGGGGGTAAAGATGGCGCACAAATCACTGTTTCCAGTGAAGAATCCAAGCGTTTCCGTGCATTCATTATTCCCAAAGCAGTTGTTGTACGGTAACATGACTCCACTCCATTCGGAGCGTCCACATTGTGCGGCAATGCTTTTATGTTCTTTCTTTTATGGGGAAGTAGGTAATATTGTCTCATAATATGAACCTGGCATTAGACGTAATTACCAAAAAAAAAAAAAAACAAAATAAAATTATGCAAATTCAGTGTGACCATCGCGAGTGATGCCACTCCATCATTATTAATGCTAAACTCTTGAATGTCACACGGCATTTGTCATTCAACTCAACCTAACGCAACTTGTGCACTTGCAGTTGTCATTCGGAGCCTGCCTGGCATCCAAGCATCCAAGCGAACCAACAACCACAGCAGCAGCAACAACAACAACAAGCCATCCATCAGAGCAGCAACACACCACAAGCGATTATAATAAATGCGGCTGCGAGTGGACCACAGCAGCTGCCCACACAACAGCCGCTGTCTCACACAGTGCATGTGCATCAGATCCGAATGCCGGTGCTGCAGGAGGTGTCGTGGCACAACAAACACCATCTATCGACGACAGAGAAGCAGTTTTCCACTGAGGACACTTCAGCGGAGAGTGATTTCTACGCGATTAATGAGAGATCGAAATACAGAAAGCAGCGGAAACCGCTCCTAATCGACGCTGATTACTACGACGACCTGGAGGCCGAGGAGTACGACGACGAACTGGATGAGTTGAAGTCAGAGGAATCTATGGAAATGGTACCAGCGCGTGCCATCCGCACTCGCAGCGAACGTCGCAAACATAAAAATCGTCTGCGCAAAGGTCACCAACCACGGGCGGATGTGAGAGAGCGCTCTCTGGCAACCAGCGACGATGGCATCGAGGGTGATACTTTTCAGTATGAGGATTTTGATTTCGAACCGGACTCGGGCAGAGGTCTCGAAAGCCAATATGTCGACTCGTATGAGGACGACGACTATGCCGACTACAGAAACACCAGCTGGCTGCCGCCCTCAAAAGAAAAGGCTACTCCGGATGCATTGATACCGAAACATCGTAGGATTTACTCGAAGTGGAGTCGTTGGACGAAGTGCTCGCCCAAGTGCACCACAAGAAGATACAAGTAAGTTGGTCTAGATTCCTATCGAATGAAATTGAATACGTTGTTAAATTTCCATTTTTCAATGCGTCTTCGTGGTGGTTTAGGAAATGTCGCGTCAAGGAACAGTGCGGCCGCGAGGTACTCCGCGAGATAGCCTACTGTTACACTGAAGGCAGTTTCTGTCAGCAATGGCTGCAGGCGCAAGTTCAAAAGTCCCCGCCGTACGAGTTGCGGCCTGTGGCAGCGTCACGCCGTCGCGACATCGCTGATGGTGCTCAGTCCAATGCCATTGTCAGCGATTATATCATGAATGGCAAAGGTTACCGCGGTCCCGAATACACGCCGCTGAAGCTGAAATGCGGCATTGCGTCCATACGCAGCAATAAGCGCAACATGTACAACATGCTGAAGATCATCGGCGGAAAGGCAGCTCGTAAAGGGGAATGGCCTTGGCAGGTGGCAATTTTCAACCGATTCAAGGTAGGTACCATAACACTATACGCGATAGCACTAAATCTTTAAATTGGAGGCTCTCTAACGTCGCCATGTTTTTCGTTGTGTTCGTTGTGGATAGGAAGCCTTCTGTGGCGGCACACTCATCGCTCCGCAGTGGGTGCTGACGGCGGCACATTGTGTGCGCAAGGTGCTGTACGTGCGCATCGGTGAGCACAATCTCGACTATGAAGATGGTACAGAGCTGCAGTTGCGCGTACTGAAGAGCTTCAAGCATCCGAATTTCGACAAGAAAACTGTGGACAGCGACGTTGCCTTATTGAAGTGGGTGAAGCGATACAATTTTTGTGCAAATTATATATGGAGCGAGCTGAAAGTGTGCCACTGCTCTTTCTCGTTTCAGACTGCCAAAGCCGGTGAACACCACCACTTGGATAGGCTTCTCTTGCCTGCCGCGTCCTTACCAGCCGCTACCAAAAAACGTTGACTGCACCGTCATCGGTTGGGGTAAGCGACGCAATCGCGATATTGCCGGCACTAGTGTGCTGCACCAGGCCGAGGTGCCCATCATACCGATGGACAATTGCCGTTCGGTCTACCACGACTACACCATCACGAAGAACATGTTCTGCGCCGGCCACAAACGCGGTCGCATCGACACGTGTGCCGGCGACTCCGGCGGCCCATTGCTGTGCCGCGATACAACGAAACCCAACCATCCATGGACTATATTTGGCATCACCTCATTTGGCGACGGCTGCGCCAAGCGCAACAAGTTTGGCATCTACGCCAAGATGCCGAACTACGTCGACTGGGTTTGGTCAGTGATCAATTGCAACGGCAACTGCAAACTGCATCAGCGCAGCTACGGCAACTAGCGAACGCGCAGCAGCAGCTGCCATTGTCGTCTTAGTCGTCATCGTAGTTGTAGTCGTCGTCCGTCGTGAAGGATCATATGATTACGATCATGATCACTACTTAATTTGGCCCAAGCAAACAGCCGTCGTGTATGATTTATGTTAAGTTTAGGTTAGGCATCCTCTAGAGCGATTCATTTCCAAAGTTATTTATCGGGAATTGCAATCAAATGAAAAATGATGCATGTGCGCATGTGCAGCTCTGGCTGCAGTGATCACAACAAGTCCGTTTGCTCGCGCTGGCGGTGGCTCTCACACCGTTACACCGCAGCCCGAGCAGATCGTTCCATTTTGATGCAATGAACATACAATTACGATTGCGAATGTGTATGTATGTGTGTGTATGTATATGTGTGCATGTGTGTGTGTGTGTGCGTTTGTGTGAATCATGGCACACGAATTTAACCATAATTCAATGTAAAATTACAATCATTTTTTCTGATTTCTGAGTTTGATTTCACTGCTGCTCTTAATTTAAATTATTTATTTAAAAATTTAAGAAAAGTATGTATATTAAAATTATTTTGCCACAGAAATATGCACATATTGGGTTGTTCGAAAAGTCCGTGTAAGTTCCATTCGCACCTGCGCTGAGGAAATAATCAGATGAGTCGGGGGAATGAGGCCGTAGTTTCGGTAAAACTTCATCTGGGGCAAGGGGCATCATCAAGGTCGTTTTGTTGTCCCGCTTATCCTGAATGTTTGGATGGAAATTATGTTTTAGAAGAACCCTAACAGATACGAAATTTGGATTGTTGCATATTGCACCGATGGAGTATACTTGAATCCCATTATGGAATGGGATACACGTTGGCCGTAGCCTAGTTAAGCGAGGGACTCAAACATTTTCGAGTCATAGCAGTTGTTTTACCTCACAAGCCAATGTCAAGTGTAATTGTAGGCAATTCTCGCTATAGGAAATCTTGCGCCTCATGTCTTTGAGTAGTAGGTCAGGTTTCAAAATGTAGCGAGGCTTTACTGTGCCGCACAACCCACATCAAAAAATCTGTTTAATATTTTAGTAGGATATCAACAGTGCTACAACTACTGATCTACAGACACACAAATATGGAGAAGGTTAATGATAGATAGACTGGTGTTTTTGTGTAATGGCGAAGGTCGTATTCCCATGGAAAAATATTATATGCAGGAAAAACCAACACCAAGGAAAACAAAATTTCAACAAGTTTCATTTTCAGATAAAGAATTGTTGTTGTTTTACATGCGTTGGCAGCCTCCTTCCTCAATCGAATAAGGTACGTTGGGAGTTCAACTGTTCTGGGTTGGGATAGCTTATTCAATTCCCCTTTAACATTCCTCGAAGATTCCATGCTAATGCGAGGGCAGTGTCATGAGATGCCTAGATGTGCATGAATATTGAATTGTCACATGTTCACTCAGAAATTTCCATAAGGCCCGGATACTTGCGTCATCTTTAGCCCAGTTTTCCCTCGGCTTTCGGTAGTTTTCTTTCGGAATAATATTGAAAACCGGTCTGGGGAAAATTTGCAAAAGAGCGCTTAAGATAATTTGTGGGAAAATACTCGATAGGCCTGTGCTAATACTAGAATCCTATCCAAATCTAAAGGGAGTGTTTCGAGGGAACTATACGCGACAGTGTGCTTAGGACAATTTGGCGAAGGCTCGTTAGATGAGTGCTAAGCTTGGAAGTGTATCCGAATCAGGAGAGGAATGTATCAACCAGACACACTCGTACGCGTATGCCAACAACTAAATGCAGAGCCCAGCAAGATCAGCCACTGCGTTCAAACTTATACGAACTTTTCGGACCGGCCAATAACTTATTTGAAGAGTAGTTCTTTAGAGAATGTTTGCTGCAGAGGCTGTGAAATACTTCGAGTGCATTGTGGAAACAAATTGTGAGAGACGCTCCCATCGAGGTGAACAAAATTTTAGGATTAGTTGTATTTTTTCCTTTTTTTGTTTCTTTTTATGTCGCTCACTGCTGCGCTACGACCCGCGATTTTTCGAGTATTCGTAAGCGTGGCTTCCACTTTGCGACAATGAAAAATTACGATCACAGCAGTGATTGACCAGTTATTTAACCGCATATCGCCAGAAGGGATTTGCGCTTGAACCTTTTTTGAACGTATGATTTTTCTTTTAGTTATATGCACATATATATTTAAATATAGTTAAGTTTTATTTCTAGAAAAACCTTTGCATTCAGCACAGCTAAAAACAAAACATTTCCCGTTTGTTTGTCATTAAATTTTTATTAATTCATTTCTATTTAAATATTTCACAATCGTAATCACAGTGAGAGCACATGTCCACGTAGCATAGTAAGGCCACAAGCCGTATAATAATAAAGGGATTCCAATGAAGATATGAATATGGACTCATTACTGACAGCCACCCACTCAACAATTTTATGGACTAATATTCTAAGGAATATTATATAATATTCTGGGTGCCAACTAGGAATGTGTGCACTATAATGGGAGAAGAGAAGTGTCTGACCAAGGAGGCCAAACACAAGAGAAGGTAGAGAGTGTTTCACCCCCAAGAAATATTGAACAAATCCCATATAGCCGTATAATGGTATGATAATCAGACCGTACTAATAGTTCTTTGACAGGATTGTATCAATAACACTCGCACAAAAATCATCATTTGATTATTACCTGCAAACGAGATAGCATCATTGTTTATAATGTTATGACACAAAGGGACAACAACACTAACGAACGAAATACCAATATTTTAGCATAACGGTTATTCGTGTTGACCCATGAAGTTATGGGTATTGGTTATCGGAACCACTTTCTAGACTTAAGCAATAGCTGAGTCACAGTTATGTTGGTAATGCGCCCATCTTTTTTTACCACACAAATCTCCCTCGTAAGTAGAGAGTCGTCCTTATGTGTAGCCGTCCTCTGTGGTCTAGTGGTAAGCATGCTAGACTCACATTCAGAGGGTCGCAGGTTCAAATCCTGCCCCGCGCTCAATCTCAAAAATGCTTCTTTCTAAAAAAGGTCTTAGTAGCTAGTACTGATTCTCCAACCCCTTGCAGTCATAATTAATTATGGTGTAAGATATAATAATAATAATAATGTCCTGAAGGGGGAAAATCTTCACAACGAATCATTTATTCCAAAGTGTAAATACAAATTCTGTTTATAACCCAATAAATAACTTGTCAGTTTTAGGAGTAAGGAAGATGGAGAGTAGAATCAATCAAGCAGGATATGCTGGCCATACACTCCCGGGGATATTCAATATACTTCTATTCTTGGAATAAATGAGAGAACGTCAGCGAGTGAGACTCATTGGTACAAGTTAGCGAGAGAGCTTATCGGAAAGTTGTGCATCTCTTTTGTGCATTTTGCTCTCTAGAATAAAGACGAGAAGTCCCAATCCCTCACAGGCACCCAGCGTTTGTCTTTCGCTCAGTCCAGTGATAAATTGCTTAAGGGTAGGTGGAAACAGAACGATGGTGGGTCAATCATTCGTGGAATCACTTTTTATGGAGTTAAACTTCGGAAAGCGGGGACATTACAATTGTCTGGAACTCACACAACCACAGTAGCTTTCACTGTACCAGGTAGAGTAATTCCACTGTGATTTACTGCGTTAACCAGGAGAGAGAGATTGGAAAATAAAGTGTAGTGCAGATAGGTGCTGAAGCTAACTCACCATGGAAACTACTTCCATAATCGAATTATGAAATCTTTGGATGAAGTTTCGGTTGGTTTTTTAATTATTTCTGTTTCCAATCTGCTCTGTAGATGTTTATAAACAAAATGGCTAATATGTAAAATCTCAGTTGTAATTAATCAGTGCATTTATGCATAATGCAGCGTATCCATGTAGATCGGTGGTCTCAAGGCAAGCACTCCAAAGTCATATACCCTTAAATATTATATGAAATTTTAAATAAAAAATGTTAAAAACTTAAAACAATTTGCAAACTCGTTAACTGAAAATTTTATGTTTTTATAATTTTAATTTTATCAAACTTAAAAAGGGGCTTGGATGAAGTGAAAAGAAGGAAGAAGGAGGGACAACGTAAGACAGTCACTCACTGTGCAAGCTGGAGTTGGTCTGCTTGGGTTGTCCCTGGAAGATAATGTGTCGAAAGGTGATAGAATTTGAAAAATATAAAAGCAAAAAATAGTTTTCCCAAAAATTTTCCAACTCTAATTTAATTTTACCATAAATTAAACGCATTTGTAAATCATACAATGACATCGTTTTTTAATTTTCATCTCAATTTGAAATACAAATGAAGTAAATGCTTATTTTAAGTATTAAACAAATATGTGTGTAAATAAACGTATGCGTAAATGAGCAAAAATATTAAAACGAATGACTTTTATATTAGAAATTTCGTTTTCTCACTTTTTTTTGCAAGAAAACATACATAAATTAGCACAGCACCAGCAGCTGCCAACCGCACTCGCACTGGCAACGCACCAGCACCAGCACCAGCACCGGCACTGGCACTGGCACCCCCGCAACCTCAACCAAACCAACAACATCGTCGGAACAGCAAGCACATCAGAACTGCGGACGCTACCACTACCACAGCCACAGCCACAGAGAGCTCAGCAAACACCGCAGTTAAAGTTAAATAAATGACTAACGAAAATGTTTGTTGCTTCCAAAATTAGCCGCTCCCCCAACACCAGAGGAAAACCCAACGCCACGATAACGGCAGCAGCCACAGCAACCGCAACCTCAACCACGCGCGTACAGTAAGCAAACACACAGCAATCACATTGCGGATCGCATTTTCGGCGACAGCCCCACACGAACGTCTATTAACGCTGCCATGTTTCTCGTGGCTCGTCGCCCCTCACCCATCGCCATTGCAAAAGTGTGTATTTTGAAAAGACACCCGAGACAAACACTCCAGAGCGCACGAACATTTCCTGTCGTTGGGCTGACGCGGCGGTGTGGCAGCAGATGCATCCATATCCACCGCTATGCTGTCATTGATGCATCCACGCAAGTGATTTTGCAGAGCATTAACAAACGCTTCCGCTCAAGGAGCACTGCAGGCACGCTAAAAATACCGTTTCGGCACACCTGATCATCACGTCGTTGCCTGCCGTCGGAAAAATCACTGCTAAATAGGCACAGTCTGCCTTGTCACTTGGGTGTCGATGGCGGCAGCCGTTTAACAGCCGCTTCAGGAAATCGCTCCATATAAATTAAGAGTAATTATAGGTGGGGATCACAGGTCCCGGTCGGCCCAGCTGTTTGCCATAAATTGTATCGCTTTTAATTAAGAATAATAATAATAATAATAATAATAACAACTAATACACATCAAAAAGGATATATTCAACATATATAGACAATTTCTTTTATTACAAATACAATAAATTTTAAGCACTTGCTAGATTATAAAAATATACATATATATATGCATCAAAAAATTTGTATATACAATTAAAAAATATAACAAACATAAATTTTCTGTGTGTACCAAAGGACATTACAAATTTCCGAGTTTCAAGTAAAATTAAGTATATAAAACGACTCGATTTCACATGCGCATGCACATACAAATATATATATATATGCATACATATATATATATTGCATTGCCAAAGATCCCGTCAGCCGAATGGATAAATAAATGCTCGTGATAGTTGCTCACGTGCGCTGCCAATAGTGCAATATTAGGGACAATACCAGCACCGTCACTGAGATTAGAATGCCCAGCATGTACATGGAGCGCGACACCCGCATTGACGAACGCGCCTCCGACTCTGTCATTGGTATGGACACGGATGAGGCGTCGCTTAGGTCGTCCTCCTGCGCTACACCCTCTAGGTCGGCCGCAATGCAGTCTGAGTTGATGTCTAGGTCCAGTATTTGCTTTGCCTGAGCCACGGCCACCGTCGGGGCTTCGCCGCGGAATATATACTCCGAGAATTGTATGGGTCGCATGTCACTCGCACAGGGCATGTTGAAGTAGACGCGACGGGGCGGTTCACTAATGAACACTTTGCCGCTGGGTATGTTCGGCTCCGTAAGACCATCACAGCAGACCTGAATGCGCGCCGCCAACGACCGCAGAATGTCGTCGCGCACGAAGCGCTTCACATCGCCCATTGTGTTCTTGGGATTGCACCAGACACGCGATGAGATCACGCCCGAGAAGCGTATTGTACCGGCGAATTCGAGAGCAGTGATCGGCTGTCCACAGCTTATTTGGCACTTCAGTGGCAGAAAGATGCTTGCCCTAAATGTTTCCTGCAACATGTCACGTTTTTGGCTGTCGTCGCGCGTTTTAATATATGTATCCAACAATTGTGAGTCTTCCACAGCTTCGCTGTCAATGAAAATCTCACTTGCCGCCAGGCTCTTCTTCACGGAGTCAATGCTCCTCTGGAATTGGTGTTCGAGATTGATTTTCAACGCCGTTTCGAGTATGGGAAAGACATCCTCCAACTCGTAGCTGCACTCAAAAGTGTACCACTCGAACGGTTTCCGGACAAAACGACACTCCATTGGCGAGAATGTGCCGCCGCTGTAAATAGTCAATAGAGAGTCAATATTGGAAGCAGCACTGATCATTTTATAAACACCAACATAACATTAAAAACAGACACAACACATAAGAAAACACACCCAATTTAAATTAAATACTAATTTAGAATCTAAAAAATTATAAGCAAATTAAAGAACGAGTAGCAAATTGGAAGAACAAGCTCCCATTCAGCGAAACGGGAAATGAATTGGTTTCAATTGCCAATTTTCGTTGTTGAGTACGCTCTTCGATCGAAAATGAAATTGAAGAACAAATGATATAGCAATGAGAGAAATATACGAGTAAAAAATGAATTCAATTGAACTAAACTGAACTGAACGGAAATTGAATGGAAATTGAATTGGAAATGAACCAAAATAAACAAATTGAGGAATGGAGGATACGAGAATATCGACTAAAAAGATGCTAAATAAATTATTCTTACATGTAATACAAAGGCTGATCCATTTTTAGTTTTAGAATCAAGACGCAATTTTTCAACATTTCATGGCTACTTTGATGCTGATTAATTACTTGGAGTATATACATTATATCGGTCAAATGTCCGCCACGCCAGTCCTGACATGGCAGGGTTAGTTTCATGTAACTTCCGATCACCTTAACGTGGTACATTTCGGGTTGTGTCTTTCGGTCATAGCGATGGGGCCAATTTTCGTTCAATGGGCAAGTGTAAATTGCCAAATTTGCAGCGAAGACAATTAACTAGTGATTCAAAAATAATTATCTGGAGCGCAAAGTGAGCGGTGGCGTTATGGAGAATTTTTATCGAAATTGGACGATTTCCCTTTGAAGGACTGTGGCACATGCCATGTAATTCGCGTCACAATGGCTGTAGGCTCTATTGGTCCAAAAGTTCCTACACTGTGTCTGGCTGCAAAATCTGGCAAATGTGATTTAACACCACTAGGCTGCTGTTCGATGGGGCTACCCAACATGAGGGTGTCTATGCTCATAACTCACCAACACTGCAGCACTTAAAAGAAAGCATCTGTGAAGCTCTGACCGAGAGACAGTCCAAACTGTGCCAAGAAGTGACCGATAAATACATAAAAAGTCTCCAGTGCTGCAAGGACTCCCTCCTATGGGGATAATTTCATCAATCTAATGTATACCAGAAATATATTGTTAAGCTCAAGATATCCATGGAGTAAGTTCTAAAGCTAAAAATGTTTGAGCCCTTCTGTTTATATACAAATGTAAGTAAAGTACATGTATGCATAATTAGGCTCTAGTACAACTAAATCTGTATATATGAATGGATATGTATGTAATTACGTTTCTATTTACCATAAAACACATTTTATATTTGCCGTAAAGTATGTTTTCTTGCATTGCCTGGCGCGGATTTCGGTTTCAAAATGAGAGAAGTAAGTATATGGAATTTCGTTAAGAATTGCAATCTGAATTTTAATTCATTTATCAATATAAATGTAAATGATGAAAAAGAAAATTGCCAAGAAATATATTTACAGGATATCAAACATCGTCATGCAAAGATCTACTCAGAAATGGATGTTCCATTCGTAAAAACGTTAAGAAAATTAAAAGGTGTGATTTAAGAAAAATTTGTAATAAATAAGGATGCTAAATGGAAATGTGAATTTGGAACTGATGTATCCCTCCTGGCTTCAACTGTAGAGGACTTCTACCCAGATTAAGAATATTTGTACAAATACAATAAATGTGGGAATTTGTATATTGTCGGAGATATGATAATTTACATACTCATAGTATAATTACTTCCCAAAGATAAGCCACTTTACTATCTGTCTTAAATTTATTTATAAAGTTTATTTTCCAATCTCCCTCCTGTCAAATTTAGCAATTAATTTTAAACAAACAATATAATATATGCAGCATAACTACTGACATTGTCGTTTTCAACACGAAACGGGATCGAATTTGCCGCTCTATGAAGTTGTACCACCATACGAAGTAACTACACTATGGTTTTATTTTTGATATACAAGTTTGTTTTTTGAAACTAAATATTTTATGGCTCTTCGGAAAAGATTTTGTTAGTAACAGTATAAATAGATGATTATGAATCAAAACACGAACATTCACATTCAATTTCTCCAGCGTTACCCCCATTTTATGTGCCGTCACGTCTAGAAAGTGTTCTTAAGCAGGAAAGACGTCCTCTACAATAAAGTAAAATTAACTGAAATCGAAGTGTGACTTGAAAGAAAACAAAACTAAAAATCTAATAGAACTGAAAACTACTCAACGATTCTCTTCTCACTTTATCAGAGGAATCGCTCCAGTTTGCATGCATTAAAGTAGAGTAGTAGGTTAGGTAAAAGTGATAGCCTCAAAGGAGGCTACTAATACAGCCAGATCCCAGCCGATAAGCAAACCACATTGTGGTGTTTAAAGTAGAGTTTTAGACGCAGTCAGTTGCCATTAATCATAGCCAACGCAAATAAGCCATCAAAGAAGTAGCTCCCCTCCACATGAGTCATTATTTTCCTCCGGGAGCGAAGCAAAATTATTTTCTTAAACGTAAAGCTTCAGCAAAAGCCATAGGAATTCCCTATTCCCATTCTTATAGCACAAGTTCCTGCCAAAGAAGTGTCTGGCTATGTCAACAAACACAACTTAATTGTGGTATATGCAGTGACGTCAGACTGCTCTGCTTGTAACTCTATATTTGGGAAATATGTGTTGATATTTGACAATCGCTCAAAATAACGTACAGCTGCTAACTGCATACCCTAGACCGTAGTACCCTTCTTGAGCCATAACAACATTACACTTAGTATCGACTAGACAATGCGTGAACGATCGCATTTTCTAGCACAGAAGTTTCCTTATATTTTTGCGAAGTCGCATCTCTATACTTCTGCCTTGTCCGTTGAAAAAGTAAGCAAAGTTCTGACGATAAATTATGATATTTATGTTTGGTTTCTCTTCAGTAAGGAAGAGAAACCAAAGCCAATTACTTATAGCTTGTCTTTTTACTCGTCATGGAAACACCCAAGTTCAAGTTTTAGAAATCCACCACCTGTTGTTACTGTATAAGAATGACTATTTCCAGATAAATGTATACAAAGGCAAATTATTTAAATATACAAAGTCTAAAATTTCCAATAATTATGCAAACATTCAGTCAGTTCTCGATTTAGAGACTAACCCCCATGTGCCGGTTGCCCTGGGATGTAATATAATAGTGAAGCAATTTTTGTGGAAAAGAATCGTCCACTTTACCTGTTTATGTTATTAAAAGCAAATCAATTGAATGCATGTAATAATAGTATGCAGACAATTTGGCTGAGACTGGACGTAGGGGATATTAAAATTGAAATAAGTAAAATTGTCAAAGATTTTAGAACACTCACATTAAATTTAGAACATATGAAAAGCATAATAGGATTACTTATTAAGACGTAAACGGTATCTTGAACATTCTAAAATATTATTTACACTCACTTCAAAGTCTGAGTATACAGTTCGCAGGTAGCTGTCTGGGTGAATGTAGAGTAGACCAAAAAGACGTAATCAGCATTAGCGACGTCTTCAACGGAGTTGCAGAAATGATTGCCCTGTATAAGTAAACTTCAAACAAATTTTTTTAATAACACATCCAAATAAGGGAAAATTTTTATGAGATGAGACCTACTTGTGCACTTCGCTGAAAAGCCGTTTGCCTTCTTTGAATGTGTGTTCATTGGCAATTTCCTGTCTAGTGCTACTGATAAAGATGCCTGTTTCGGAAATCAAAGTTAGTAAAAAACAAAAGAATACAATTCAGGTATTTGTGTGACACTTGCCTAAAACTACAAAGGAGCCTGGTGTCATTTTGCATGCGCCGACCCATTGACTCGTCAGGGCTTGTGTGTCAATATCCAATTGATTTACAGATCCTTGAGAGCTACTATCCAACTCGCTGCTTGCAAACGGCAGGTCATTATCCTCCTCCCCGTTCTTAGCCAAGTGCACTACTATGTATTTATCCAGCTCGGCGTTCTACGCAAACACAAAAACAACAACAACAAAATAAAAAACACATGAAAGTTGAACTGATGACGTGACGCTTTATTATCATATTCCAACGACAAACTTACCTGCCCAATAATAATGCCATAGCAGAAATCATGTTCAACAGCACATTTGTGGAGGTAATTTTCGTCTGATTTACTCAGGAGTATTGTGCGCATCGCGGAGTCCCGGACTATTTTCAAAAATGCTAGATTTTGGAACTCGTTCAGCACTTAATTGACAAATAATTAGATTAAAGCACTGAACCACAACCCACAAGAGCAGAGTCAACTTGCTGCGCAAAACTCGAAGCCGATGAAAATATATTTAATACTGCGTTGCAAAATATCTACTAGGTAGAATTGCTTGCGGGATCAAAAGTAACTAGAAAAGAGATATAATTGTTAATATGAAAAATATGAAGTCCGATTTCACAACAAATGAAAATATATATAATTCTGACTTTTAAATAATGGTTTCTGATGAAAATTAATATTAAAACTGTGTATTCAACTTTACTTTACAGAACTGTAATCGTCAAATCATGTGCAGTCGTTTAAACAAAAGCATTATTCGGGAATCATATGCTCAATTAAATAAAACAAATTGAATACCTAGCTTAATTTAAAAAAGTTGATATTCGTAAAGGGGTTTTTAAAACTTGATTTGCATTACACCACGAATCAGTTGAGCGATTTTTAACAGCTGCAAACATTTTTTAGCAGCTATGTACTGTACACAATTTAGAAACAACTGTATTCTATCGGGAAGTTTCTAATGGTGCCACTGATGGGCAGAATTTACACCAACTCTTATATCGGTCAATTATTGTCAGTGGGCAGATAAAAGCACACTCCGTTTGAACTAGGATAAAAAAGTAAGAAGTTAAAAGCAAACGGCAAAATTGATCATTTACGTAAATAATGTGATTTTTTATGAATTAATTTGGTAAGTTAGACGAGTATTGTTAATGTATATAGTAAGTCATGAATACAGAATATAATGGAGCATATTAAAAATCATGCAACTCGTAAAGGTTATATGGTCTCCAGCATTTGCCTGTATGACAAATTCTATAGGACTGATATTTCTTAAGTTTATCATTGTAGTGCCGTATCGCTGAGAATAAGTGACCTTAATTTGGTGGACCAGGGCGTTTAGAAATACTTCATACATTCAATTTTGGTGTATACATTTAAAATCCACCAGTAATTTGTCTATGTGTTGTGCCCTATATTACAGCCCGGTTATGCGTTATTCGGATTTCTTTCTAATTTCATTATTTTCATTGTATAATTGTTTGAAAATTCGTTTTTATCGCATTTTCCTAAAATTAAATTTTTCAGTTAACCATGGAAAATTAGTTTAAAAAATATATTTTGCATTCAGCTTGATTGAGTTGCATGATCAGTGATCTCAAGTAAACTTTTTCTTTTTTTGTTTTTTTGTTTTTTATTTCAATCGAATAATAATATGAAAATCAATAAAATTGATTTTTATTTCCATATTTCCTTCATATATATCATCAAAATATTATTTATATTTACCAAACGAGAATTTGCGTTTTTATGTACGGATTGGAAGAGGTGGTGTAAATCACAATTACAATACTTCCTCAGAAAACAGTGCTTTTCAAACTAGCAGTGTTATAGTGCTGCCACACTTCTTTCAGGAATACGCAGTCAGTGCGACGTCGGAATATTTACACTAGTACCCAGCATATCAAGTATATTGATTTATGCGTTTCACCCCTAAAACAATGCTTTGAAAACTTCATTGTCCTACGGAAGGGAATGGGAAGATATTGAACTATAATTTATCGTATGTCGCAGTGTATTGAGATCACTAGCTCCATCGCTGACTACACTCTTCTAATGTGAGTGAGAAAACAACAACAATTTTAAATGACCTTAAATTAAATGACGCCTAACTAGATCCATACGAGCTGTCTAAACATATACATACAAGCACATTTGTCTTTTACTATTGTCTGTATAATTCATGTTCCCTATCACATTGTTCAGTGCTTTGTTGATTTTAATTATTAAATATCAATATCAACATCTGTTGTGGAGCACAGAAAAAGTTTGTCTGTTTACAAACATGGGTGATATTCAAATATCAAATCGTGACAAATGCACTTTCGAGCTTTTGATTTGTGTGATTAATGTAAATTCTCCTTGAATACGGGCATCCACCACTTGCAGTTTGGTGGCACAGAGTTGTAAGGACACTTGTTCAGCATTCAATGCATAATAATTTCCACTATACCAGAGATGGTGAAATAATATTGCTTATAAAATGCACTAGAGAAAATTGATTAATTTCCCTATATACATACTAGGGGAGTAGGTGTGGGTATTTGCATCAGGCATATGCACTCACTTTTATTAGTAGGCATCTGACTTTAACGACTCTCATTGTGAGCGTAATTGATAATCAAGAAAATTCACGATTTGCGAAAAAATTACAGAGTCTTTTGACCTTGATAAAGTGTTAAATTATATTTCAGGTACCTACATACAAACATCTCTATAAAAGCAGATTTGTATTTGAACAAAAAAAAAAAAAACAAAACTAAAACAAAAGAAGTGAAGTGAAGGCGTTAGAGGTAACTGCAGGTGAGTGAGCATTATATATGATATATATGACGGTGAGTGGCAAATTAAAAATATAACATACATATAACAAAGGAAAAATAACAATAAAAGTAACAAAAACTGTCCGCAATTTGCTAATACTTGTACACATACATACATATACTTATGTCCATACCCAAATGCATACAAACACATAAGCGCCGTCAATGGCAGTGGCAAAAGAGAACTTGTTACCCTATTTAACCAATACGAGCACAAAACCAAACACCTCGAAAGGCACAACGACACCAGACGAAAGACAGCAATTGTGAATATTTTAGTATTTATTCTGGAAGTGATTGATATTCATTAATATTGCAGTTAATTAAAGCCCACTTGAGAACTGGTAGCTGAAAAATTGAGCACTGAGAGATGGCTGCCTACAACGCACAGACCACTTCAAACGGAAAGAGGCAACGATTTAATTGACCGCTTAAGTGTTATTGTTTAATAAAGGTGTGAAATAAACTACATGCATGCATACTCTTTAGAGTGGATTAAAATACCCTGCGATTTATTGGTATGCTTCACGGCTGACATGCATTTTTCTCTAATGCAATAAATTCATAGAAAATGGGCTATTCCGAATAATCAACATTTGTGTGTTGATTATTCGGAATAGCTCTTAAGCACGAAATGTGTGTTTGCACCTGTGAGTATGTGTCGATGCATTTGTCATGTCTATTCACCCCCAATAGAAGTAGATTGCTTTAGGGCTGCCATACTAACGACATTGCGAGGAGATGCCTTTTGCAGCATGCAGACACACCTTGCTGCAACAGATCTCGTATAGTCGTTTTGTAGAACAACGTGATTTTTATGATCCCTATTGGAATCGGTTTAGACAAAAGCATCCAATGGATTGAATCTAAACGTTCAGTGAACACTCCACTTATGGGTACTATTACTATATTTTCATATAATTTTTCGATTTATGAATAAATAGAAAAAACTAAAACATTTTTTGTGCATTTTTATATGATATTTCTGAATAAATTTTTACACCTTTCCAATTGTTGGTCGCTATTAACAAAATCTATTTTTTCTTTCCAAATAGTACACCACATTAGTGGGTAAAATATAGCAATTTGAACGCAGTTTCTCAAAAGAAGCGTTTAAAGTTTACGATTAACAATCTAGTTACGATTTATGAAATTTTCATACAAAATGAAATTTAAGCGAATTCAAAAATAAATTATCACCAATTAAAATTTTGAGACATTTTTGAATCTTCTTAAATTTTAGAAGTAAAAGAGAAATAAAGTTTTAAAGATGTTTCACTTACATTTTCCGAACGTTAAAACTTCTAACTCGAATTCAATTTGGAAACGTTTTATTTTGTTTTTGTGCAAAATTTATTTAAATATAAACATTCTGAGTGGATTTAAAAAGATTATGCATGGAACCATTGATTTGTATCATAGTAAGATATGGCACAAGTTTACTAGCCAATATAAATGGTGTAATAATTGCATTTTTATTCAACAAGTTATTTTTTTGTTTCCAGAATAAGGCATTTTCAACTTGAGTTTCACAAGGAATTTTTATCACCAAAGTTTTGCTTTATTTCTAAATAAACAGAAAATGGCAGCCCTAGGTTGAAAGGTTACAAATTAGATCAATGAAGGGTGATACTTTAGCAGAGACAGACCAGGCACACATGTGTACGCACTTATTTAATTTATTTTACTCAATTGCATACTAAATTTAACACAATAATAAAAGTGTGAAAAGGAAGCAATTCCGCGCAAAAAATCCAAAAGAAAAAAGCTTTTACAATTTGACCCAAACAATGGGCAGAAATTCATGACGTCACATTCCAGTGTTCGAGATGTTTTACAAGAACGCAAGCGAATTGAAAAAGTTCTCCTAGTCGGCCGAGGTTACAGCAAAGTTCACATATTTTCATGCTGTGTTTGGTTGGACGGTTGCTCGTCAGGTCGTGTCGGGTCGGTGTCTGGTGAAGCGCTCGTGGTTGACTGCTGAAGCTTATTTAGAAACGCGTTTGCCGACTCTGTGTCTTTCGTTTAGCTTCAACTTGTCTCTTGAAAATTTGTAGTAATGTCGCTTTTTCTCCTTGGGTAATGTACCAGGATTAAGTGAAGCATACAACTTCCTCATTGGCGATTGCTTAAAAATTTCGTGAAAATTTGATTTAAATTAACATTTAATGCTTTCAGTTCTTTCCGATTCTTAGTTGAAGTAACCTTCATGGCTATGATTTCCTCTTGAAAAAATGAAAATTGTTCAGTCACACCCACGCCGATTGCTTATGAATCTTCGTACAATGTCCGCATTGAGGATTTAATAGTGCTCAAGAACTGAAACTATTAATTAACAGGTTAATCTTCTTTTCTTAATCGACTATAATTATATACTCTTTTGAATACACTCGTACACAATCAAAAATATTCCCACTTACCCGAGTTCATGAACCACCACACTAATTATTGAAATCGTGTGCAATAATGTAAAATTTCAAATCTTTTTTAAGGTGCTGAAGAAGGACGAACCGAGAAAGTAATATAATTGGCAAAATCAAATTATCTGCATTCTTGAGTTAACAACTTTGGAAGTTCTGTAAACCGGTCTGTACATAAGTATAAGATATAATATTTCTGATCATATTTAGAAACATATTTTCTGATTTTCATTAAATTCAAATTATAATATTTTATCAGAAAATATGTTTTCCAATATTGTAAAAGCATAGAAAATTGGCTTAATCAGACTTGAGGGGAAATTTGGTACAAGATGAACGACACACGAATTCAAGTGCTTAATAAATCCATTGCTAACATACCTAAATTCATACTAAAGGTGCGGCATTAATTAATGTAGGTGCTTCGAGAAGTTCCTGAATGATTCTCAACTAACAATTTCCAAATATATATTATTTATTTAAAATTGAAGCCTTTGATTCACTTATGTATTAAATAAAACAAATCAACATTTCTATCGTATTAGAACAACAACCAAAAATATGTGTTCATGGTCTAAATATTGGGCATTGGGTTATTATGGTAATGAACATAATTACGAAAAAACGAACATTAGCAGAATTTGTAATTTGTATACTAATGTGAGCATTGTGGGAAGCGCATAAAATACGAGGCAGAGGGAAGGAAGGAAGTAGATTCTTGCGTGCCGAATTCGAGCGCATTAAAATCCCACAAATGCTTCACGTAAATAGCAATTAAATAGAATAGTACACATGCATAGAAATTGTAGCTGCATTCAAACATGCTTCGTTAAATGAGTAGAAAAATGTGTACGCCCGAACGCCGTTAAGTAATTGATAAAGGTTAAACAATAACACAATTAAAATGAAGGACATTCCAGACCCAAAAAGTGGTCACACACTTTACTATATCGTAATCACTTCAAAATGCATAAACAACTGTACCAAGGCAAATGGAAGAATGGAATACGATTGCTCTCAGCAAAACGAAGATTCCATAGTTTAATTCGTGCAACCAGGAATGACATTTAATCCACTGCTGACCTGAAATTTGATTCGGTGCTGCTAGAGTTGGTCTCTTACCAACGTTGCTTACTGCAACAGCTTCGACCTGGCCCTTCATTACTTACTTCATCTCTATTAAAGATAACATTTCATAACAATCAGGGTAATTAATTGAATTTATGCGCTTCACTGGAGAATCAAAATGAACGCGTATATAATTACCTCTGTTTGCACGCATGTAAATTGTGTAAAAATGTCATTAAACAAATTTAATTGCCATAATTTACATGACAATGAAACAACACCGGCAACAAAAACACCAACCATACCAACCTCAACTCAAGTGATGAAATTATAAGAACTGTTTGAATGAACATATGAAATACTAAAGTACAATAAGCAACAATGCAAATAATAATGGGGTAATAAATTTAATTAATTTAAAATTAGCAGCTTCAACGCTTGCAACTGAGTATTCTTGACCCAGCTTTGACTGTACGATGGAGGTTTCTCTGTGCCCACCCTGTCGGAATAGTCTCACTTGAACACATTTTCCCCTCGCCACACCTAAATAACTTTCCTTTGTATCAGTTATTTTTTACTTTTATTTTTACATATTTTGCACATATTCACCTTTGATCCAACACATATTAATTCACAAATATAATGGATTTATCTGTGAGCTTTTCGTACAAAATTTCATTCTATCGTACGGTATTTGACAGCTGTGGAAAGCACTCTCTGAGTCGTGTGCACCGCCTCCAACATGAGCCGACAAACATGCAAAAACCGCACTGTGGTTTGTGTGTGTGTGAGCTTTCATTAGAGCGAACTACCAAGTTTGACAGTAGTGAGATCCGAAAATAATATCGAGTGACACCAGTTAGTCAAACAGCATTACCCCAAAAAAAAACGTTCTTTATGGAGGCTACGCAGCGATATACAAATTAAGATAATAGCATAAGCATTTCAAAAATTAGATAAAACGTGACCTCCTTTTGTTTTGTGGTTGTGCTGTTTTGCACCATTCGAGATGTTCCAGGATTAGCAATAAGAAACTAGTATACCAACAATAACGAGCACAACTGAAGTGGCTGTTTCCAAATGCAATGCTCACTCAAGAAACCGCTTTGCCGCACGGGGCTAGGAATTTTCGCTCTAGTTTAAAGACGTGAAAGCGTTTGCAGATGCTTGACAAAAAGCCGACATTTGCAGATATGCTCCACGAGGGAATAGTTCAGATTCGTCATCAATCGTCCGACTGTATCGATGCATTGCAGACTGGCTTGTTTTCTCAGTTTTTACTAGTGTGTCAAGTTTTTCTTCAATGATAAGGCAAAGAGACTTTGTATCATTATCAAGTCTCTCAAAAACTATTGGACTTTCCCCATTTTATGAATGGAATATCCAAGTTTTGGTGACACGTGCGAACATATTTCTAAATATAGAGACAGAACACATTTGCAATGGCAAATACAAAGTTCACTAAGTTCATTTAATTGGCATTTGCCAATCTCTCAATAAAGATACTTTGTAAGTACAAGTAATTAAAGTCTCGTGCGACGTCATGGTTATTTTCAATAATTGCAAATATCACAATAGCTGCAATATTTCCAATTTTTTCAAAATATTTTAAATTCATCCAAACTATTTTAGAATTTCACAAACTCCGAATTTTGTCAATTGGGGTGGGCTGTGAGTCGTTTCGTAAACCGTGATGGGTTCGGGGGTCGTTTGGTAAAATGTGACGTTATTATTTAGGTCAGATCTTACTTAACGTAGGGTTGGAGGGGTTTGTTCAAAATTACGAAAATAGAAGTGACTTCATTTATGGACGACTCCTAAGCTGAACACGAGGTGGACCAGTAGTCTGAGAATTATTATGTAAGGCCACCATGTTATAACTATGAACTGCGTAGCTAACTGAAGTTGAATTATTGGTCGAAATGAAATCAACCCACTCAACTTACGGCAGTCGGTGTTTCGGATTTCGAACAAAACAAAATCAATTTATTGCAATGTAATAATGTTAATACCAGAGGTCGTTCAAATCAAAGGTCAATTCAAAATTTTAACATAATGATAAAATTGTTCAGGTGCAGATAATATTTGAGTTCTTGAAAGTAAAAAGAAACAAAAAGTTCCATAAACAACAATTCAATTTTAACGCAGAGCAATGCTAACTTCCGGAAGCCCTCTTCTGCGCTAAGTTGTACCAATCATGTTAACAATAATATATTTTTAATATCATAATTTAACGTATCATTTTGAAACACAAACTCCAAACATAAATCAGCTGGTGCTGAGCTGGGAGATGAAAAAACACACTCCCATGCATGTCCACTCGTACGAGAACATATCAGGTTATCAGCTTAAGTCATGCCACCATAAGAGCTGCAAGTTCAACATTGGCGCACACACAATTATTAGCATTGTTTAAAATTAATGATTATGGCGTAACGCACCAACCATGCTGAGAAAAAAATTGTTAAATACGAGTAATAGATTTTATTTGAAATTTTTTATCCAAATTGCTAGAGGCGCCCGCCACTTTGAAATCGTAAAGAAATTCTTTTAAATAACAAAAGAGCCATTCAACAGCAGCTACAACAACAACTACTACAACAACCAACAACATAGCCATAATGACAAAGGCAATAACAATGCTCGTAAAACACGACGAACATCAACCGAATTCACACACACAACTTCCTGGTCACATACTTCGCAGGCCAGTCAGCGAGCGAGCGCGAGCGTATGAGTAATGCTTTTCTAGAAATAGATTCTAAAGCGTCATCGACGTCAGCCATCGGCAACGACAGCATTGTTAGCTCATTGTGGAATTTCTTTGGGAAAGCCCTGGTCTTGAACAAAGCATAACAATCGATTAGTTACCGTCTTAATGTTCAAAAAAGCCACAGCGAAAACAAAAGCAACAAAGCAAAGTTAGCAAATAAGTGCAAGGAGTGCGCGGCGGCGGGTGTGTAGCAAAAGTGTAATGAGGTATTCATTATATTGTGGGATTTGTCATTTAAGTCACTTCCAGTTGCCGAACCGAACAGGTTCTAACCTTCCGCACTTAAGAATGTCTGCCGCGCTTTCGGCACAAACTGTCGCCTGTTCACAATGCTGAGAGCATGGAGGGGGTTCATTGCTCTCCACGTACTGCTACCTGTACACGTCTTAGAGTTTGTGGTTCCCCCATTAGGGACTTATAAGCCTATTTGATGGATTTATGCGGAAATTTATGCTTCATATTCAAATTGTTCATAATTCATAATCTAAGTCCGTTTTGAGAGTTCGCTCAGCGATTTGTGTTAAATTGTACCTCAGTTCAAAGGAATGCTTCACAATGTCTGTTTACCATTGTGTGGTTGTGGCAAAAAAACTTCTATAATGAACGGCAAGATTGTCATTAGTTCGGAACGCAAAACTAAGGTTTGAATTAGTGCCCAAAAAACGAAATTAGCTATCGCCCAAAAGAAAAAAATAGCATCGAGAAATTAATCGAAAAATAAAAAACTATGAGCTTAGAAGTTTAGGATAAATCATAAATCTTCCACGGATCAATTCGCTGAGAAATGAATCAGACGCTGGTCAGGGAAAAAGTACTGGAATAGATGAGATAGTTGATAGTTTCACAGGTTTGATAGGCTCCCTTAAAATACCAGACGATCTGCACAAAAAAAAAAATCTAAATGAAAGACAGAATAATTACAAATTTCAAACGTAGACTGGAGAATGCGGATGTGGATACGAATATTGAATTGTGAGTACAAGTTTAGATGAGTGCGAATATTCGAATTTTTACTTTTAATATTTAAAATGCTTAAATAAAAAGTGGTTCGCTTCACTAAAAAAAAAAAAACCTTTTCAGGGAAAACATGGACAAAAATATTAGTTGAACATAAAAAAATTTCAACGAATTGTCACAGTACCAAAATATCACAATCGAAATAGTCATAGTTCGCCATTCATGATTAAACATGAATAAACCTTAAATGCTACAAGTTATTTGTAAAATGTTTTAAAGGTTAAGTCATTAGCGACAAGCCATTAATAAAAAGTGATAAAGCAGTGAGTCATAAATAGACCTAGTTCTAGAATATGTCCAATGAACTCGAAAGCATAAAAACGGGTATACGTCGTGATAATAGAGTGCAGTTGTGACTTATGAGAGTAAAGCGAGATTAGGTTAATCTGGCTGGCTATAAACCACACATAGACCTATTGGTCCTTAGCGGTACCAGATGGAGCTAGTCCTCTACGTAGAGTTGTAGTAGGCATCTTGAAAAGTGAAGCGAAACTTGCTAAAATTTTGTAAATACATTTTTTTTAACTATTGCTGAGGTAAATCAGTATAAAATGAAACAATTTTCATTAAAGCTAAATTGTCAAACAATTGTTATTTAAATAACTTGATACAATCCAGTGAATGAGCTATTAGCGAAACCAATTTACGTAACAATCCGGATGTTTAGCATTTGCCGATTAGCGATAACACTAGTTATAAGTAACAGTTAAGAAGTAAGCGTAGAATAGTATCAACTCTCGTCTACAATTAAATTCTCCACCGTTATTTTCATTAAAAATATTAATTAAAAAGATTTTTGTAATCATTAATTTCTTCGTAGAGCAAAGGCCCAAACCATATGCAGTAAGACCGTACGATATATATTTTTCACACAATGAAATACATACGATATTTCACTTTCTAGCCTACGAAATTTAATGCGAGTATTAATGAAAAAAAGTTCTTCCTTTGTAGAAGGTCTCACTTGCTGTACTTTGTTGTGATGTTTGCTCTACGCTGTTACCTGCCATGCAGATTTGTCTCAATATAAATGTAAGCCAACTGATGCGAGCCGTCAGAAAATAATTTGCATTTATTTGAGCTTTTTGAATCCAGCCTTTCCAATTGAAATGAATTTTGTTCGAAAGGTAAAATGCCACTCTATCCTCTCGTTTGTTATTTGTGTCAACACCTCTTTTTCTTTTTGGATTATGATACATCCCGAACATAATAAATGGAATACTATTAAAGCAGTGAAAATGGTTCATTCATAAAAAAGAGATGAATTTACTAAATTTTAAAGCGCGCGTATATTGTTGGCTGTGCTGAAGCTGTGTTCACATTGCACTTGGCATATTTAAAGAGTATCGCATTCTCACATGCAATGCAATCAGATGAGTTAATTTATCTTTTGTTGTTTTTGTTGTTGTTATATGTTTACAAATATATGTATGTGCATATATCATTTTAATAGTGCCTGCTGTCGAAGCACACAGAGTCAGCCGCACATGCAGCGATTATGTCTGCGCACGTTTGACGCCAACGCGCGCATCAGTGGTGTGCAACCAGGTACATATTTTATGGCAATGATTTCAAATACGAGTGTGTTTAAAACGCTACACTTAAAGTGTTTTTATAATTTAATAAATGAATTCCAAGCTGCCCACACAGCGCGCTCTCGAAACGTCAAAACAATTACAAATCTGCGTAAGTAGAATGAAATTTTCTGGTAGTCAGTCAGCTTAGTGCACAGTTGGCTAACGTAGCGTATACGCAATATTATTAGTCGTACCAAATATAAATCACCAAAAATGAACATTTTTTCTTTGTTATTGGAAATTATGGCATCAGTTAAAAAGCGAAATTTCCAGGTCCGTGCGAATTGCATCATAGAAACGCCAAAGTATTCAAATCGATTATTCCCAGCAGCGTTAATGCTCGCTCGCTCGTTCAATCAACTCAGAACGGCGGCAACGCGAGGCTTAGAATTTAAATGAGTGTGGAACCTTCACCGCATTAGAATTCTGAGAGCATTTGTGAAATGACAAAATTTAACAAAATTCACTTACCTACATTTTGGATTGCTTTTTTGTTGTTGTTGTTGGAGTTTGTTACTACTGGTCTATGCTATGGTTCAATGCCGCTTAATCCTAATTGTAATTCTAATTTTAAACACACTTCTTATTGACACACATTGTACACATATACACATCCGCGTATACGAGGAAATATGCATGACTAAATATGTACGAGTATATGAATTTCGAAATTGTCCTTGACTCGAGTTTGTTGTTAATGCTAGTAACTTACATAATTCATTTGAGTTCACGTATCACTTTGTTATCAGCAACTAACAGCGGCATTGCTCGTAATAGTGGCAGTAGCACTTCCCATAACCGCCATTCAATTTGTCTTAAAGTGTGGAACGTGTTTATCTAATTTAAAGATTTTAGTGTCACGCTGCGGTTAACTGGTCAGCTTCTGTTGGCGCTACTGTTTCACACATTTCCAGTTAATTATTATTATCATTCTTATTATTATTCAAGCATAGCGGCAACACATATGTGCCACATCGCTTATTAATTTAATATTTATGTAGGAATGTGTCAGTACACAGGCATTTTGCTATTTAGAACATGGCAACAACATAAAAGCCAAAATACTGTGCTTTGTTTTAGCTTTAAAAATCATTTGCAGCAAATATTTTATGCTTCATTTCATTTCATTTTCGTGTCTTCAACAAAAGTACACAAACCTGAGATTACCGAGGACGCTATTTTAAGGATACAAAATATGTATATACAAAAGACTTGAGACACAAACGTAATGGCATGCAACTTGAAATTTAATATTGGCTGGGTTGGAAAATGGGTTTTAAACGGGCCAAAAAAAACAAATTTTACATATAAATTTTCTTAAAAATGCAAATTGTACATATACGGAAAATTGTGAAATTCTATTTAGAATAGATAGATTTGTGTGTCTGGCTACATTTGCTCATCAGTTTGACTACGCCATAATTGCTTTAACAATTCGTTTGAAGACATTACTTGTAGTAAAGCACATACATACATGTGCATGTGTAGTACACAATTTGTTTGGAAGGCATATCTGACTACTTGTCAAAGCATGAATGGATGCAGATACACAGAGTACGTGACGTGTGTATAGCAAGGAATAGCAACCATTTACACAGGCATCGAGTATACGTATATGTATGTGTGTGATTGTAATGCGTTTAAAAATACAATAATCATGCTATCTCACACTCCCCACACACACCCATACACACAAGTGCATGATGTCTAAGGTTTTCCGACTAATCAGCTAGCATATTTATTTATTATAACCGCATGTAGGAAGCATGCGAGTACGCATACAAATGCATGTCGAAGGCAATTTATAGACGTTATTTTTTTTTTGCTTACTCTTAAATATAAGTGGGCAAGCATGAGGTAAGGAGATACTTGTATGTAAGCGCAGAATACCTCCCACAAACTCACACACACAAACACATACACAAGGCACTTGCAATCGCAATACACGTATACGCAATGACGACAATTGCGCTCGCTACTTAACGCAGGCTAATTTGAAAAAAATGTATTTTGAATTCATGAACCAAAATAAACGTCTTCACTTAAATTTTAATTTGAATTTGGATGTGGATGTGTTTTTTACTTAAGCGCCAGTTTGACACTTCAGTAGCTCATCATTGTGCGTACAACAAGCATTCAAATAAACGGTCAAGTAGTTCCCGCCTGTGTGATGGAAAAAATAGCACCCCAGCTAACAAGAGTGTTCCAAATATAAAAAGAGCGAGTACAAAACAAAAATTGATTGAAAAAAACAATACAGCACCAAGTCTGTGATTTTATTTAAAAGAGAAGCAAACTGGGAAACATACCCGTATGAGCAAAATTTTCTTCCTGCATATTAATCCATCAATCACTTGCATTGAATTATTTGAAACTGAAGCAAATTGGAATAAGCACGACTGGAAATTAGCGCTCAAAAGTAAGTCAAAAAAAGTACACAAAAAAAGTATAACCAGCATTCGAATTTGACTGAATAATTTTTGCCGTTATTATATCTGTTCCCAATAACATACTGAAGCATTGTTATCTACAATTCCCCTCTCCCTCAGATGTGAAGAGTTCTAGGTCGAGTATGTAAACCGCGCGGAAAGAATCTCAACGCTTGCAGGACATTTTCCTTTAAAATATAAGAGTACACAGTTCTGTGTATTCATTAGATATACCCTTAGTGTCGAGCGCTATAGCAACTTTTAGTTTATTGAAGGAATTCAAGAATGCCTCCTAGAGAGTTGTTGCTCGTGGATCCGAAGGAGTAAATAAATGGGATCGCTATATAGCTTAATGCAGTATCATAATCTTCATGGTAAATTCTGATAAATTGAGTCTCGACAGCATTTATTATCTTACAGACTTGTTTCATAGTGAGACAATGATATCATGTTGTAGCTCTGAGAGTAGAAATCTTGATGAAAAATTCTGGATTGCAAGTCTGCTAGTTTTCAATGATAATGTACGAAGTGTTCAATTGCGAACTGTTTGCAACCGAGAATTCCAGCTCGTGGGGCTTTGCGCCTCTCAAGTTCCTTCCCTTATGTTTACAAACAAACATCCAAAACAATGAAAAAATAATAAAAAATCAAATTGAAAACACACCAGTGTGAAACACTACAATCTTTTGTTTGGTAAAAAGTTCACTTATTGCGTGTGCACGGTGAAATTTATTGCTGTTCTATTGGCTACCTGAGTTTGCTTTCAATTGGCTCATTTACTGATTGTAAAAAGAATCATCCTTTAACACACCAGGATTGGGTGTGATGATGATTTGTTTGTTGCTGTTCAGCTCCCGACTTTTATCCGTGGTTTGAAGACAACAAAAGAAAGTGTTAGAGTCAATTAAAGGCCAGTTATCATATCATTACCATAATGGTCTTAAAAAGCAGGAACCAATGAGACACAGGTAAATGCAAACTATATAGTTCATGAGCTCAAACTCCGAGTGCAGTTTAATTGTCTGACTAAATAGATCTGTCGAAAATTCCTCAGACGTAAGAAGCTGTATTAATCTTCTTGGGTAGCTGAAGTGAGTCCACAAAGAAATTCAAATTGCTTCAATCATTCAATCAGCTAGAAATGTTCTGTGCACCAGATTAGTTCGTTGAGGAAGCTTAAGGAATATATACTTATCTATCCTATATATAATATTCTACTTTTCATTACTTAGAACACAAAGAGTAAATTTCTTCTCGACACTAATTTGTGCAAGTTTATTCAGGAGTAAAAAATGTGCAGGTATATGACCGCACATATTGTAACATTAAAGGAGCATTAGACACGACATTGCTGACCAGGATTATTCAACTTATTGACAGGAGATTTTAGCCCTACTATGCTCACATAGGATCTCTATGGCAATTTATTCGGTTCAGTTTTATACATTTTCGCCATCTAGTTCACATACTCGTACAGGTGTAGAAGACATGTTTTTCTACTAAAATATGTTTATTACTCGTGTGAAGATGTCTTCCACAATTTCGGCTCTCTTCTTACTTCTTCTCTAAATCTTCTTCTAGTTTTTTGGCATTTGCGTTCACACTTAGACCGTGGATTTTCGCTTCTCAACTTTAAACTCATTTTGTTCCTTCATTACCTGACTACGACTGTTCCACTCTGTAGTCTAGTAACATGCTATGGAAATGACTGCAACATCATTTGTTTTCGTTCGTTTGTTTGGTTGGATGTTTGTTTTGAATTTCAATTTTTCAATTGCATGAACTTCGTGTCAATCGTGATTCTTTGAATGATCACACACTAAAATTACCAACAACCGCCGAGCATGTTATTTGACGCCAAGGTCAATCTCTGCTTCAGCCAGAGTCACAGGTACAATAACAACAACAACAATAACAACCACAACTTCCACCATCATTATCACATTGAATACCGTTTCACACTGCGTCGCCACTCAATTCCAATGCACATTCAAAGAAAAAAAGAAACGTCGTTCATTGACCTTATTTCTTGTGTAATGTTTATATTTATGAAAACATTTAATTTATATTTAAACAGAAAGCGCAAAAAAGCCGAACAAGCAAACAACAATATTAAAGCAAAATTTAAACAAAAAAAGTAATTAAAGTAAGCGTGGCGCCAGGGGTGCTAAATGCTAATGGAAGCACAAATGACTAAAAACTTTTCACACGAATCGCCTTTAATATTCGCCCAATTGGAGTGATTCACTTGAGGAAGCGTTTGTGTATAATTCTTACGCAGGAAATTCACACTGACTAACAAAGACAGCATGAAATGAAATTATATACATTTGAAGTGTCAAGAGAATGCATCATTTTGCTCGCACCCATGCGAGAGAAAACGTACGCTACACAAGAAGGACATTGAGAACAATAAGCGGGATGCTATAACGCAGACACAACGCTGGTTTCAATTGCCTTTTCCACTTTGAGCAGAAAGTCTTACTTGGAACTACTCATTTCCACAAAGACCTCAAACACCAAGATTAGTAATGTCTAATAATGATTCTAAATACACGTAGGTCAGCTTAGAGGCTCATTGTAATACAGTAATATCCCGATGCCACGCCTCCATCTACCACGTAGGGAACCATTGTGCATCCGATATGAACCTGGCTATATTCCTCAAGCATATGGATGATAGGTCGATTAGACCATTAAAGAAAGGTGAGCTCCTAGCTGGCAGGAGCAACTGACAGATGAGATAAAGAGCGAAGTAGAGTCGCAACTACGACAGAAGTCATTGAAGGACTAACCCAGTCTTGCAGCATGTATACCATTCAAGCAGTGTTCCGTGAGCACAGAGATTGTTGTGCTGGTGAAGTTTCTGCTGCGGTTAAGTAGCTGACCGGTTCGCCTCTTATCCGTGGTAGTCCAAGTCTGTGTGCCAACACCACAGGTGCTCTCTTCTACCCAGGATCGTTTTGCTTCCTCGAGGTGGTGTGTTGTCTGATAGCCCATTTTACGGATGCTAAGGGTACACCAACGGTGAAGAAGGAGGAGATTTCACAAAGCGAGGTACCCAATCTAGATTCACAGTTGGCTAAAATATCCCTATGTCCCGCACCCAGTAAAGGTGGACCTGTGAATTCCTCGCCACACTATTAAGGGAAGGGCGGGAGAGTCAAGAACCAGCTTTGTTACAGTAAATACACCAGCCCACACAATAAACATCCTACCAAGCTATCAGAGTAAATGTGAATATTCACACCCCCAATATAATTGCAAATAAGCCACTTCGACGCCTGATGTATTGTCATCATTTCTGCCTGAAAAACTCTGCAATGGTTAGGGAGACGGGAAGACAGTCTCCGTCCCAGGTTGATAGGGAAAATATGCCCAACTGACCTTGCTCGCGAGCTTCAAGCCATCTGAGTACATGTCAGTGGATTCCTTAGTTGCCACCTTATCTTCGAACCATTCCTCACTGCTAAGGATATGGTGGTAAGCCGTAGTTGAAGTTGAGTTGGGGGTAGGCCAACTATTGCCAATGTTTGTTGGTACAGAAGTATCTTGAATTAAAATGCTAGCGAGGTTGTCTAGGTCCTGGTCCTTGGCGATACAGCACTGAGTCCGTCTGCTGAGCGTTGGCTTGTTGTTTAACCAGAAGTGTGCTAGTTAATGATTGCATTCATAACTATCGTGGAGGTAGTACGCAGAGCCCCAGTTATCATAATGGCTGCCGTTATTCTGATCTTATTAAGAGGTATGCGATTAACCGCTTTTACAGTAGCTGGCCATCTGAACACAACGCCATTCCAAAGGTTTGGCTCAACTACTGTTAAGTAGAGCCAAGACATGATTCCGGATTGAAGCCCGCATTTGGCTCCAAGGACCACTCGCAATAATGATGGTTTTTGAATTTGTGACAAATACTGATTCAGTGTAAAATGTTTTGGATTGAATTTGGTGCACTTCACTTTAATGTTCCTTTGTCGGAGTAGTGGTGGAAATTATAGATATCGACATAGAAGACCTATAATTATGTAATGATTACTCCACAGTCACACTTACTACGTGTAGATTGTCCGCACATGAACACTCTGCATACCAATCCTAGCGATAATAGCATTCAAGAGCTGGCGTCAACGTCGCTGTTACTTCGACGGTATAATGACAGATTTACAGACTGCTTGTTCTGCTTTAATTTTATTAATAGCCGTCAAGTTCAAGATTTTAATTATTCGCTGGCAATCGGTTGGATGCAACATGTAACGAGCAACACACGCTCACAGCAATTATAAATGCAACAATTATCTACGAGCCCAGAACAGATGTGCCAGAGATGTGTGTGACGTGTGTACCTGTACATAGTTGCATAGCTCACCAGTGTTGCCACCTCTGAGAATTCGATTCAAAGAGAATCACACAATTTGAAAAACCAATTTAATCGAAAAAATAAGTAAATCGGGCATTTTTTTAATCGTTGCAGGGAACTAATTATTTTCACTTCACAGAATTGCCTCTATCTAACCGCAAATTACTGCAATTCTTTTTTAAAAGAGCAATAAATAAATATCCTCTTATAGGTATGCATGCAGGCACTTATACTCGTATATACAAGAATATGCTTATAATATGAATCAGTGGAATAAATATAAATCATTCCATTTTTCCGGTCATGTATGGTAAATGCATTCATATTTACATGTGTGTAAGCAGCTTTGCGCCTGGGAACCTGAAGGAAAACAGATCGTATGTACCCGAAACTATCCCTATCCTATGTACCCGCACTCTTTGGATCTGTCTATTTTCTCAGAGACGTGATTATGAAAAACAAAGCGCTTTGCACACGCGTTCTTAAGCTCAGATCCAAGGCGGGATTTAAATACATTTGTCGCTTGCAAATAATGGGAACAAGAGCACACTGAAAAAAGCAGAGATAGCATTAATAGAGTTAGTGCATTAAAAACAAAAACAAAATGGAACATTTCGAGAGGCTCATCCTTATCTTGCAGCACCTCCGATATTTACTCGCCAGCATCTCAAATTGATAAACTCTGATTTGCGCTCGTCTTCGCGTCTAAAATTAGCCTTCTGCCCCTTATAAGAATAAGTGGAAATTTCCACTTTCCTCCGGAGCGAACTTCATACTAGATATCATCGAAGCAGAGAAACACTCACCTGACAACCCGATAATAAAATTTGGACAACTACTCGTATACTGGCTCTTATGAAAAAAACTCCAAGCTTGTATGATCTACAGTTGAATTCACACACTATGTGGCAGCCCCGTATGGCACAGATATGTGCCTGTGGTGTATGGAGGAGAACGCAGCTGTTCAATTCGATTTGAACATTGAATATGCACACGAATGCACTACACGGGGGGTAATTATGCACACATTTGCGCTAAATGGGCGCACATACCTCATCTGAAGGAGCAGGTGGCAGCCACCAGCGGAGCACCCATCGCAAATGTATCATGTGACAATGCGACATTAGCACGAACTCGCAGAACTAGTTCAACGCTTCGATTTGCATTGACAATTCGCCATAAAATAATTATTTATAATTGCAAATTGTTTAATTAAGAGTGGAACACATGGACAGACAGCCATTGGGAGCGACCAGATGGACAATGAGTGCAAATGCTTGTGCACAGCTGGCAGCTGCCGATGCGCAATCAGATGGGCTAAGTGGTGTTCCAGCTAATCGGCTCGCGTTTGGTGTTGAATGTGTTAATGACATGGTGCCGAAGAGGGGATCACAGCTGCTCTGTGGCAGAACGCGGCTGTTGCCGAAGCCAATCGCTCTCAGTTTAAGTTGACGTTGTCGGTAATTACATGGACGTAGTTAATACGGGTATAGTAAGCGCCAACTAAGGTGGCCCTTGTACCGCCGATCGCAGATCGACCGTAAATTGTTTACATTCAACCAACCACATGCCAAAAACTCTCATACATCCATACACACACATGCACACATACAGACGGCTTGTACATTTCCACATAGGCATTGAAAGGGAGGGAGGGGGCATATTCGAGTGCAATTAGCGAAGCGCGCATATCAATCACGTTGAAGAGTTTAGGTGTCAATTGCACTTGGAGATGCCGGTTGGTTGGCTGGAGATGATGCCGTAATTGTGCATGTAATAATTGTGGAATGCAGGCTTACTGTCAAGGGCTGCGGTTTGCAGGTGGGTTCTTTATCTGTTTTCACACTTCCACACTTCAATCTGCACTTGGGTACGACCTTGAAATAATTTTACAAAATTAACTTTACATTAATATGCATTACATTAATGCTCAGCGATATCGTTATATAGTTATGAATGTGGTACATATTAAAGCGACAGGCGATGCAAACCCAAAAATAATGACGGTGGCTCAGAGAGACCACTGGCATGATTAATGCTAGAACCTCATAAGGCAAAACAGTTAAGGAGTCACTTGATATCCAACACTTGGGAAGTTAATTTCTATGTGTGGCAGAGCAAGGGCACTGTCACTCCCTGCCTTCACTCAATTTCATTTTACAATATCGCTTCTGTCAAACTCAGCAGCAATTTACTGGAAACAAAAAACCGACATACCTTACAAATTTCCATTTTATTTACAATATGGAGACAGATATTTCCACTCTCTGCAGTTGCATCACCACATAAAGTAATTACACTATGGTCTGCAATAAAAAATATATATTTATTGTGTTCCAATCACTATAAAGAAGCTCTAAAACCCCCATTGAGTTTCGACATACAAACTGATAAGCACTACAGCACTCTAAATATATAACAGCTTTCTTCAAAATATAAAGTTTGAGTCACTATAAAACTATGTATTTTAGGTTTATAAAGAATTACCCAGAAATGGACCCATTATGACTATAAATCTTCAATACGAGGTGTGATCAAAAAATAACCGTTATTTTCATCTTTTCGTGAGTTACGTATGTTCGATGTTCGCATTTTTTTCTGTTATGTTGGTACACATGCCTGTTATATATGTTGGCAATACCAACCATTTTGGATTGTCAGTTTGTTTTTGACAGATAAAAAGGTTAGTCGTGTTTTGGTGTGCTCTTCGATTTTGTACTATTCGAAAAAATGGATCAAAGAAACTGTATTCAGTTTTGTGTAAAAAATGAAATTAAATGCGCAAGGACATTTGAAATGTTGACTGTGGCCTTTGGCGAGTCTACTTTGAGCAGAACACAAGTTCAATTGTGGTATAACCGGTTTAAGGAAGGCCGAGAAGATGTCAATGACGATGCTCGTCCTGGTCGCCCGAGCACGTCAACAACCGATGAAAACATTGACGCAGTGAAGAAAATGATTTTGGATAATCGTCGAATCACTATCAGAGAGGTTGCTGATGATGTTGGCATATCGTTCGGCTCATGCCAAGCAATTTTTGCGGATGTTTTAGGCATGAAACGAAGATTGTTCCAAAATTGCTAAATTTTGAGCAAAAACAACGTCGCATGGACATCGCTCAGGAGCTGTTTTTGGCCAAAAACAAAACCGTTATCATGCCTCAACCACCGTATTCACCGGACTTGGCCCCCGCTGACTTTTTCCTCTTTCCAAAACTGAAGACACCAATGAAAGGAAAGCGTTTTGCTACGATTGAGGAGATAAAAGAAAAATCGAAACAGGAGCTGTAGGCGATACCAAAAAAAGCGTTTCAGAAGTGTTTCGAGGATTGAAAAAAACGCTGGCATAAGTGTATTATATCTGAGGGGAATTACTTTAAAGGGGACAAGATAGTTGTTGATGAATAAATAAATACTTTATTTTTTGATCACACCTCGTATGTGTTCCTTTAATGGTTTAAAATAGCTCATAGCCTCATTCCTCTTGAAAATTGCGTGCAGTAGCGTTTAGAATTCACTTGGATCGATAAGGGGCCAAACCAATAACGATATATACGATTATATATCGTATTTGGGCTAAACTCTTCTCCATCTTCTCTTTTATTCCATTGATATCTTGTCAACAGTCCCCTCTCCTCTCTCTTCTTTAATTGTATGCCAGTGTGGAATATCTTTGGATTGTTCAATATTATTGAAAATAAATAACGAAGAGCCCATATTTGCTGAATCTGCTAAGGCTAAAGTAATTAACTAGAATTCTTTGTTGAAAGCAGTGGCCCTGGATATGCTGTGAACAACTAGGAAATAGACCATCAGGGAATTAGTACAACGTTTCTGTGTTCTTTTTTTTTTTTGTTATTGTAATGCTTCAAATTAGTTACGAATTGTTTCTTTGCACTGCAAGCTCAAAATACATCGACCAGAAGACTTCCTCATGCCTCAATCGCTTTAGACACGCTTAAGTCCAAGTGATCTTACCACTTGTGTTATGTACCGTAAATTCAAAGCCACCGGGTGCCTTCTTACAACGCAACCGCAGACTGACATCGCCAGCACCACCACTACCATCAGCACCAACGAAGCCCAGTAAGCGAGGTTAAGGAAATTAATATTAATTTCGTTATTAACGCGATTAAAACATGACGTGCTGTTCTTGTACTCATAAATTGCGCATTAATTGACCATTTACGTGGCAAACGTTCGTATACGATGCCACCAACTACAATGAATAGTACAGTCAACGGCAATAATAGAAGTACATATAATTTTTGTGCACAAATTTACCACCCTACCACCCGGCCAACCGATCGCGACGGTGGATTTAGCAGGGCAAAGCCTAAGATCAATTCGATATGTCATTACGCCCAAATCCAGAGTCACTGATCAGAGATTTATTGTGCTTAGATTGTGGTCGTTTGCAGCCAAAAATCTTAAGATAACAAGAATGAAACCATTTTGGCCGCTGGTCATGTGCCACAATTGCACAACCAAAACCAAACTTAACCCAAAAGCACGGCAGCGAAACATCAGCGAAATCAATGTCGGGCAACTTATCGGTTATTGACCAAATGGGAAATATGCAACCACAGCAAGTACAAAAACAAAAAAAACAAAAATAGCGAGTAGAAATTACGAGTACATATGAGTAGCGAACACCCTGCAGAGAAATTTAAAACTAGTGCCTAAAATGATGTAACTAGTTTCCTCACTGTTGTGAAAGGAACTAGTTCGGCAGTAGATGCACAGTAAAGGAGAGATAGGCACTTTCAGCGAAATTCGATATCCTGATAAGTATTGCATTGGCTGAGCAAACTTCTCATTTGAATAAAAAAAAGGAAAGCAAAAGAAATTACAAAGGGCAAAAATCATTACTGACGAAAAGTAAAATCTTTCGATATATCTAGCTACGCCAACTGGCCTAGGAGTAGTTGTCTCCAGTAATACACAACAGGAATGTCCTTCATTCCCAAAAACCCCGCCAAAAAACTCCAAAAGCAAAATACGTAGCTACGCACCACTCAAAAGTATGAAGAAAAAAAGCCAATAATTTAGGATAATACTTCCAATTTCTAAAGAGCAAAAATCCACATAGCAAAAAACTTTCTTCGATTTATATTTCGTTCACAGCAATGCTTTTAATTTTTGTCTGCTTCTATTTCTATATTTGTGGACACATTTGTTCAATACTTTGGCAGCATATTTAAAAGGATGATTTTATTCTCTATAATGTCTGAGGCAATTCGTACTTCCGCATTTCGCTGGCGTTTTATTATACCGCTCCTTATGCAAAACATAAAAAAACAATGCTTATTATAATAATTACCATCCGTATAAAAGTTCACTGAAAATTCTATTAAATTACTAAGATTTGAGAATTAATTGCGAAACCAGGAAATTCAGTCCACTCTCAAATATATTTTGGCATCACCAAAAGATAACTTCGATGAGAGCAGTGATTCAGAACTTGAAGGATTCTGAGACGAGAGACACAACTGGGTGCTTTAATCCTTAAAGCATAAAAAACAACGAGATGCACAAAATTTAACAAGTTGGCTCAGAAAATATATTCGCCTTCTTGCAGATGTTGGCCTTATGTGAAACGCTCCCCCTTTTTCTATGCTTCGAACTAGTCAGTCTTACTGCAGGGTATGCAAATGCATGAGTATGTTTGTGTGTGTGTGCGTTACATACTGTGAACCAACAAAAATGACCCATAAGTTTAATTTTTTTTACAAAATAATAATAGCAATTATGAATATTGAAAAATGATCAGAAAAGCGCAAATTAGTTAAAAAAATACTTGCGAACATTACACAGCAGTAGCAGAACTCCATTATTGATTGATTGATGGCGCAGATCTCACCTTGATACAGCCTGCATATTGGCGCACACACACACGCAGACTGAGACTGAGGCTGGGACAGTCTGTTATGCGGACTCTCAACAAAATGTGACGAAAACTTCGCTAGGCTTAGCTAAACTTTCGTAGGAACGCATATGACTCTCAAAACTAATTATTGCAGACTTATTCTATACATGGCGTGAAACTGTAGGAGTGGACATGCCACCATCGGCCAATTATAATACAGTCATAAACAGGCAACGGAGCTATGCTCTCTATAAAGACATTAAATGAAGAGTGTCGAAACTTTCTATACATAGTTATAATCCCTGAATGTATGGAGGTAATTTTATTTGTAAAGAGTTCGAAACCTTGTAAAGGGGCTCTGTAAGATCTTGCAAAGATTTCCTTTTAAATCTACAATTTCTGATATACTGATAATGTTCCATGTTATGTCGATCAATACAGATATCAGTGTTTCTGAATTTGAATCCAGTACTCAGCATTTTAATTCGATGGTCGGTATAATTCACTTATGGGCTCTTGCATATATAAAAAGTCGTCTCGTGAACAGAGAATTTATGCAATCATTGAATGAATGGTTAGAGACAATGAAGCAGCGACCGACGTCGAATAAAATACAAAATTAAAAACAAAAGAGCATATAAAAATCAGCATAAGTACTTAGGTGTGAATTACAGGTACTGGATTGGATGTCTTTGATTCACAACTAGGAGAAACACAAACGGGCAGAAAACAAGAGAGCTTCTATTTGGCGATCCGCCGAAAACTAAGCTACATGTGCCAACATTCGGCGGCTTCACAATAAGAAAATACGCAAATAGTGCAATGAGTTGGAAATTTAAAGGTCTCAACGGTGCATGCCATCGAAACTTATCAAAACACCCGTAATCACTTCGCAGCATCTTTCGAGCAGATAGTTGAAGTTTTGCGTTATTGAATGAATTTCGTCACAACGGAGCAACTTTGCATGACTTGTGCCTTCCATTGGTGGCGGCGACCCATTCAAGTCGCTTTGTGCGCCTGCTTGGCTCCGAAGCACAGCACGTGACGCTCCCAATGCAATGCAAATTAGCCGAAAACACAAACGCGCGCATGCGTGACTGGCGCATTGTGATGCACACTCGCACTTTTGAGTGTTGCCGGTGTGCTGTGCGCGGCGCGACACCAAAGCAAGCGCCTGCTCACAGTTTTGTTAATTATGTCGTTATAGTTTGCTTCTTTTATTATGCTGCAAATTGGCCCTTTTCATATTTCATTTTTCATGTTTAATTTGTCAGTTGGTTTAGTTGTTATTCAACTAAAAATTTGTAATTGCTTTTTGTTTGTTGTTGTCTCTGTTTTTTTATGAGTTAAATTATCACCGCTGGGAAGAGCCTCAGAGCCTCAGAGCCGGCAAGCAGCGCAGCCACACAAACAGCAAATAAAACTCCAACGTGGGCATTTGTGTACTTCAAGTAGAGCACCTTTAAATGTGCCACAGCCACCTTTAAATGCCAGTTTCAATGCCAACGAAATCGCAAGTGAATCAAAGAGTAGAGTAGCGCAGAACAGAAAAGAAAACAAAACAGATGAAAAAACATGAAAAAAAAAACTAAGAAACAAAACGAAAATTGTGGGATTTTACAAAATATTATGAAATATCAATGCGGCACAAGAGCGTTTAACTGGAGGGGAGGGAGAGATGAAGAAGTGTGTTTTAATAAGCATATTATATCTTGTCATGTGACTTAATGGGCGCCTCGGACAGGGGGCCAAATATGCCAGAAAATGGGTTTATGGGTAATTAAAAGAGCCATCAAGATCGGTTGAATGCTTTTTCTCTGGACAACTGCCAGAAGAGGAAGCAACATTTTTTAGACCTTATTTATATATTTCACTTCAATGCATAACAACGTTAGTGGCCGACAATAATCGTGGGATGGCAGTTCGAATCGCATCCAGAGCATGGCCTGCAATTCCCACTTTCTTTACAATTCTTTGATACGGGTGGAAAACTTTATTTTACGCAGCGTACATAATTAATTATGACGAAAATTTAATAACAAAAATACAAATTTTTGTTCATTGTTCACAAGCAAAACTACTTTAGGAATCTCAAGACACGTGTACTGAAAGGTTCACCCACATTGTTGCAGTAGGTAGACAATTATTGTTGCAACAACAAATATTAAAGGTATAGTAGAGGAACCGCTCTAAAGATCTAAGAGGTGGCGATTAATACGGTCCCTTGGCGGTACTAGACAGAAATATGCTCTGTAGAAATTTTATTATAGAAATCTCACTTGTAGCTCATGGACAACTTGTATAAGTCAAATCTTCCCAGCTCATATATAATAATAAAATGCAAATAACAATTAATTGCTCTTCTAGATGGTCACATCCACCACACTATTATTTTTATGCACTCCTCTGGAACTTAATTAAAAGAAAGTGTTTGAATGCATCCGACGTGGTCTTTGGTAATTGCAGCTGGGCTAATTGCAGCATATTTCTAAAATTTTAAAAAAGAATATTTGCGTAATAATAAAAAAAACAAACAGAAAAACGATTTAAATAAATTTAAAAAAACATTATTTCCACGTGTCTATAAAAAAAAAGTTCGTTTCTTCTGTCTTTTGTTCCAATCTAAAAGATTGTAAACTCAGCGAATTAAGCGAGCGCCCGCCCTTCACAGTTAAATGCAACTTACCTCAGGGACAATTCGGATTGGCAACTCCTTATTACAGACGGATGGCGAGCAGAATAAATGACAATTCCTCCCGAACTCGGTACGTAGTTTGCCAACTGTGTGCGCAAGGTACAGATAACTCCCGTTAAACACGGAAATGCCGTCCATTGGACTTTTTAATTGCTGTGTGTAGATCTGCGTAGACCGCGTCCATTTTTAGGTATCACATTCGATTTAAAAACTTTGGATTTTCATTTCATAATTTTCCATACACCCATTACATTAATGTGACTTGTGCGATAAAACTCCTCAATGCGAGCTGTGCTATTATGAAGAATTTTAAATACTTGAAAATTTTATCTAATTCCTAAATGGAAATCAAAGTGGAATTTTGGCGTCATTGACATCACTATTTCTGCATCGCCCTCATCATCAGGTCGGCATGTACAGACACAAAGATCAATTGTATCCTTAGTTTTCGCCACAAATGAGGTATTTCATCACCGAAAGTCAAACTGAGTGACTTTAGTTTTAAGCGGCAGTTACCTATGCCTAGGCTAATCTTGGGTGTTACTTGCAATTAGTTTGCAAGAAACTCTCAAAATTATCATAATGTTGGCGCAGTGCAAAAGCGAATGTTAACTGCACACCCTCCCTGCCAACCAACTGCAATTCTGTAAACTCATGCCATGCATGTGCAACAGCAGCACCACATATAACAACAGCAACAACCACAAGAACCACAACAGCGCATGCAAAATTAACATTTCAGGCCACAAACGAAACAGAAGCGCGCAAATAAACAGAAAAATTGAAAAAGCCACAGTACACAAATGCAAAAGCGAAGAAAAAAGAAAAAAAGGTGTACGATCGTTTAAATTTGTACAATACAAAATTTTAATACTTGAGCCGGCATAGATCTGGCAGTGGAGTTAGTTTTAGCACAGCCGCATAGGAGTGTGCACGCGAAACGCACGCAAACGCAAGTCAGAAGCGATCGATCGAAGTGAGCGAACCAGTGAGCCAGCCAGCGAGCGAGCACACTACGGCCGAATATTTCATAGTTGGCTTCTGCGGTACAAAGCGTTAAAGCCAAAGTTGATAGTGCTCTTCAATATGATGCCGACTTCGTAAGAGTTGCAAAATCGCCTACATCCATTCAGGTTGATTACGATTTGCGATACGAACACCCCAGCTACAAAAAAGCGAAGATCTGAAGCGCCTACGCCTGTGACCCCGCGAGAAAATTGCAACTAAGCGGCGTGGAACGTTGTCGCCACTACAAACAATACAATAACACATAAAGAAAATAGAACTTATCGAAATTTGCTTTAAAATTTAACCAAAACAAACGATTTTTGGTTGCAAATTTTTAAAGAAAAATTATCTGCACTTTTCATTTCATGCTCTCGAGACAATTGTGGTGAGTGTGGTTGCAACATAAAATCAAAAAAACACTCAATTAAAATTTTTACAATTATTTTGCTCAGCCTGATTTACCTGTTCCATTCGTATCTGATTGGCAAAAAGTAAAAAAAAAACGCAAAGACATAATTAAAAAACTATTGCAACGAAGCTGTGTATGCCACATTTTTGAAGTTATTTTGTAATTGTGAGCAAACTTTTTTCACAATTTTCACTTACGCTAAATTGAAAAGGAAAAAAAGTAAGGCGATAAAAATGCAATTGTGTGGTTTGCCGCCTATAAAACCACAACGACAACAAAAACGGTGATAATTATAACTATAACAACAACCACAAACAACAACAAAAGGCAAAATGAGCCAACAAACATTTTAGTTAAATCGAGACTAAATTCCAGCAACAAACAACCAAACAACAGCTCAGGAGAGGGAGGCACAGCTCAGTATGTAAATGCCCTTCAAACTAAAAATAAGCAAAAACACCATCAACAACAACAACACCAACAACAACAAGATAGCCACAGCCACAACTGCATTGCAACAACGCGTCGGCTGCTGTTATCAGAAAGCCAACCACTCAGTCAGTCAGAGAGCAATTGACACGGTTTCCTAGCATTTGCTGGCTGTGTGTAAAGAGTTGAGAGCAGAGCAGTTGGAGTCAGTAAGTTAGCGAAAATCACAAAAAAAACATTTGCCTACTGCTGTCAACATGGAAGCTCCCAAACAGGTGAGTTCAATTTGTTGCGTGCTATAATTAAATATATTTGTTTACGAAGAGATGTGCATTCATTCATGCATACGACAAAGTACAATTACTCGTGAAAAATCGTTATTACCTAAGCAGCAATATTATTTAGGAACATGTAAATGAAATTGTGAATGGACGAGCTTTACCATGCCAAATGGCTGCTCAATAGCAGGATACATATTTATACATAATTGTTAAGTTTCTGTACAATATGTACTGGAGTTCAACACCATTGTGACAAACAACATTAATTTTCTCTCTCAGATCCACTTTTCTGTCTAAGCGCATCGTTGATTTGTTACTAATTTCAAGTAATGCACTTCAGTGGAATTATCACATAAGAAAAAAACTGTCACGTATAAATCGAGTATAGTACAAGCTACGTGTAGTTAACGAAATCAATCGTAATGGGAATCTAATTTAAGTGGACTTTTACATTAAGCTGCGATGCAGTACAAACCGCAGCTCCTCAATAAATTGCCTGTTTGCATATGTATAAACTGTCGAATAAGTCGATTATAGCTTTTTTCACTTTTATTTTGACCTGCCCTCACCGGCCAAAAGCACTGGCGTTTTCTCTCCCCGTACTCCTCTTCCATACTACATTCTCATACAGTGGGGTTGTTGTTTTTGATAATGTTCGCAATTCAGCACCATATTAACAGCACATAAGCCCAAATGTAAATAACAGCAAAAACAAGAACAAAATGCAGTGGCTCGCACAGCACACACCCTCAAACAGTTTCACAAGACTTTAACAGGCCAGCAACCAACCCAGCGAGTTTTTGCTCGTTTAATGACTCGGTGTAAATACGAAAAATACGGTAATGTCTTCATTACTACCATCGCTACAACACCAACAACAACAACCACATGCTCGTAAGCAATGTAACGAGTTTATTATGCCGAAAGAACTCAACGCATTTACTTGCGAGTACTTGCACTAGTTTGGCTCATGTTCTTTGGCTGCTACGAGTTGATTATGAATTTCAATGAAAAACACTTGAAGCGTGTAATCTCTTGGCTCCATTACATAAACACACACACGCACTCGCGCTCTTGCATAGTTGGTATGTACGAGCGTTTCTAGGTGCATACGTGCATTTTATAAATAACGAATAGAATTAAATAGAAAATCCATAATAATAACTGCTGCGAATAGGTTAAGAACAAAATCTATGCCTTCGTTTTGGCCTCTTGACGCTATCATTGGAAAGTGTTAAAAAACCGTTATACGGTTAAATTAACTGAGTATATACTTGAACACAGTTCTGCCAGCAAAGAGAATCATTTTTTTTTTGCATTTTCACAATGGCATTGAAAAATTAATTCCTCTCAAAATTATCAAAGTAAATATTTTCATCTCTTGAAGCATAGGTCATTAGGTTATGTGGCTGTCCTACGAATCACTTAGGCCCATTGTGGCACCACTTGAGCTTTCCCTTCACATCTTCGGATCCTCTTTAAACCATCCTGTAGATTTGATAAAAGTAACAACTTTCGTTAGCTTCAACAGGAAAACCTCTTCAATACTGACAAGAAAAGCGAATCCAAGTGCGGAAAACCTTTTTCTGTATAGAGCTAAGCATCCACACAGGAGATGTTCTACGGTTTCCTCTTCCTCGATATCTTAACAGCTCCTAAAATAATGACTACTAATGAGGTACCCCCACCCCCAGTCTACTTGCAATCAGTACCCCTATCGTATTTTTTACGTCCTGCCTATTAAATTTCAACAGCACTTCAGTACGACCGCGGTTCCACTCTGGTCAGGTTTGCCTACTTATTAAGCAAGATGATAACTGTCTCCACAATTAGCAATTTGCATGCTGAAGCTTATAAGCATATTATATCCGATGTAGTTTTAGGTGGTGGGGGAGAGCTGTGTTGCAATATTGGGATCATGTTGGTGCTGAGAATGATGAGAGAAGAAGCGCCATCAGCAAGCGTTCCGCACAAAAACCAACATTATTCACAGAACTTTAATCCGCCTGGTGTTGATTGACTTTTTTTTTTTAAAGAATAAACACATAGAGATACGAGTATCAATTCACAATTCACTCTTGAAGGTCATGTTTCAGGCAGCATGACTGAATACAGAATTTGACCCAAATATAACTCCAAAATATCCTGCAAGGGCAAATTTTATATCTTTTTATGGTTATTCTGTTTGACTTTTCTAACAAAACGTGTTTGTCGCGAACAGTTTTTCACAGCTGCACTGTAACTGAGTTCTATTCATCGTGTACCTCCAGCAAGGTAGCGCTATTTTTTCCTCTTTGATGTTCCTCTTAAATACCTACCAAAGCATAGACGCGATAGGATATTTTTGGAAAGAAGAAGAAATTTTATAGGTCTACAATTCTCATATAGACAATTTTGACCAGACTACTGAGACGTTGCAAAAGTTGTCTACTTTGTCTTCATATAAGTGGAAAAAATGACACCAGGTTATGACACATAAGGCACCTGCTCTCGGTCTCCATTTTAACGACAAGCAGATCAAAGCTATCGAGCACCACAGATACCCAAATTGCGCCAATATGCATACGCATGCCTCAGTACCTGAGTGCCTGAATGCGTGCCTGGCTGTCTGTCTAGCTAGCAGCCGCAGTAATTTCCACCAAACGCGATAACGTCCTAACATGCTAGTGCAAAATTGACCTTGACACCATTTCACTCCATAACGAAATATAATAACTCAAACTCTTGTCTCGATCGCGCACCTAGCAAACAAACGACGCTAAAGCGCTCAGCACGCAAATGCTCATGTTGCTGCCAACAGAAAAGCCAACAACAACAACAACAACAACAATATAATAATAGCAGAAGCAGCTACATTCGTATGTGTTGTTGCTGTTTTTGTTTTTGCTATTATTATTGTAGAGTAGTGCAAAATTTCGCACATATTTGTTGTTGTTTTGCTTTGTTTTTATTGTTAATTTATGCTTAAAAGCTCACTTATATTGCAAAAACCCATAAGTAAAATGTGTACGACTGAGTCGCTCTCCAGCCACTCTACACACACTCCAAATAAGTTGGAGTCTTTTTGAGTGCCTCTACGAATTTTTGTAATATGGAACCAAAGTAGTCTATAAAAGTTTAAACAAAATTTTAAACAATTTTTTGCAGTCGGTGTACAAGGCTGACGATTAAAAGCCCTTACGATAAAAAACTCATATCTGGACCACCCCGAAATTTACACATATCAAATTGCAAGGGAAATTTTCATATAAAATGGCTCTATTGAGAGCCAGTAGCTCTTTATTAAGAACCACTTTGCAAAACATAAGAGAACGGAACAAACGTGTAACATCCTATAAAATCGTATATTTAAGCCCATTGCTGGTTTTTGTAGCCTTTTAGTGCACTATTGCCCCTTGCACTAGCCCTGGCCCTACTGTACGGTGTCTAGTAAGGGTGTAGAATGGCAACAAATACGCAATTGACAACGATAACTCTGGCAAGCGACATGCCATGACAACTTCAACAATACCAACCAACATCGCCGTCTGACTGTCTCGCAGTCTGCGCATGTGCACACGCCACAAGACGCTGTGTAGCCAAATAGACGCGTTTTGAATGCATATCTTATTGAGGTTGTTGTTTCACCTTTGTCATGCAATGTGCTCATTCCCAGTGAAAAATTCTAATTATGAGAATTAAATGCCAAATAATATTTACACAATTGGAGAATTTACAATTTACAAAAAAAGAAGAAGTAAATTAATTTGCTTACTTAAAAATTGTGTAAGAAATTTGAAATTTTCCTAGTTATCAAAGTTTATACACCATGTGTTTGTTGACATGTATGCATGTGTATATGACGGTCCTTGATTTAGATTCCAACGAAAGACTCAAGAAACAAACTTGTCGTTTATACAAGTATCCTTGCTGGCTGCCTTTACAAGCCCTGAGAGCAAGTGTATATTCGGACATATTCAGAGAGAAAGTCTCTGCTAAAGCATTAAAAACAAAAGATTCAATAATGGAAGATTAAGAAGTTTCTTTTGTGTTTTATTGAATGCACTTCTTGATTCGCAGGAAGCATATATGCCAGTTCAGTTGTGGCAAAATTTGATATGGTCAAAATAGTTTTGGTACCAGGATTACATGGTCATCATGGTACCAAAATTATTATATATTTGATTCATATCAAAATATTATATTTGATTCATATCAATACCTAGAGAACAGAGGATATCCTCATAAGTGGCATGCCAGTCAATATCAATCAATGATGATTTATAATGTTGCAAATTTTATAAATAACGCTTTATAGTCCCTTAAAAAGTTTTATAATGATACAATTATGCCTCGAAGCAATATGAAGAAACGCCATAAGCACTTACAAGCCAGAGGCTACAATTTGCAATGCTTAGAACTTTGTATGTTTGTTCTTATAGGAACTAAAATAATCATTCTCGGAGTATGGATTCAACAAATGCATTTACCACTACACCCAACTTGTCTAAAATTTGATTCGTTGGTTTAAGTCTCATATATGTTTTCGTATAAATTAACAACTGTATTAAGAACAGCGGGCTTCTCCCACGCTCTCAATGGTGGAAGCCCGTAAAGCAATGATGGGTTTGCAGCTTAAATATATCACTAAGTGCAGAAAAGCATATTCGAAATTTAAAAAAATTCAATTATAAAAATATTTTTCAGTAAAAAATGCGTCTGGTGGGGACGACCTGAAAATCCCAGCAAGGTCACCAAAAAAGAAAAAACGAAAGAAGTAAATATCCTTCACATCTTTCTACCAAAGTAAAATTGTTCTTCAAATATAATAGCAAACTGGAAGCGGTAAAGCAGCTCTAGAACAAGACATAGAAGTCATCTACAATGTTTACGTATTGCTTTTATAGTTGACGAAAATTATTGAACGGCGAAGTTTCCCAGTTTGATCCAAAATAAACTCAAAATACTTAATTTTCCAGAGAATTTTTCAAAACATTCGTTATGAGCAGATCACCCATGAATTGTAATACTGTAAATTAAAATCCGTTTCTGCCGTCATTGATTTTGACAGATTACAGGAACTTTCCCTGGGATCGCCTTACAAATTTTTATATTTTACTTGTGTACTCGTATGCGAAGAGTTAACAAAATTTACACTTTATACATAATCTTGATGCATATAGTCTTCTTAACATTAACCAATCAAAACTGGGCTTTCTGTGCCACTGCAACACAATCGCCGTTGAATTTTGAAGTACAACAAGCATAGTTAATATTATATAGAGCAGCGACTCGATGTACACTGGGAAACAGCTTAAGGGCTAACCAAAATAGACGAGGCGAAACGTGACGAGTAAGTTCAAGCATATGTGAATCAATGTAAATAGCCAAAATGGCCATACGTATTTGATCGAAACTGAACGAAACATTTAGACGTGACGCTCGGTTCCGTAAGAACCGAACTGCAAACGTCTGCTACTCGTCATAACCTCTTCTTTATTGACACGATTGTTGTTTTTTTTAAAGAAATTAAAATTAAAATGATGGAATTTTGCTACAATTTAATCGCCGCTTTGGGGGATGAGCTCGGAATTTTTGTAAAAAGCCATCCATCGATGCGTTTGATAGCGTCACATTTTGGGTTAAATGTCAAAATCGACATAACGAGTGCACACGTTCGTCCAATTGCTATCGTTACGTCTCGTCTATTTTGGTCCTACCTTTACTCGAAATTGTGAGTGGAACGGACCAATATTAGTGCTCCAGCAGCAATGTAACGCATCCGCCGTTGTATAAAAGAGATAGATACAGAGAGACAGTAAGAGATCTGCCCAAAACAACAACTGTTCCATACCCTCATTAACAAGTTTTTGTTTTGGACAATTTCCAAATTTGAATTAAAATGTTTCTGCAAAGCACTCGGCAGTGTTATCCAATCAGTTAGTGTACTTGTATTTGCACAGCTTCGGGAAGTCAGTCCTTCAGGTACACACAAAACGATAATGATTTTCATTTTTCTATTGTGCTGCACACGTACGCAGGGGCACCTTTTGCTACGAATTGTTGGCGCTACACAATGTCTTTTCTTCACTTATGTACATACATAATATGTTTGTTTTCTTATTTTCCATAATTTTTGTACAATTAATTCGTTTATTTTCGTAGCAGACCTTGTACGCTATAAGTATGTGAATTAATCAAACAAAATATAATTATTAAGCAGAAATTTCTAAGAACTTGACGCATTTCAAGCAAATTTCTAAAACACAAACAAGACAAACAAGGCAAACGTTTTAAATACAATTTCAATATTGATACTCGTATAAACTAAAATAAATTCAGATAAATTATGACATGAAAATAAAATAAACAAACAATAATAAGCAAATGACGTCGACAAACGAAAGAAAGAGGTAATAAAAGCTACTAATATTAGCATAAACGATACCAGCAACTAGTACCAGTACAATAACAGGTCAGAGTAGACGATTGGGGAATAGCCGGAGCAGGCCACCATTTTGCGGAGCTCCGTTTTTCCCTTGTGAATTGTGCTAATTTAGATTTTCAATAAATTAGTCATACACGTACATATACGAGTATGTCCAAAACTCCAAAATGACACAACAACAACAACGACAGCAACAATAAAAACAATCACAACACAAATCAGATAAGCAAAAGATACAAAAACCAAAAACACGGCGACAGCAACATCAGCAGCAGCAACAAAAACTCGTCTACTTAAGTAGAACTAAAGCCGGATTTTCCGGCACGAAAATACTTCATGTGGTAGAAAAAAGTGGCAGGGCGCCAGTCTAAGAAAAAACCGACAAAATAAATAAACATAAATAAACACAACGAAATAGATGCGAATTCTTTATATATATAGAACAGAAACTAAAGCCACAAGCAACACGATCGTTGGAACGACGTCAATGCCGATGTCTGCGCACAAGTATTGAGATCCGGGAATTGACATCTGCTTGTATCGTATGTGACAGCTGCAAACAGTCGAATGGACAAGCGGGCAGGTGGCAATTGTGCAGCGATTAACGCCATACAGAACGCAGTCTGTAAAATATCCCTTGTGGTACTCGCATGTGCATTAAACCTGCAGAACCGGAGCTTAAGAGAGGCAGTGCGAGGCATAAATTACCAACTGACAACACTGCAAGACAAGCGCTCATAAGCATTCATCTACGCACATACACGCAGAGTAATGCAACAATACTTTAAAGTATCTGTCCACATCATTCAGAGCTGTCATCTTTGGGGAGAGATATAGAGTATTTGTGAATAGCAGAGTTTTTAAATCTTTGGGCTGACTGCAAGAAATTTAAACAACTTTGGAGCGTTGTGTGGGAGATAATAACAATTTTGTTTGAAAACTTCCCATCAAAAGATGAAATAATAGTCTCTTCATGATTAGATAATAGTCTCTTCATGAGAAAGAAACAAACCCTGTAATATCCATTTGTATGTATGAGCAGCAAATGAAATCCTGGCTTGATATATTTGGTAATATGTTCGCAACATGTTAGCCTTACTCCCTTGTATACCTCAATTAATATCAGTCTGAGTGATCATTTAACAAATAGAGCATCCTCGTAAAGTGCCACATGCTTTAAACTGTTCAAGTTCGACAATGTATCGCACTTAAATCCCTCTTCCTTTTGGCCACTCCATGTTGAACTGGCCTATTTCACCTTAAAACTGGCAGTATTTTCATACTCTTGAGTCAGTAGAGCAGCCAAATAACAGACCAATTTTGGAATTGCCTTTTATGGTGATGCAGCTTGACTCCCTGCACCTTATTGTGATGTAATGATTCAATAGAAATGGGTGTGTCAATTACCCGATACATACCAAAATATAAAGAGTTATTCGAATATTAATATCGAGTCTGTTAGTGCTCCTGTGTCCAAGTTCCTATGGTAGAAACTGGAACTTATTTGAACAACTGCAACCAGGAGTAAAAGTAAACATACATACATATGTACATATGTATACAATTATTATATGATTAATGCAACACGCTAAAACGTTGCAACAAATGTAATATTAGTAATACAAATAACAGTAATACTTACAATTTGTGTTCCATCCGGCTGTAAATTGCAACAATAACAACAACTACCATAATATCATATCAACCACCTCAATTCTTAGTGTAAATGTCGCGCACACTCACTCAAAAGGCACTCAGACAATGCACGAATGTCTAGCAGAGCCGCCTGACAACAATGCAACACCGCATTTCGCGGCTGTCCGCCAATCCCCAAACTCCAATTGCAATGCCTTCCTTGCGAACTCAGCTAGTTACTAGTTATTACTTGCCACTCACATTCGCAAGCGTAGTCGTAGGCGCAGTCTCAGTCGCAGTGGCAGTCGTTGCCGTAGCCATAGTCGCCTTCGTAGCCCAGGCTACTGAGACAAATAGTGACAGAGCCCACTGCAAGCATGCACGTTGCGCTGGCTGATTCATCACAATTAAATGCCGCCGTTTTACAGTTACTGCAATCCATTGTTGGTGCTCATAGCATTGTTGCCCTTTTTGTTGGCAGTAAGAGAATACGTACATACATATATAGAAGTGTGTATGTATGCTGCCCGTCTGGTATTGTGTACTAACATGAGACTTCCATTTTAATAATTTTGAGACCGTATCACGGCCTTCACCTCACTTTCTTACTCGGCCATTTGTCTTTTACATATGCATACATAGTATATGTACATGTGTGTTTGTGTGCGAAAAACACTGCACCTTCGTACTGCCCATAGTGTAATTACATTATGGTAGTGCCGTATTGTTTGCGTTATTGTTGTTGTTTTTATTGTTGCGTACACTGTAACAATGCACATTCTTCCTCAGCAATACTCATTCTTCCTAGTGTCAATTTTTGATTTATGTACATACATACATGCATACATATGTACATATGCATTCTTGCCACATTGATTTGACATAAAATTTTTTTATGTTAAATTAATAGTATATTCTTTTTATACTATATTTTGAATGATTACCTTCCTTTTAGTTGTATATTTTACACTAAAATACAGTCAAAATTAATTTGACTAACTAGACTCACAAAATAAAATAAAATAAAAACAAAAAATACACACATATGTATGTACATGTACACGGATCTTTTTGTAATTATTTAATAATTTTTTTTATGTTTTCTGTTAAGGAAAATAGGCAAATATTAAATTATAATATTTTTTTTTCATTAACTATGTATATGCATTTCTTGCTTTAAATCAATATTACAGTGAAAATTTCATTACATTTTTTATTTTACAAACAATTACTTGACAAACTGTATGTATTTATGTATATTTGTTCTATTTTCCCGCCTCTTTGTTTGGCAGCAAACTTCTATGATATGAGAATAGAGTTCAATTACATGTATTCCTTACAATTCAGTCCTATCGTGAAGTTTTCCTCGTATTTGAGTATGATTCAAACAATTGTCGAATAGGAATATATGCATATATAGCAGAGACCCTAGACACGGGACACTTAAACGTCAAATTTTCTGACGTTTAAAAAAAATGTCTTTGTTTATCATTAGTTGCCTACAAGGTGAATTTACTTACATGGTGGCTGCAAGGTGAATTTCGTACCTCCGGAATTGTCAAACATAATCAATATGCGATTAAATTCTGTTCCAAATAAACGAAATTGAGAGGAATGGAGAAACTTTACAAAAATAACAATTAACAATCTCTTATTCACTCGAATCAAAACTCTATTTGCAATTGTTTGCATGTTTGTTTTGATCGCATTTTTCTATAATTTCAATTTTTACAGCTACTGAGGGAAAATTGGTTTAAAAAAAATTTGTTCTTGCAGCCACCATATAAGTAAATTCACCTTGGTTGCCTATATGGATCGGTTTCCTTATCATTGGTTAACCAGATTTCTGAAGCAAATCAGCCACACTACTACAGTTTTGCACATGTGTAAGTGTGCGCAAACTCTTAAGTCATTTCCCTGTATTCTCTGATATATATGTATACTATATATATACTACTACTATAGTAACAAACATATATACATATGTATGTACATATGTATATACAAATTGGCTTCAGTGTTCCTCAAAACACTTCAAAATAAAAGTACATATTTTTTGCTTCAAGATTTCACACAATTTATCCTAAATATTTACAATAATGCTCTAGAGCCAGAGCCAAAACCATAGAGTAATATAGAGAGATAACTCTTCTTCTTCCAATGTCAGCTGATGAAATGATCCCATTGTCTCCTTATCCGTGTGAAACAAAAACAATGCAAGGTAAATCCGCCATGCTGTGGTAAGGAAATTTATTTGGGACTAAATTTAGGGTACAATTGCGAGTTGCTTTCCCATTGATTTTGTGATTGGATTGACAAAGTTATCTCTCTATACTACTATATGGCAAAACCTCAACAAACAGTGGGACCAGCTTCAGGTAGTTCCCATATAAAATATGTTCAACGTGGTAATTTCAAAAGAGTATATGCAAACCTCATCAATAAATGTTTAATAATCATAATTCAAAGAAAGCATTTCCAAGCGCTATACTGTTATCTGGAAGATGCGGCAACAATAAAGATTCATGTCTGCATCATTGTTCGCCACTTTGAAATCGAATCAGCATATGGAAATATAACGAATAATTGCATTCTTCTACAACCAATTAAAAAAAACAGTTGTAAGTCGCAAGTTGTGGCATGCAACTGAAATAGCTCCTAAATTGTAGTAGAAATTAAGCGACATTTTTTTACCAATTCAAAACACTCTTCGGTGTCTGCATCTGTATTCGTGAATATATTCCTTTTTACTGTGATCCAGTACGTCAATAATTTTCTTTCAGAGTTAATTCGCAAAAAATATGTATGTACATATGTACATAAATCATATACAAGGTCAACTTTGCATTGTGTAAAACGTTTGTTGGAAGCATTTTTGCAATTTTCTCTATTTTTTGATTGGCGTAAGATTTGAGACAAATAAAAATATTTTACCGCATCCAAATATAGTTTTTGAGGCCTAAATACTGAGAGATATCAAACACGAACTATAAATAATGTGTATAAATGTGTATCGCGGCAACAATGTAAATCCAAGACCAACCAGTAAAAGTGACCGTTAACAAACTCGCTGTTGGAGCAACTGTGTAGATGAGTCACAAGGGACACTCGCAAAACTGTCCTATTACCCATTACATTATTGGAACCAACATACTATAACTCTATCAAGTTTGGGTGTGGCAATTACCGGATCGAGTTGTCACTACTTGAAAATCTGCTGTTAGCATGTGAGCATTTTTATGAAAGTGTCATTTTTCATCTTTACCCAATTTCACCGAAAGTCGACACTTTTTGGAGATTTCTACTCTAACGTGGTAGGTATAAGAGATTATATAGGGGGTTGTTTATATAGAGAGGGGAATGTAAATCATTGCTGGTGATCAAGGAGGTTAGACACAAGGAAATAACACTAATTGGTTGAAAGGGGTACAATATATGGACACCAAGATGTCTCCGGCTATTATTTCTGTTACTCAATTGATATACATATGTATATATAAGAAAGTCAAGAATTCGAGGCAGAGGTACATATACACATATCTTGATACATATTTCTGCTTCTCCCTCTGGACATCATAGTGTAACTATAAAGTGAATGCATCAACAAATATTTCTCGTGGGAGTTATCATAAGAAAGGGAAAGCTCAAAGAACAGCTGATCAAAAACGTGGAAATCAAGGTGAATTTCGTACCTCCGGAATTGTCAAACACAAGGAATCTCCGATTAGCTATTCTTCCAAATAAACGAAATTGAGAGCAATGGAGAAATGCATAAGAGCTGCTTAAACTGGTACACAATTTATATAAAATATATTTAAAAGTTAAATGGACTCATTATTTCTTCATAATATTCAAACTTCACGAAAATAACAATTAAAAACTCTTATTCACTCAAATCAAAACTCTATTTGCAATTGTTTGCATGTTTGTTTTGATCGCATTTTTCTAGTTTCAATTTTGACAGCTACTGAGGGAAAATTGATTCAAAAAAATTTGTTCTTGCAGCCACCATGTAAGTAAATTCACCTTGATTACACTATGTTCGGCATATATATTTCTATAACAGCTGAGCTGTACAGCATTAAGAAATGGCATATTGGTGATGCGTTCATATATTGTGTCATTCGATTTGAACCATTTTTCTGGAAAATTCGAAGTGTTTCATTTCCTTGTCTCAGACTCTCTTGAGATGCATGAACGTGTACAACTAAACACCCATAACATTGGCAGAAATAAAGTATATTCATATAAGTTGAGTAATAGTGACCTACAGACTTTAAAAGCTAATTTCGAAAATACAAAAATTACCTAAAATCTCAATAGTATTCTCGTTTAAGTGAACATTTTTTGTATTGTATTTTTTCTATATCGATTCTGGCAACTCGTGCTAAATTAAATTGCGTGTACCGCACTGCACTACTATATCCGACAACTATCGTATTGGGATCGGCGTGGCTACTTCATACTTGCAGATATGGCATCGAACGTAAGATTTCACTATTTTGTTTCACTTATTCCATTCAGTCACTGTTATCCATTATAATTTTAAAAGGAGGAAGCATCGGCGCTCCCTAACTTTTTCGATAGGCGTCCGGATTTAAAAGCCATAGGCATTCAAATTCTATCAAGCGACCATTATATGTCCGCAAGAGAACAGGTAATGGATTTGTTTTGCGCCTTAGATCTGGTACCGGAATTGAAGCCAGTTGTGCCGACAGACCGGGACAAACCATTGATATATGTCGATCTAAACATTGCATATGATTCGGTGTTCTGTGGCGAGGAGAAGGATGTGTACGACAGCCTTTTGGACTACTTCAAAACTTTGATATCTGAAGCAGAAACTTAAAAATTTGTTCCTTACTTTTAGCAAGGCCCCTGAATTGATCTAATTAAAATTCATGCTGGAAATCTAAATAATTTCGCTGTTTTCTTTTCTAGAGGGCATGATTCGGTTGCTTATACCATTAATATAATTTACTCTGCTAAGGAGCTACTTTAGCTTGAATTAATTTTGTCAGCTATCGCGAACTGGACGCACTGGGAGCATGACAGATGAGGAAAGATAGCACACAAATGAACACATGTGAATAGTTTTACCGACTTCTAAAGTGCATGTAACTATATATGCACATCACAGACTCATACACAAAAAAAGGAGGCTACATATAAAGATAATTAAACTACACTTTTGTGAAGACTCCAAAAATAAGCTGCACGAGTTATCCACTACATTGAGGCGAAAGTTAAAAGTATGACCAAAGTGATTCTGTGTGTGGTGAAAAGCAAACAGAAATATAGTTAAACTCATTCATTTATTGTCTATTACTCAATATTGCAAGGTATGGTACTGTTTTGAGTGAAATATGTATGCTTTGGGAAGTTTGTGCGCCTTTCATTGTTGAGTGTGGATAAATCATCCAGGGCGTGTGTACATGGAAAGTGTTCAATTTATATCGCTGCCGATAGTGCTTCCTTAGTTACTATTTTTAATTGTAATTAAACTTAATTAATAGTAATCATAAATCTACAGAATGTTAGCTTATACGACCTGTTTATATTGAGTGTACAGTTTTCTCAGTCTCCTTCTCGACATACTTGAACATATATGGAGGAAGTAATACATATATCCTTGTGTTGACCTGTCGGTCATGGCAAAAATAGTGTGTAAAAAGTTTTTTGTCTGCATGTGGAGCACATCCTTCGCTCTGAAAAGGAATCCTATATTTATATCCACGCATAAATAAAAACATCGCAAAATAATTGCCAACGAAAAATCTAAGGGACAGTGGTGTGTGTCAAACATTACAAATGCATAGAGTTAGTAAAAATCTAGTCTAGTCTATGCGATGAACGAGACACCATATTCGGCATAATTTATAGGAGGTTCGATTAGTCTGTGATAACACGAATGGCCTCGAATATGGTAAGCATGATAGACTCATACTCGTGGGGTCGCGAGTCCCGACAAAAGCTTGGTCTCAAAAATGCTTCTTACAAAATTTGTTTCTCTTCGAGTCGAAGGCTTTCGTTGCTAGTAGTCATTCCACCAACCCCTTAGAAACATAATTAATTATGATAATCATTAATGAAAAATATTATTAGGCGCATTCGATTCGTAACTTGCATCGAGCGCGTATCGAGGTGTGCGAATAAAACAGCACACGAGTAAGTGGTATGCTTGGCAGCATTGTTTCAACTGTTCTTTTAAATATTTACTTTTTTATATTTTTTATGAATATAATTTAAATCAACACAATAATAATATTAACAACCAAAAAACAAAATCCAAAGATAAATTTTTGTTTTCTTTAAATTTAATCGGCTAAAATACAAAAAATCTCAAGGAAATTTGTATGGGTAATTTTTAATCTCGTTGGTTTTCAAGCAATTTTCAATTTGGAAGCACTTTCTATTGAGGATAGAAAAATTCGCTCCTTTCATCCGAGTATAATTTTCTCGATAACTTTTTCCAAACAAAAGTCTGTGCTATCCTCGATAGAGTGGCGAATCGAATGCGCCTAATATAAATTTTAAACAAATTTGGGATAAAATAACCATCCTCGGGCTGGGCTTTAATGGAGCATGCATTAGCCAGGCATGCTCAAGAAACCTCATTGGTCGCCTACCTGAAGCTAATACCATCGGAATGGGCTTTAATGGAGCAAATTTAGCACCGGCCTTGGTCAGGCATGCTCAGGAAATCGCATTGATCGCCTACCTAGAGTTGATAACATCGGTTTCTTATGAGTTCAAACTTTGCATGTCGGCCAGATATTAAAGACCATAGGATGTTGGCGGCTGCCTGACTCAGTACATCACATAAGTTTGGAAATTATAACGCTCCATTTATATCGAGGCTCTCCCTGAAAAAACCACCCCTCACTAATCATTCTATCGGTAGGGATGCAAGGTCTTGTCAAAAACTATATCCTTCCGTATTGCGATTTCTGCTATCCATACCGTCAGCCTAACGACACAACTGGTGCAGATATACATTGGGAGAGTTTTGGTAAACCTTTCTGTCAAAACAATCCGCTACATAATCCGGAGTCGTGAATTTTACTATCTTCTGAAGTTTTTTCATTGACGATTGCAATGGATGGAATTTTTTTTGAGATCATCATCAGCTAATTACGCTATGGGCGGAAATATTTTTTTTATTATGAAGCGAGGGCGGGGAAAGGAGTAAAAAGAAGTGTTAATTGATACTTAGTATCGGTTGCGATTTGCATACAGCAGAGCCGATGGGTTTTGTGTCGGCTCCGCTTTTTTGTAATCAGGAGATTTTGACAGAAAGACGTACGAATGAGTACAATAAAAGAAAATGCGTTAGGGAATGTCATAAGTTTGCGTAGTGAAAAGGGAAAAATCTCCTCAGATTTTTTATTCCCACTTCCGCCAATGTTAAAATAGGTATAATTAGTAGTTCCATTTAAATAATTATAATATGAGAGCTTGTAATTTATATGAGAACTTTAATCAGAGCAATAAAATTAAAGTAAATGGAAAATCCGCTGGCTGAAGCCGTTTGTTTTGCCACGCCCCCACAGTACAGCTTAAATAAATATGTAAGAGAAACGCCAACGAGCGAGCGTATTAGCAGAGAATACATGGTCTCTGGTATTAATGCTCATCACACGCTCCCCGTAGTGGCTTATAAAAATATGCTATAAATAGTAAAAGCAAAAAAATGAATAATAAAGAGCTCAACAGAAAAGGTAACAAAAAACTTAATTTTAGAATTGCTGCTATTTAATTAAATAAATGCAAAGAACGCTGAAGAAACAATTGCGAATTGCGTATTTATTTGTTTGTTTGGATTTGAGTTTGGGTTCGGAGTTGATTTGTAAATTTTTTCCGCTGCCTTTGAGGCCCACGCAACACGAAAAGATCGTGCTTTGTTTGCAGCAGCCAAGCGAGAACGTCACTCCCGGATCTGCCGTACAGACGCAGTGTTTCCTGCATATTTCTGTGACAGCATGCATCCCTCGCGGCGGGAACTGCTACGATAAAGTGCGGTTGCGTTTCAGTGCGGCGTCTTTGGAGATCACGATACGGGACCTCAAGTCGCACAGAAACGAAGCTTAAAATATGAACAGACGAAATAGCGAGCTTGACGGTAAGTAACTGCATGCAACAATTGGAGTAAATGTTATTTTTATTTTATACCTTACACTATAAAAGTGGCTTATACATGCTGCACACACATATGTACGTATGTATGTCAGTTATGCTGCGTAGAAGATTGATCAATTTAGTCTGAACGACAGGAGACGCCCGAACGAATTATGCTAATGGGTACCGCACTAAGTTTTGGGCCCCCAAGACACTACAAGCGATTAAGATATGAGCACGAGCTCCAACGAGGCGATCTATTCCCTTTAATTTATCCACTAAGTTTGACTGAGTTTCTTCGACCGAGCGGTGAGCAGAACATGACTATTAGACTGTTTTCATTAATAGGTCCACATCATTCTATTCGACGTTCGTGTACAGATATTTTTTAATTTAATTTGTCGTTACTTACGTTGAATCTTCTCGTTATATGATCATAATTTGACCAATGCGCCTAATGTGTAGGGTAACTCGTAGTCGTTCGAACCTTACTGTTTGAGAGTTTTTTGGAATTGTATTTATTTGTGTTTTGTTTTTATTCTGCTTTCTGAGTTACTTTGCTTCGAATGCTTTTGTTATTTATTCTTATTGCTTCTGCTGTTTGTGTTGAAGCTGAATTCTTTCTTAGTTTTTTTATTTGTTTATAGGTTGGAGCTAAAAATTAATCTAAAAATTGTATTTGCTTCAAATCCGGTTGTGAAAATTATACGCGATTAAATTTTAATGGATTTTCAGCAAATTGTCCAAATTTAATGGGTTCAAAGAGACCCAAACGTATGCACGTTTTCTAATTTTTGCTTGTTTCATTAATATACAAGGAATGTACGCTCTCATAATTTAAAAACATATTCACTTTTTTTATTTATTTCCAATTTGATTTTTTTGTACAAAAATATGAAATAAATAAAAAATTTGGACTCGAAATAGTTGCTCGCAGCGTGGTCTTTTGTAAAAAACACACCTGCTGTCTTTCCATAATTTCTTTAATAGAGAACAGCCTCAAATAGCAAAAAGTTAAATGTAAAATAACACACTACTATTTGTTTCTTAATTGATTGTTTTTGCTACCAAGTTATACGAAAACTGTACGCTTATTCCACAGAGAAGCTGCTGGTGCGGCTTTGCAAGTCAGCAAACATGTTTTACCATAGCTGGCGAGCAAGTCATCAATTACGTTCGGCCACAATATGTAAAAAGTATTGTCGTCATTTGTGTCTCTCACCAGAACTTGTGAACAAATCCTCATACGCGTACTAAGCCCGCCCACTGGGCGTAAAAGGCAATCCGCTACAAATGAATGAAATCACAGCTTCACACTTAAAAGGCACTCCGCGACAAATGAATGAAATCACAGCTTGTCACTTATTTTGGCCAAGCAAAAGGGTGGCAGCACGGTTTATTCCAAGAGTGCAAAGGCACCGCCAACCATCCGCCCACATCATGATCACGCCTATTCCGATTGGATCAGACATGTTGCAGTTGCGTGGTGCATTCAGCTCAGCTTTGTTATTGTATATACACGCGGTTCATTTCAAAATACGCCGCACGACTAAAATAAGATTCCCTATTGTGGTGAATTTCAAATGAAACAATACGAGTACGAAGCCTGTAGGTCTGTCTGCCTACAGGGCATAAAAGTTACAATTAATTTAAATAAAATTAAAAATAAATTTTGTGTTAATAGCATTGGCAGATAAAAATTCATATTATTATTGTTCACAAAAGAAAAGCAAAAATTAATCAATTATTTTTTAAGCTCAAAATTTAATCAATTATTATTGTATTGTGTCCATTTTGGCATTATTATTTAGTAGATTCAGCAGCCTCTCTCCTCGTAGTAATGACCGATCGTGCAAAGACACCAAATGACGCCGGGTAGCAGCAGGAAATTTTTATCATTGCCTTTCGGCAATCCATTCAAAAGGTCTTTTCATAAATTAACACCATTCTACGTGTTAAATGTCGCCACAATTTCAAATTTGCATGCAAGCTGCTGTTGTGCCCTACACAGGTGGCATGTGTTGTTACTACCTGCCAGTGTTCGTATGTAACAATCTTTCAAAAACACACACAAAATTTGGAATGAATAAATAAATCGCATCCAATCAGAAACAGCTCATTAAGTTTATGGGCATAAGTCTATTAAAACGAGCACATAAGGATTCACGGCACACTCAGAAGGTAAGTCAGGTCAGAGAATACAGAGAAATGACTCTTATTTGCGCACACTTACCCATGCGCAAAACTGTAGTAGTTGGGCTGATTTTTTTCAGAACCAATGATAAACAGCCTATCCCTATAGCCAACTAATGATAAACAAATACATTTTTTTTAAACGTCAGAAAATTTGACGTTTAAGTGTCGCTTCTCTGTGTTCTCTGGTCAGGTATCCTCTTTTTTGGCGAAAAATAATAACAAAAGCACAAGCTATCCTATTTACTTTAGCTCAAGGTGAATTTTCTTACGTAAGTAAATTCACCTTGCTTTAGCTTTGGAAATTGTTGGCAATTGTTCCCCCAAAACTGTTACCTGCCTTACCCTACGTCTCCACGGGCAATTTTTGATGGTATGTCATTGGCAATTTCAAGCAAATTGCCAATGGAGACTCCAAATTGCTTCAAGTTGGCAATTTATGTTATGAAATATGTTATGCCATAAATTGCCAACGTGCTGTGTTGCAATCAGTTGTCATTTTGCTTGTTTGACAGCCGTTTTTCATTTTTTCGTGATGCTCACAGTGGAAGCATCGTCGGACATTTTCGTTTTACCGCATCTATTAAATTAATAAAAACGCTAAAATGATTGGAGACTGTGCATTTGCATTCTTTGTAATAAAGGATTCACCCAGAATTTCGGTTTCCTTCTTTTTTCCTCTTCATCGTTAAATAAAAAATTTTTTCAAGCGTGGGCACAGCGAACTAAATTGCTTGACGGCATTTTCAAAATGACAATGGCATAACATCGCAATGCCCACCATTAAAATATTGCCAACCATTGCAATCGAATTTGACAGATGTTATGCCATCAAAAATTGCCCGTGGAGACGTAGGGTTAAATACACGTTGTCGAATATGCTTGACAGTCAAAAATTCATCAGTTTTGAATGAGACTTCGTAGCGGCCGAACTATTATTCATGTTTGAACTTCCAGCCGTCAGTCAAGTTGTGAAATTTGGCAATTAAACATGGAAAATAAGAAAATTGGATGCGTATTATCAATTATCGCGCTAGTTGAATTTTTTTCTCGTCTTTTTTTAATTCTCTGCTGTAGGACGAACGAATTTTTTTCGAATTTTCATTATATTTAATAATCTTCCATCTTCACTCTGCAAATGTTTCGATTGAATGACGGTTTTCAGTACACACAGGTCAAAAAACAATTCTGACTGTCACTCAACCACAAAAATGTTTGCTGTCACACACACAAGCAAGCGTAATTTGAGCAAAACTATCAAGCATGTTCGATAATGTGTAAAACAATATTGTCTTTGCTTTAATGTATCATTCTACTCTCTCTGAAAGTTTGTATTGCGCGTCACTTAAGCCTTTGAGAAAGAACAAACGAAAGTACCCGTATTCCCATCACTAATTCGCGGCACAATGAAACCACCTAATGTGAGAGTGAAAAGAACCGTCGCGACAAGAACTGTAACAAAGATAATGTGATACAGGACTAAAAGCTATTACAGCAATAAAAGCGGTTACAGCAACAAATGCGGTTCCAGCGCTGCCGCTGTCAACTAATCGTTTCCTCAACTGCTCACAGTAATTTCAAAATCACCTGTTAAACTCGTCCTCACACACAAGCAAAACGCTGATTAAACTTTTCGTTGAATTAAAAATATTACCAAGTATAATTGAAAACGTTGCGTCGATATAACGCATAATCAGTGCATTGTTTATTATATTGTCTGAAAAGACGGCTAGGTAAGGCCTGCAAATCTCAAATAACCACCCTTCCAACTTTTACTATCTTAATTAAGTTCAGTTTGAAAAAAAAACATAATTACATGTAGGGTATCCAGTTTGTGTGTATTACACCATCTCATTTAATTTTGGTTGCCGCTATTTGGGATACTTATAAATATCGATCAATGACCCAAATTCGGCTTTAGTAGCTCAACAAAAATATCAAAGGAACCCCAACCAACCAGTAACCACAACAAAAATTTTTATTATATGAGCACATAAATTAGTATAGCGAATAGAACAAGTTTTTTTTATATAAAGGCCACACTTGAGCGCGTTTGCTAATCTCAGAACAATATCAGAACGATTGCCATTCCGCTGCCGTTGCTGCACACTAATGAGTACAAATTAACTGTATAAGAATTTCTAATTTACGATATCAGCGAACGCCGTGCGACAAATCCTTCATTTTATTAATTATTCATTCGAATCCAGTCAACAGTGGCACTTTATCCCAAAGGTTTGTGTGCATGCGTTTGTTATTTTCTGTAATCGGACACCATGCGCACGCTTATTTATTGATTAATTATGCAAAGCCTGGACAGGAATGGTGCGTGCGGCACCGCTCGTTTTCACCATAATCAATCGAATATGGCACTAAAATGTTTACAATAATTCACAGACAAACTTTTTAGCCAAGCGAAGGGCACTACATCAGGTTACGTCGACCGCTGGCAGAGTTGTTGAAAACACTCACCGCGCTTACATACATACATACATATGTCAAAGCAAGCCAATTATGGTAACACAAACTTCACAGAAAAGTATTTAATCTAATTTTTCCAACAATATAAAAACATGGTTAGAATTTCCACTCATAGTACTCATTCCCCAACCCCTTGCTGGTATAATTATGGTGTAAGATATAATTCCTCGTTAACATTGGTTGCTGAATGCAATGCAATAGGCAATGCGTATGCGTATGCTTTAGGTGCAAGCATGGGGGAAGTGTGGGTGGTGGACGTAGATATTGAGTAACATTCTTTGTGAGCATTCCAACTCTCAACTTATAAAAAAATTAAACCAATAATGACCACATGCAGAATGTCATGTGCTCCTGCTTGGCTTGTTGCCAAAAATTAAACGATGCAGAGCAACAACAACAATACATAGAAAGCTGTAGAGGGTTGAACCAGGGTTGCCATTTCCACAAAGTTAATTTATCAAACGTAGCTATAAGAACAAAATGGACGTGCGGTTTAAACCAAGACGACAATGGATCCATTTAGCACTAAGCATTACTTTTTGTAGGACCTTTTTCAAATTAATGAGTTCTACATCATGGTGGGCGTGTCATATATTACGTGCGATATCACGTCCACGTGTTATATTCTAACTGTGTACTGTCATGACAAATTTTGTGGATAAATATTTTACATATATCTATAGAGGGTGTGGCACTAGAGTGAATCTGCTGATATTTTGCTGTGAAATGTAAAATTCCCCCAGTTGTGTATATGATTATATTGTGGGCGTAGCGGCATATTGCCCATTTCTGGCACACAGACTAATATTATGCAAATATAGTACATTATTAAGAAATTTTGTTTTTATACAAGTACACTCAATATCATCCAAGCTGGGGTCATTTTAAATGAGATCCCCAGGTTTCTATTTCTGGTTCCTATTTCTCTTAGGTCCACCGGATGTAGAGGCAGCCCACCACTCTACGACTATTTTCCATATTACCTCTTATAAGCGCCATTTTGCTTTGCTTTCTTTCTCTGGGTTGCTGACAATGAGAAAATCATGTGTGTGTGTGTGTGTGTGTTTGTGGGGTGCCTCACTTCTAACACGACCGAACTTAGGTTTTCCGTTTAAACCGACACTCCAACGATTAATCACCACACATACTTTCACTTTTTGCTAGTGGGAGTTTCTAAATTGCCGTTTGTTTGCCAACTAAAGCACGAGGAATGCAAATTTAGATTGAGTTAAAACGTTATTGACTTTAATTGATTTCTGTTTTAATGACTTTCGTCTCAAAATCGGGTAAACTAGAAAGAAAACACCATTCCACCAAGCGAAGTGATACTTGTATACTGATGAACATGGTCGACCATTTATTTTTTGTATAAATTCAATCCATTGTATAATAGTATTCGTATTGTAATTGTTGTTCAGGGTCCGGAAAGGCGCGCACGCATAGTCACCTGCCATAGGGTCTGCTCTTATATAATCTCCACAGACAGGCTGTGGCAGTTTGTACTTCATTCTTATTAATCAACTAGCAGATGAGGACAAGTGCGCGCATTTCGGCATCCTGATGGAATCAGTTGCTCCTTTCTTTGTTTTTTTTTTTTTAATTTTGTTTGTATAATCAAATGTTATAAAAAAAAAAATCAAAAATAAAGTAAGTAATTAAAAAAAACTACATATGTATATTAATAATTTCAGAATGTGTCCGTGCATTAAGTGATTGCGGCTGCGGCTGCGACTGGGATTGGGGCTGGAGGTGTGGTTGACCGTTGTCTGTCAGGCAGGCGGAGCGGATCATGAGAATGTGACATTGGGCGTTTAATTAAATTTGCAATTGGTAAAGTCCATTTCGGGATGTTGCGTTCTGAATCTATATTGAAAGAGTTTTTCATTTTAAGACACTGAATAAATTTAACGCAATGAAGCGCAGAATCTTACTTTTCAATAATATCCCTCTTCTTTTGATCCTCGCTGCTGGGCAAGCCCATTTCCTTTTGTCGTTGATCGTACATCATCTTTTCGACCATGCCGCGTGTCTCGCCATCCAAATCAGATAGACGCGAACTCTCCGGTACGATCTTACGTGTGGAAATTGGAGGATCTGTGGTCACCAAACGGTCCCACCAATTCATGCGGTTGATCTAAACGAAACGCAAAACGCTCAGTGTTAGAGTACGAGTAGCAAAAGCAAGCAATCTTTGCATGTGGGCACAACACAAACCTTATCCAGAGTCACGACCACGATCTCACTGTCCTGAATAAACCATAGGCATTCCTCTGTATTCACGTCAGAGCACAGTTCAGCATTAATGATGGGCTCTTTCCCTTTCAGGCCAATACTGATTGATTTCTTCGTTATTTTGACCGCAAGATCGCGCGACTTCAATGCAACATTGAAGGGTACTTTTATCTATAAAATATAATATGGAAAAAAATTATACAAATATGTGCAGACTAAAATAATCAACAAACTTTCAAAAGATGTATTTATAGAATTTAATGATGATGCGAGTGAGTATTCGTACTCGTATATAAACAAAAATAAACAAAAATCAAAAGGGGGACGAAAAACAAGTAAAGACACTCATCGACGAGGGGCGCGCAGCAACAGCCTTGAAGAATGTGTTTTATTATTTCTCAGCTTGAAGTAAATTATGCCAAAGATAATAAAACCGCAAGAAGAACAATAATGGCCAAACGCAAGCCAAGGCAAAGAGACTGCTGGATCCGTGACTGATTGACGGCAAAACAGACAGACAGACGGGCAATGGTGCCAGGCTGCCCAACCCAATGGTCAGCTGGCCAAGTATGTATGCACGCATTTGGAAGATGCTCGGCTGGACGTGTTGTAATTATAATTTTTTAGCCAGTGTTGATTCTTAAAGAACAACTGCTATTGCGCTGAGCTAAGTCAGGCCGGCCTTTTTCCTTTGTCCAACTTGAAAGTAGTATTGAAATTCTTACAAGCCTCATTGGCTATCTTAATCTTAATCTCGTTCCCCTGTTCAAGGACTTTATGCGTACACTGCAAACGGGAATTTACTTTAATTGGCAGAACCAGTGGCAGTGGCAGTGGCAGTGGTGCATACTGCAAGGTCAGGGTAAACTGGGTAAACAAAAACAACAAAAACTCACACACACACACAAAAAAAACGATCGAATAATAGTAATAAAAATTGTAAAATAAAACTGTAAAACAAAAAAAAAATGGTCGAAACAAGAGAAATTCCAGTTAAGTTGCACTTCTGTGGCCCAGTGGGACAAGCAACTCGGCGCTTTCAGCTGCTCACAGTGCGCTGACTTCTGAGTAGGATGTGTGCATACAGCAGGAATGTAGCTAGACTGGTTTTGAAGTCATGCGAGGACCGATAACCGATATGCTCTGCCCACTCATCTGAGAGCTAATGACATTAAATATTTATTTAAAATTCTTTCCTTTGGTGACTTGAAAAAAAAACTAAAACTAAAACAAAACACAAATCAAGGGAAGAAGCAACTTCATATTAGCAAAACCAAAGCATAATAAAATGCGGGCTAAGGCTGGGAGAAATTTGCTGATTTTCTTCAGAATTCTGGTTAACCAATAAACGAACCTATACAAATTGCCAACAGCAATTGTTTTTACGTTTAAGTGTCGCTTCTTTGTGTTCTCTGGCTCCCACGAAGGAGTGTGAAAAGGAATGCATCTGAAAAAATTCGTTTAAGGGTTTTTTAAGTGTGACACATGAATTAAGAAGGTGAACGCGGCTCAAAGAACTTTTTACCCGGTTTTGTTTTCTATTCCCTTAAGCTATTAGGCCATTAGGTCATAAAATTGGAGAAATGGATGAGCTTGTACTCTTCCCCTTCCTGCTTATTCCTCTCTTCCAAATATAAAAAAAGAATTAAAATAAAAGATTTTCTTATCCAGTTTGTACTTTAAAAGCAACAAAAAATCGAGAAAATTTGTCAGACAAATGAGGTCAATTAATTATCCTTCCAAGTTTGAGAGGCAAGCAATTTTGACACATGTGGCGAGCCGCTGATATTATCTTGTTTGACAGTGTGAGGTGTTCTAGGATTAGCACTGAATTCAATAATTGCCAGACGAGAATTCGTAGCATGAGAGCAATAACACGCCTATATAAGGAGGCACAGCATATTCGGACGGTCAATAACTGCTGGCTTCAACAAGACACTATACATATTGACAAGGCTGTGAGACACCAGCATAATTATAATCCTTCTTGTCTTGTTACTTGCAAAACTGAAAATTGTTTACGATGGAGCCCACACAAATACAACAAAGCTGAACTTGTCATTGATTTGAGTGGAGAAGCACTTCTTGCGAGTTTATCTTCAGGACCCTGATAGAAACAAGTCGCGTGCAAGATGACTGCAAACATAGATTGCAAAAGTTCAAGCTACAAACAAAAATAAAATATTATTCGTACTCTCTGTACAATTCCGCACATGCGTGAAACAATCTATCGAAAAATTGAACTCAGGTTTGCCACTACAAATGGTTCTCACTAGGCTTCGGGGAATCCTTTAATATTTCTGCAAATCATTGTATAATCACCATTCCTGTTCATTTTTCTGAGCCTATCACAGACAATACAAATAATTTTCAGATATAATTAATTACGGTGGCAGGTATAATAATAATAATAATAATAAATTCGATTCTTTGTTGTATTTATTAATGAATGTAAAGGGAAGAAGGTAAGTTGAAATAAAGAAATCGCGAAAATGATGGATTGATATTTTTGAACAGCAATGTCTGCAGAAATGTTTACCAATCCTGGGGCTCTAGTAGAATTTCGTATATTCATAGTCGATGTCAATTGTTCTTTGTTCTGAACGGAGTTGACTTTGCCCACTGACTGAACGTGAGCGTATTTCGCTCGTAGAGAAGCGGCCACAAATAATGACAAAATATAAGCTTACGAGTAGAGTAAGATTATATTATTTTTTGTCATCGATCTTAGTTCCCGCCTTGCAACCAAAGCTCCTTTTTAGTAGCGCAAAGGGATTTCCTGCTGTCTTCCGTTCCTGGCATAGTGACAAAAACATTCTTATTTTAATAAAAATAAAAAAGTTTTAATAAAATATTGTAGCTAAGTTATGACGAGAGACTGATTAAATGCATTTATTATGCCGTCATCTCAGTCAAAGTGCTGCCTTGTAATAAAAAAAATGTAATTTAAACAAAAAAAAAACATTTTTTTATTAATTAAAATTTACAACAACATAAATAATTTATGCTTTATTGTTGGTTTATTTAATAATTAATTTTTATGTGCAATAAACTGATAAATAAAAATGACTATGCAACCGCTGAGAATATTTCTTGAGCACAATGAAATTCCACAAAAATATGACAATTAATAATCGGCACGGAGCCAGGCAGTGACTAAGTTGGCATAAACAAACAATGGAAGAAACCCTTAAGAGCAGCGCTGCTGAGTTAAAAAAGAAAACAGCGCACAAGTGGGAAAATTTCTGAAAATTCACCACACAAAATTCTCATTGAATTTGAAATTTAACCTTAGCGGAGAGACGCCGACAAGAAAAGAAAAAAAAAACCACAATTCAGGCGCAATTCATTCAATTCAATTGCAAAGTGGCAATTAAAAGCACACTTGAAGCGTATCTCAAGCCAAGGACGAATGCGCTACGCTTTCGATTTTGGCTTCGTTTCGGGTGCTTGGCACGAGTGCCGAGGTTTCACTCACACGTGGTGGCTGCGCTGTCTCGCTGGCTGGGCGACTTATGGGCAACTGACTGGTCTGCGTAGGCATATGTATGTATGTACATACATATGTATGTAGATTTGATACCAGATCAGATCAAATGCCATGCCTTCAGTGATCACATCATAAATATGTTATTGACATATTGAGGTTCGAGTGCAAGTACATAGTATGCATGAACGTTTGTGTATGGTCTAAAATCGAAGTAAAACAACACAAATGCAAGTTAGTGTGTGTATATGGTTTCGAAATACGAGTACAAGAAAAACCGAAACAAAAATAAATGAGGTATCACCTATTAACAATTGACGAAATTGTTATAAATATACATGGATTCAGGGAGAATGCAGAAATTCAAAAATAAAAACTGCAAATTTAAATCAAAACTTCTCATTAAACATACATAAATCTCAAATTTCAATTGTTTGCAAATTTGTTTTGGTCGCATTGCTCTACAAAGGCAATTTTGATAGTTGACCAGAGAAAATTAGTTCAAAAAAATTTGTTTATTGCATTCACTTTTGGAATAAATTTATCTTCGGGAATATAAGAAGGCCTAGGCTCTATTCATCAGCCTCTAATCTCACTTTATAAATTTGCTCTTTTCTGTTGCATAGTAGTATTGTTTTCAATATTTGAATATAGATATGAAATAAAAATGTTTACAAAATTACAGATTTGATAAGTGAAATTAGGTTTGTTGAATAGAGCTGTTTATTCAGGCTTTTAAACTATAGTAAAGAAATGGGAGATGACATGTTATTATGTAGCATATAAATCTATATTCCTTCTAGTCACCGGAACCCCAGACAAGCGACGAACCGTTCCGATACTTTTGTTCCGACGCCAAATACGTTTGGCTTCATTGCGGAAAACTCAATATCGATCGAGTGTCGCCAATTTTTATATAAACGACAAAAATATCTGGAAACAATTACGTTATGGATATTTACAAATCTTCTACAAGTCTTCTAGCCGGTATTTTTCGTGTTGATAGTTTATTTCCGATACTTTGTGGCATCGGAAAGAATGAAGTGTTATTATTTATGTTAGATATTTGTAGAAATAACTTGTTTAATTGCGATAAAAATATTACCTGGACGATTAGCGAAGGAAGGAAGAACACAATTAAATAATAATTAGAAAATTAGTATTTCAAATATAAATTTACTGAACCGGTCACATGGATACCTAACCGGTTACTATTGCAATATCGCTACATGCCAGACTATTAATATCCTAATTCTACATAGTCGATTATTATTATAATATCGATAACCTGGCCTACCAAAACTGATATCCAAAAGCAACAACAAAAACCTTGATGCAACTACACAGGTGGTGCAGATATATGACGTTTCCTAGTCTATTCTGTTTTGTTGTTCTCTTTCGGTCTCGGTTCTGTCAAATTATGAAAACCGGTGCCGCCAAAAAATTTGCCGCGCTTTATTGAAAATAGCGAAGCATAAAATTTTGCTGTGGTTATAAATTTAATTTATTTAATATTAAGTGCAAGTATATAATAAAATGGGTAAATTTTGTATAATATGCCGCAAAAGTTGGGGCAAAGAAAATGTGAAGTGTTTCAAAGTTCCAAGTGACGAGAATAGGCGTCAACGTTGGAACAAAGCTAGTGGTGTTTCCTTACCCCAGCAAGCGTTCGTTTGCGAAAAACATTTTTTTAAAAGTGACTTCATAAATGCTCCAGGAAGCAATTCGCCTGGTGCATTAGTGCGGTTGTTACCAGGTGCAGTGCCTTCCGAATTACTAAATATTTATAAAAAAGCGGAAATGAAGTTAAGTGTAGTTAAGCCAAATATTATGCCGATGGAAGAACATATGGATCGTAATACTGGAGTTTTATATGGCGACGTTCATTCCCAAACCCAAGTTACTTTTGCCCATTGTAGCACTCAAACTAAGTAAGTTCGTTTAAAATTATTCAGTTAATATTTAAATACCCCAAGTATGTGTCACAAATAATTGTTATTTCAATTATTTATGCTATTATAGTGATGATACGGTAAAATCAAAAATAAATGACTTGGAAGAAAGAATAAAGCAGTTAGAGGAAATAGAAAAGGAGTATAAATCCTTGACTTCTTCTTTAAGCACCATCTTCACTAAAGGTCAAATACGGCGATTAACTCATCCCGGGAAAAATCTACATTGGTGCTGGGAGGATATTTCAAATGCGATTTGTCTTCATGCTGCTGGGCCTAGGGCTTATAGGCATTTATATAAAAAGGGATTCCCCTTGCCATGTGCTTCCACTTTGGCGAGTTGGGCACGCAAAATACAATTTGAAGATGGTATACTTCATTTTGCCATTAGTTCTATGAAAAATGCATCCCATTCCACAGAAGATGAGAAGCTTTGCGTTTTATCATTCGATGAGATGAAAATATGTTCAGTATATGAGCATGATCCATCGACAGATCAAGTTAGAGTTCCAACAAATTATGTACAAGTGGCCATGGTTAGAGGGTTAAAGTCGTCATGGATGCAGCCAGTATTTTACAGCTTTGACTGCAAAATGAAGAAGTGTATAGTCGATATTTTGGAGCAATTTTTCGGTGCTATACGTAGCAAAGGTGGGCTTAATGATCATCCCACTCCACAGGAATTCAAATACCGATTGCGAAAGTATATGCTAGGTAACACAGCAGCAATTCGTTTGGTCGGAGTGGTGTCAATTGTGATTGTCCAGTGTCTAGTTTGTATGTTGTTTTGTCTTATATGTTTATTATGTGTTTTGTTTTGTTTTGTTTTAGATAAAATAACAATATTTTTTTAAAGAGAATAGTAGGTTGGTGATAAATAATAATTCCATTCCCATAATGTAGCTAAAAATACAGAATGCTTGAATGAAACAGGCAATGTTGAAACGGACGATACGGAATGGTTTAATAATGCTACTAGTACTACCAACGATATTTCTGAATATTTGTTGATGGGTAACCAAATGAATTTTGAGAAGAACGACGATTTTGCTGTACCTGAACACGGCAGCGAAGAGTTTCCAGATGAGTTTGATGGAAATAATTCTATTGAAGATATGGACATTCTGCATGAAGACGCCCTAGAATATGTAGCTGGCTATTTGATTCGGAAATTAAATTTGAAAGAATGCGAGGGTAATGGAACTGTATGGACTTGGGTTGACCAACTATCTAAAGGAGCCCTCAAAAAACCATCTGAAAAGTTTCTAAGTGATATAAAATCCCTAGAAAATATATTTAACAATGTGAATGGCGATAAAATACTCCATTGTAAAAATTTCCGTACGAATTTATTGCAAAAAAGTTCCGGAATTAACCTCCAAGAAGCAGTCAAATCATTTTTCTTCAAATGCAGAATGTATTACCGAATTAAGCATTTAAACCATCGTATGAGAATTCAAAAAGCTAAGCAAAAAATAATGGGGAATAAAAAACTGATAAAAATAAAACTTTAACTGTCCATTGGAAGTGCGATAAATAACTGGAGGAAGCAGTCATATATTATTATATTATAATATATTTTTTATATTATTATATTTATATATTGTATTTATGAATATAATTTGAAGAAATAATAAATTGTGGGTTTTTTGCTACATTTTTTCCCACTTAAAAAAAGTCTTTTGGTTTTTATTTATTTTATTGAGCTGGGGGATAAAAAGATAATTGTATATACGAGTATATCCTTCTCGAATGCTTTTACGCTGGTTAAATTGTTGATTTACATATATATATTTATTTATTTAGGTATTTTTGGTTTTCCCTCTCGTTATATAATAAACTAAAATGAAAATGTATGAGAAAAATAAAATCAGTTCATTAAATTAAAAAAATATCTCAGCCGTTATAAAACTAAAATTTCAGCCGTCAAAAAAATTTTTCGCCCGTTACTACAAATATTCTCATGCCTCCGGAACCCGCCTGCTGACTATTTTGACAGAACCGAGATCTGAATTCTCTCAAAATATATCTGCACCACCTGTGTAGTTGCATCAAGACAAAAACCAATAGTTATTAATATCACATGGTATCGATACTTGGGTGGTGTAGCTGCCTCCTGTACTATCGCGTTACAGCCAAGTTTTTGGTCGAAAATTCCCCAACTGCGAATATATTTTGCTCAGATTCTTTTTCATTTCAAAAGCTCAATTCTGAATATGTTTCCTAACAATTTAAGGCAAAAGTGTGTGAAGACAAATTTAAGAGCAATGGAACGCTGATTAATTGCAACAAAATAAAACAAAGAAGCTGCTCATTCGCTAATAACGTATGCAATTAAAATCACATTATATATTATAGTATTTAGACAATTTAAGAGCAGTATCCACCACCACAAACCACTAAAGGCAATAGATAGACAGACGTTGCAATGCATCGATCGTTACACGTGGCATTCTCGTAATTGATTTTCTGTGTTATTTTTTATTTAAGTACATAGCCATGGATCATCGCTCGTTTATGTACACTAGAGCCCAGCTGTTGCATACTGCTTTCAAGAATTTCCATGTATGTAAGTTCCACTTAGAGAGAAAAAACAAAAATAGAATATTGCTTCATATTTGAACTTGTAATATCATAAATCAAACGTGAGCAACCAAAATACAAGTAAAGCCGAATGAGACGCTCGTCTCTCAGCTCACCAATAGTTTGTGTTTAAACAATTTTCCAAGCACACTCTTATCGACTATAATAGTACCAAATAAATCAAATGAACTTATTTATTGCTAGCGTCAAACAGCAATAATCACAAGTGCACATAATGCGCGCCAAATCTGCCACGAATCAAATGTCACTAGTTCCTTATTTTCAAAGTATGAAACAGATTGGCGCTACTTATTGATCAGATGTCCAGACCAGATTGGGTACTATAAGAGTAGTGAAAACGAAATCTTGTTTCTATCTCTTTCTCTCTTTCGTTTATAAAGAGCTCATATCACTGTATACTTGCACCACACAGGTTATGTGACAAACAAAAATGTCGAATTATATACACAAGTTTAATCTCTCAGATTTCGCATTCAAAAGAAATTAAAAGGAAAAAAGAAAAATCTTTTAAACATACATACATATGTATGTATACGAGTATATACTTCAAAGATATTTTAATAACTAAAATGACATATGTATTAAAACATTTAAGTTATTAATAGTTAATTTTCACAGCAAACATATTCATGTGACTTATAGCTTCCGTGCGCAAACTTAACATAACATAGCAGTATAAATGTAATTTCAAGATTTGTTCAATATGCAAAGCGTGTATCTGAAAAGTGAAGACTTACAGCGGCCCTTACACGGTGAATCGATTGATGTAAAATTCCGTGTAGGTGTATTTGGCGTTTGCCCTCACACTCTTCAACCGATTGACGTAAAATTTTAGATTGCTTCACGTTGTTGCGTAGAACATACTTATCAAGAGCGATACAGATGATTGTGTTGCATATATTGCCTTGGCATTATAAGTAAAAAAAAATAAAAAAAGGATAAACGTACTTGGTTGAAAAATGTGCTTAAAAAAAGAGACAAATTATCGACTATCAATTTTTTTTTTTCATGTTTTCATTTCGTCGAAAGCATGAGAAAGGATATTTATCCGTCTTAGCTAGCATGTTTACTGCACGGCGTTCGATTTCAAATGAGCAATAACGGGACTTTTTCTGTTTCTGTCTTTTCCTCTCTCATTCGCGTCAATTAAAATCAAAAAGTTTTGATTTTCCATCAATCGGTGTTCATGTGACGCATACACACATATATCATAAATACATCAACGTAATTTCGCGTCAATCGATTGCCCATCTAAGGGCCGCGTAAGGGCAAATGTGAAATACCCATACACGAAATTTCCCTTCAATCGATTGACCGTCTAAGGGCCGCTTAAGACAACAGAACTTAACAGAGAAGTGTGTGTATTATTTGTTGCTATTTATTTGAGTACGTTACGTAACGTTACATAAACGGTGCATTTGTTTGCCGTCGATTTACGAGTTGAAAAAGAGAAAAAGGATTATAATAAAATTATTTTTTGTATTTCATTCCTAAACTAATAAACAATAACGCAAATGATTTATGGTGTGGTACGAGGGCGGATTGATATTGAAGCTACCTGAGTAGGAAAAAAACATTTTTTTTTTCAAAAACCATTTACTTCTCAACATAGTCTCCTTTTACTTTGACACACTTAGTAAGACGATATTCCAACTTTCTTATACCAACTGAATAATACGATTTCGGGAACCCCTCAAAATACGCGTTAGTTTCGGTAATCACTTCTTCGTTTGAGATGAATCTTTTTCCTGCGAGCCATTTTTTCAAGTTTGGAAACAGGAAAAAGTCACTAGGAGCTAAATCTGGTCTATAAGGTGGATAATTAACCAATTCGAAGTGTATTTCACGTAATTTTAGCATCGTATCTAATGCTGTGTGAACCGGTGCGTTGTCTTGAAGAAAGAGCATTTTTTTCTTCTTTAAATGTGGTCGTTTTTCCTTGATTGCATCAATCAATTGATCCAATAATGCACGATAATACTTTTCTGTGATTGTGGATCCTTTTTCAAGATAATCGATGAGCAATATTCCGTATGCATCCCAAAATACAGTGGCCATAACCTTGCCAGCCGATTTCACTGCCGTCGCCTTCTTCGGAGCACTTCCACCAGTTTCCACCCATTATTTCGATTGATTTTTGCTTTCAGGTGTGTAGTGGTGGACCCACGTTTCATCAACAGTTATTAATCGACGCCAAAAATCAACAGGATTACTCTTTATCTTGTCCAAACACCGCTGTGAAGTGGTCTGTCGAACTCGTTTTTGTTCGACACTGAACAAACGCGGCACCCATTTGCCGATAGTTTTTTCATATGCAAATGTTCATGCAAAATGTTGAACACACGTTCATATAATATGTTTACCATTTCAACAATCTCACGCAACTTGACTCGGCGATCATTCATAACGATATCGAGGATTTTCTTGATATTTTCTTCAGTAGCCACCTCTTTTGGCCTTCCTGTTGATGGTATTGTTGCAGTGCTTGTTCGGCCGCGTTTAAATTCAGCAATCCAATATTTTACCATGTAATCTGACGGAGCAGACTCACCGACTTTCGCCGTTTTCCCTTTCAAATAATAGTGTTTAATCACTGCACGAAATTCGCTTTTTTCCATTTTTCAAGAAACACAAAAGTTGCTTACTTCAAACGACTACAACAAATAAACTAATCGATGAATTTGGGTGAAATTTTAACAGCTGACGTTTGACAGATCGCAATTTCTAAAAAAAAAGTTTTTGAGTTTCTGCTGCCATCTAGCGCTGGGTAGCTTCAATATCAATCCGCCCTCGTACATGCGGGAACCTTTTTCACATGTTTCAATGCTGCAGTGTTGGTATGGTATGCTATGGTATGGTATGGTATGCTATGGTATGGTATGGTATGGTATGTGGCCAAACATCATACACTATGTAAGAGGAAAAGAGATGTTATATTAAATTGTAAGAATTGGATAAGTATACATTAAGGAATACGGACTCTCATTATTGGTGAACAAATTATAAAAAACTAAAAAACATTTTACCTTTTACTCTCAGTTTTATAACTTTTTGGCGTGTGAATAGCGACACTCTCCAAAAGTCTACTAAGAGTATCTTGAGGGAAATGGTGAAGCGTTACTTTTTGTCGATCTAGTTATTCTGCACGATAGGAAAGGAACTGACTCCAGCTTATCTCTCACATTCTTCAATTACGACCAAGACGTATACAATTAGGTGATAGCTTCCCGCATGATGTTCTGTATATCTTTGCAATGCTTGAGTTAAAATCTTCTTTTTATTTAAGTAAATTCAGTTTTCAAACAAATGTGTTTAAAACAAGGAAGTCGCGTTATAGCGCTGTCCTAGCTTTGTCGGAGAAAATTCATATATCCGGTAGTATATAAAATACTATATTTGTGAATTATGAACAAAATCTCAGAAACCAAAATCAAAATGTTTGCATGAATACCAACTGCCAATTCGCTTAATTGATTGTTTATACGTTAACATTTTTAGACTTCACAGCATCTAAATTTATTCCGCATGATGATGCAGTAAGAAAATTTACCTAATTGTTCTTCTTTTCCTTGCTAACAGCTTGACAGCTATCAGCTGATTTCTAAATGTTCATTTGATGAGTAAAATATTGTAGTGATTTAATTTCAAAAATTGTCTTGAACAAATAATCTATCGAATTGACATACGTAGTAAGTAAAAAAAAATAGTGAATGTTGAATGGTCTTCTGGAGACGCCTACCTCTTTAGTGTGCCATGCGCCTGTGTATGATCTACTCGCTTTGGTTAACAAAACGTTGGCCACAATTTTGCTGTCACTTTTCCCATTCAATTTATATCGAATCTTATAGCGGGGAATATATAGAATTAATTAATCTATCTGAGCGTTAAAACCGCTATTAACTCGCTGCTTAGAAAGAGTTCACAGTGATATGCACACAAGTCGAATATAGAGCTACGGTATGATATAAATGCAAATGAGGAGGTGCTACAACAGCAAAAAACGCTGATGGGCAATCAATTATCGGATTTAAAAGATAAAAAACAACAGAGCCGACCGTCCGACCAACGCACTACACATACATACAACACTCGATACTCACACGCTCATACATACATGTATATATATCTACGCTGATCTGTTCCTCTTTCCACCGCACTTTTGAATCTACGAGTAGGTATGCGAAAGCGAACTGATTAACATTTTTTTGTTTTTTGTTGTTGCACTTTTTAATGTATACAATAAGCCATCGTCGACTGGTACGAATAACATTATCAAAAATTTTTACACATAAAACAACAACAACTTTGCTAGCCACCAAAAATAACAACAACAAAAATACTGCTTAGAGTTGTATCAGTGGTCAGACTAAAGGCAAATCAATTAAATTACAAAATACGAATACCTGGAAGGGAATGAAAAGCTGACGAGGCGATTCAACCAATTCTGTATTCTGTCAAGCAATCGCATATAATCACAAGATTTTCATATAAGGGGAAAACTTTGAGAAGTCACCACCACCCCGTGTTGAAAGTCAAGTGTGGTGGGAACGGCCAGGAAAGTGAAAGACAAAACCAAAACACGGAATCATGGCAGACGTGATTGCAAAATTCCTCAGAGAAACGTTGTAGTTATTATATAAAATGCTTTTTGTCTTTTTTAGGTTAGAAAAAGGAATAATAAACATTAAGCCTGCACACAATGTGTATTCTCTTGGCTTCGCTCAAATGCATATCCACACGGCACTTATAGCTCTGAGGGCATGTGCAGCTTTTCAACAATGCAAGACGATATCTGGGTGGTGCTGGTGGTGGACCCGAGAGAAAACCCGTCCTCTACGACCACTCGCCACACCGATCAAAACCGTACAAAAAATCATGGTAATAGTGCTATTGTTAACTGTCACAACTAGAATAATCCCAGAAGGGTGGCAACTAGAACCCAATAATACAAGTTAACCCTCCCTATCGAAACAATGTTTACTAGCCGCCTTCCTGTTTATAGCCGCTTATTCAATGCTTATACATGCTAAGAGTATATAAGAAACGTGAGAAGAGGAGGGATGCAGAATGCGCCAACAAAAAAAATGAGAAAACTTAAGAAATACTTTTATAGTATCGTACGGACAACACCCTACTCAAGACATGAGGAACACCTCCCAGTAAACCATCACACAAAAATTATACACACAACAACACTATTTAAACAGAAAAAGAATCTGAAGGAAAGCGGACTGAAAGCAAGAATGCCGTAGCGATCATTTCATGGAACCCTCTAAGGACAATATTAGGGTCGCTCGCTATCATCCAAATCCGCTTTTGCGTGAACTTTGAACACAGTCAATGGTGATAGGAAGTTCTGAACAGTATTTTTGTATTATTGTTGCAGTTTTTCACTCCTTCCCTGACTTACATCGAAAAGCGAACCGATTGCGATGACTCAGACATGATTTTCCAAACATAATTATACTTTATTAAATAAAATAATACATAACAATTATAGTACACTATATAAAAGGTATATGAGGGAGCATTTTATGTTAAGTATGTATAGAAGTACAGATCCTGGTACAGTTGTTCCAATTTCCAGTTACAGTATTGAAAGAGTGAATCATCCACTTCCAAAAGTATTCGTATTAGGAATTGCCCAATTCAAAATTTCCTTCCAAACAGCAGTTATTAATTATTGAATTATTAAAAAATAATTCTCTTAATATTATGCAAAAATCACCAACACTAAACAAAAGATTACAAAGAATAATAACCCCGCAAGCGGCAACTGCTGCTCACTCGCTCTCTCGCTTCCTAAAAGCCACGTGCAAAATAATCTTCAGACACACACTGTACACGCGACAGTCCCACATCACACGCACCGCCGCTCTGTCAAAGAAAGATGAGTTTCATCAGAGCCTCGAAATAGACCAGAAGTTGAATTCAAGCTAGCTCCAGCATGTCTGCCGTAGCGGCGCCTTAGGCTACACGTACCATCCCAGCACCTTGAGATGAGTTGTGGTAGGGGCGTGGAAGCGTCACATTAGAAATGCAAATAAAACAATACCCACGGCACGGGTCTTCCCCGCCAATAGCGCCGTGATAATAAGGTTTAACAGCGACTAAAATGGTACGAGTATTTATTAAAAGTCAACTTGTGTTTCCAGGCACAACTCGCCAAGCACTTCAAAATTTGCTTGAGGCAAACAAAAACAAAACGGAAAGAGCATCCGAATCCGAATTGCTTTCATTTTGCAACGTCAATCGAGTAACACATAAATAAAAACACAAAACAGACTTATAACGGAAGTTGAAGTCGGTGTAGACCGGCTGCACGATAGCCTACACCAGAGGAGAGTGCAACAAAGTTGTCGCATTGCCGATTGTATCCATAATTGTAAAGATGACTGAACTTGGTGCTCAGAATGAAGCTCGTAGCAAGCATTCCTTTGGTCTTGTGTACTGTTATATTAACGTAGGCGTGGCTGTGGAAATATTGCGCCCACATTCAGGTCGGAGGCTGACATACGCCGATGAGAAATGTTATGCGAATCTCAAGTTATGCGTGAATTGTTGAGGTGGAAATCGAGAGATTCGCAGGACAATTGAAATCAGTGTTGCCAACCACAAACAAAATCGTTGATGTTTCTCAATTTTTGATCGAATTGAAGTAACAAAACCCTGAAAAGATCAGTTTTTTTATGGCGAATGGGAAGCCTTGTGTTATCATTATTATTGAGTGAAAAATTATGCGTCCTGTGCTCGGCTATTCGTATCGCGTAGAAAGCTATTTTCGCCCGTTAAGCTAGTTGAGTAGCGTACATGAAGCTTAAAATAGCTTTTACACGCTTGCGGAGCTTTGTGCTGCACCGCTGGTTTAGATAGAGAAGCCAACGAAACAGACTTGGTATGTAGCGCATTACGACACACTCGTAACCGATATTAGCATAACAAATGTTGAAAGCCGCAATTAAAGACCACTCGCCAGTCACTGGCACAGCCATCGCCACGACCCCCAAAAGCTGTTACAGAGCGGCACCAGCAGCAGTCGCAGAGCTGTTGTTGTTAGAGCTTTAGCTGCTATTTTGCATTTTTAATTAAATTTTTTCATATCATTTCATTTGCAAAAAGTTGAAAAAACATTAAAATTTCGTATTTTTATTTTTGTTATCGAAATATTAATTTTTGAATAGCACAAAACACAGAAGCGTTGATTTCCTCCTCCTCTTCGATGAATGTAGCTTGATCTTTAGCGTTTCATTGATAGAGCGCCGTTTTCCGATTTAACTGGCATGTGTGCAAATGAAGTGAAGTGTGCGGCTGAATTTGGTAACTGGCCGTGTCAGGTAGCGTGAATTCTCCGTACGCTTATATGGCGAGAGCACAACGAGTTCAACATTCTTGAGAAACTCTTCACTGCAGCGCACGCAAGTATAGCAATACCATTTCTATGCGGCTGTTAGTACTCGTCTCTAGCCTCGACAGATTAGGAAGCGAAGAGCCCTCACCCACTACCAAGCATCGAGCCTACGTCAAACCTGGGCAAATCGCTGCGAAATCAATTCGAATACTTTTATGTATTCGATCTTTAGAAGTGATGATGGAGTTAGACAAGCTCTCCTCTACACTGAATTGAGAATATACAGGACTTGTGTACCAATCGTCCTATCCGTTATCAACCTATTTCAAGAATTCCCCTTTCATAGAGAAAATTGGGGGAGGGGGGGGGCGGAATTGTTCAGTCACAAAGGTATTCAGTTACAGATGAGACAATCCGGCATAAACAATTTTCTCCAGCGCTTTATAATGAGCAAATCGATGTGTAGGTTTAACTCAATATGAAAAATATAGCACAGTTTTGAGTAGAACAGCGCTCAAGTAGTAATCGAGTGATCTGATTACTGAAACTATATGTTTCCCATCTTCAGCATTACTTATTACGATTCACACGATCTACGATATTCACAATATTCATTTTTTCAGAATTCACATTACAAATAGAAGAGGTCCTTGACGCAATTCGACCTTTACTTTATAGGTAAACTTAAATAACATAGCAGAGACCATCGAACGCCCAAATTTGTGTTTTGAGTCAGTCATTCGATAGAAAACGAATCAAAAATGGTAATCTATTCATGCAATATGAGTCAACGTTTGCTTCGCTTATTTCGAGTGAATAGTCAAATGCATCATTGGGGGAATTAGAATTTCTACACATATTCATATATATGCAACAGAACCCACTCGTAATATTTTACTCCACAAAGACTGCAGAATACAAACAGAGTGAATACATTATTCACACTCATCTCGCCACAACCAAAACAATATAGTGCCAACAATACACGATGTTATTGTTTTGAATTTGAAGCTGTCTGAATTTTCAAATATTCAAGTAGTGCTTCATGAAAGTGAGTGAGTGGTTACAGGCCCGTGGTGCATCATATCGATCCACTTAGTATGTTTTTGCCCTTTCACGGTCAAGAGCAGTCTATGACCGGTATCTAAACTGCCCGCTTGAGGATGCTCGATTCTCTGTTTAATCAGATTGAATCTCCAACACCATCACACTCATTTTCCACCACAGATAGATCCAAGTTTTAACCACAGTTTTCGCACAACTCTTCGTTAGACACTTGTGAGAGTTTGTGTTTGAATCATAATAACCTTTTGGAACAATTCTTCTGAGAATTTCTTCAGTCGAGTCATGAATTCTGCAAAACTCTCTGTGATTCGAGTTTTAATGCGAGTTAAATATGTTTAATCCGCAAAGCATATTTCCATTTCGAGCTACAGAAATCCGCATCTACAGAGAGAAATTTCAAATCCATATTTAATTTTCTGAGAATATCTAAACTGAAGAGGATGCTCCCAGATTTGCCATATACGAGCAGCATGAAACCAAGTGGGGACAATTACGTGTAGCAAATGTAGCATGTGCGTCAATTGAACGACGTTCGATTGATAGCACGGCATTCGCTGCTTCATCCATCGAACCAATGAATATGAATGAGTAAAACATACTCGTACATCATTGTAATACGAATGGGCAACACGCAGCAGAACCAACGTGTTGAAAAAGAAAACGAAGAAGAAGCAAGAGCAGCAGCAGAAAAATCCGGCGAGAAAATCGACACCCAACCGCAGTAGCAGCAGCAGCAGCAAACAACACAACCTGTCGACAACAAGTTCACTACGGGCCTCAACACGCTCGGTCGCCGCATAAGCGAATATCAGTTTGATTCTTGATGTTGGATAGATCGGTTCTATATTGCGGAATAAAATTTTCGTGCAAACTCGAAGGAAACGCGCCACCTCCTATTGCTTAGCAGACTGTTCATTAGCAGCGCATCTTCAGCAATCGTTGCAAAAGCGCATTTTGAAAGAATTTGCAAAGGCAATCGGAATAATAATTACGAAGCGACGCGCGCCTCTATTTTGCAAAGAACGACGATTTTTCAGTAACATCAGGAAACAAACGCGTTGCTTTGTTGCCATCAAGCCACACAAAAGGAAAACTGAGAAAATTTTCAAAATTGTGATAAATAGTAAATAACTTGTTTATATATTATAAATAAATTATCTAAAATAATAATTATACCGATAATAATTAAAAAATAATATAACAAAAAAAAATTAATTAAACAAGAAAAAAATTATAACTGCCAAACATAAAACATAAATAAAAATCATATTAAATTTTTAAAAACAAACAAAATATTGTGATACATTCTTCTTAAGCAATTATCTTCAAACGTAAGTAATCAATAATAGAGGAAAAAGATCAGCACAAAAACAAAAATAATTTAAATTTACAAAATTTGCTGTTGTAATTTTTTGGGAAATTTTTAGTTCACAAAAACAAAAACAAAAAAATAGACATTTTATACACTTCCGCATACTAGGAACAAATTGATTAAAAAATAATAAATTACATGCACAATAATTAACTAATAAAGTTAAATTGGCAATATTTAGCAGTGTTGAGCACAATTTGTTATTAATAATTAACTAATAATATGTATTGTGCACAATTAAAGTTAAATTGGGAGATATTTAGCAGTGTTGAGCACAATTCTTCCAATCAAGAAGTGACATTCCATAGACTTAAGCAACGAACTTGCTGCAGTTAATTTTGCCAAACTTCGCTCACTTTAGAATAAAAAAAACAAAGCAAATTAAAAGCTAATTACACGTTAATAAAATAATAGTTAAACAATTTAGCAATAAAATAGCTACTACTAAAAATACACTTAATTAACGATAGGCGCGCGCGATTTGTATACTTTTGGCTTTTGCCGTTGTCTCAGCTCCGTATGAAATTCGAAAAGGCACCACACATAAAAAAGAGAAAGGTGTGCGCGCTAAATATGCAAAATTCAAACAAAAAATCCAACCCAGAGCAGTTTCAGAGATAACAAAAAACTAACTTAAAATTAAACATAATAAATGAAAAAGGCTAATTTTACACATTTTAAAATTGAGGAGCAAACGAGTTCTTTGGCAGCTGCTTCAAAAATGCAAATACTCTTTTTGGGTATGCGAAAGTGATGCCCACTAAATCAGTGTTTCTAGAAACTAAAGCTGGTGAGCACGCAAACCGAAGCGTTTAGCGCTTGGGTAACGTAAGACGAGCATACAAAAAAGCCTTTCAAATAGCTTCGAACACAAAAATAAGGTCCGAAAAAACCAAATCATACCTGCGTGAGTTATCTTACTTTTTGCTAAAAGCATCAACGTGCAAAAAAGTAGACTTACTCGAACAGGACGTGGAGAATGGGAGACTTTTACCATCAAGATAGATTTTTCGGGAATAACCCAACCAAATAACCAGAGAATAAAAATACGCCTAATCGAAAACAGCCGACATAAGCTATAAGCCGAATAGATAGCGCAAAAGTGTGCTCCAAATTCAAATTCTTTAAGAAATTCTCTGAAGTTACCGTGTACCAACCAAACAAAAACTTACACGAAACTTTCTACGTTGCTCTCACATAACCAGCCGGACAGCCTGACCGACAACCCACTCACTTTGGAATTTTCTGTTTCTGTTTCTTCTTTTGCGAACTTTTAATTAGGTTAAAAATTAATTAAACCACTTATTTACCACACTGACACACACTTATGTACTCTTCTCTGCTATTTTAGATGAATGATTATTGGCATATTCCCCGCGCCTCTCTAGCGTCCTCGTCGTCGGCGTCATCGGCCGTTTCATTGGGATCCTCGTCGCATCGCAGCAACAAATCACACGCGCATCAGCCCACACAAACGAAGGCTCCACCAACCCAACTGCAAATAGCAGAGAAGCACAATGCCACAAATTATGGTCTACAACGCAGCAGCGGTAATCAGTTAACGACAGTGTCGCCGAGTAGCGCCAAGACCGCGACACACGCCAACCGCCTGAATAAGAACAGCCAGAAGTTCAGTGAAATGAGTGCCACAGCGGCGCCAACCACGAATGCAGCGGCTACAGCAGCCGCCGCAGCAGCTGTCCTAGCAGCAGCAAAACGTGGATCCCGCTCGTCGCAGGGCTCAAGCGATAGCAACAATAGTACAAGGGTAAGGAAGCGCAATCATAACGCAGTGATAAGACATTTTCAAGCAACGATTTTCATTTCAAATAATAGAGTGCAGCATCTGGTTCTCTGCTACTGACAGCAGCGAATCTGGAACGTTTCGCCGAGATACAAAAGAAGCAACAAAAACTCCATAAATTGTATCTGCAGCAACTGCCCAATGTACATCAAACGAATGCGGCGCAGCTAGGAGCAGCAACCATCTACGATGCAAACTTGGTCCATACACTGGGAGCGAAAGGGGTCAAGCAATTGGGCAATGCCTGCGAGAACAGAAATCAACAATCCAATAACGACAACAACACTAATGACAATGACGCTATAATCACAATGGATCCAAATTTAGATTTTATTAAAACCAAAGATCTTGACACCGTCTCTATAGCCAGCTCCATGCATTTCACGATGGTGAACGGCGAAGGAGGGCCACCAAAGAAACCGAAGCGTGGCCTTTGCGATCGCGGCCGCCAAGTGACAGTGCTCATTATCAGCATGAGTACGGTATTCCTGCTGCTCATTATGGGCATGGTCTATGCACTAGAAAGTAAGTCGATCCACACAAATACTATTCCAAACACATTTTTAACAATGACTTTCGTTTACAGTGCGCGCTCGCGATATGCCTCAAAGTTAACAACGCACAGCAGAGTTTGTGGTGGTGGTGGTGGTGATGATTTGGGTAACAGTGGTATTGGTTTTGGAGACGTAATCAGAAGGGTGGCAGAAAATGTACGAGAAATTACCGTATTTGATATTAAACGTAAATGAACATTGCCAGCAAACAAACAAGCAAACAAAGCTGCAAGAGAACAAAGTAGCTAATTAGAAAAAAGAAAGTTAATCCAGTAATACTAGCCCCGCCTAAACGACGCCGCCCCCCACAAATGACCAAATTATTTTAAACGTAGAATTTATTAATTTATTTTCTTTGACATTTTAAAACTGTTAAAACGTTTTATCTCGCCGTATTCATAATCAAATTCTCATTATTCACTCCACTCCATCTGGCAAACCATGGCAAAATGTGGCGCGGTAAAGTCAGGAAGGAAAGACGCCTCGGTCAAAAATGCACTATTCTCGTAAATCAGTGCTGCCAACACAGCCAATTATGGTTTGATGGGTGTGGTGTTTAGGCGATTGATAGGCGATATTTTGACAAAATCGCGGTGCGCTTGTACAATCAATTGAAGCAATTACTTTCATAGGCGGCTTTACCGTATAACATTATTAAGGCTACCAGCAATATTGCCAATTCTAGGCCCATGTGAGCCTGGCAAGTGACGCTGTTGAATTTGTTTATGAATATGGAGTTTAGCTTTTAAGTTATTTATTTCGAATTTATACACTTAATATTTTTATGCATATACATACATATACAATTCACACATACACACATTCTACGTCATTGAAGAGCACAAAGTAGCCAACGAGCACACAACCGACTCCTGTCCTCAACAGCAAACACAAAAGAGAGCGCAATCGTGCAGAACAAAAAATCATTGCAAAAGTAGCCTTTAAGTTGGTCATTTAAGAATATTTTTTTAATTTCCCTATGGATGCAGAACACATTTGCACGTACACACGTGTGTGCGTTTGTATGTGCAACTACACATACAGCCATGCATATGCATTGGGTTTTTTCCAAGTCACGCATGCTTAAATCCTTTGCCAAATCCCATTCTACAATTTTCTAGACTTGACAGTCACTTTTGTTTCTGCCGGCACTTATTTCCAAACTGCTCACATACATACAAAATGTAAGGTCAAGTCCGGAACTATGTAGGAGGGGACTACGCTTCAAATTTATGTTCGTACTCATGCTCAGTGGTATATACAAACATTTTAGTATTGCTTATTTACACATTTGTCTCAAATTATGCATAGATATAGACATTATGTATATCGTAGTTAATTACCCTAGTTCCAAAAGTTTATCTATGTAAATTTCAACTGGAAGTATGTTTAGAAATGGCATCCACAAGAGTTGTTTATACTCGTACATACATTATATACTGTATATAATAATGTAATTGTTTATCCCTGTGATATGTTAAATAAAAAAAATTAAAAGTAACATATGCTTTAATTAAAAACTTTCACAAATATCTTTTAGGATAGAACGCCGTGTCAGAATGCGCACCCGTTTTATCTGACAATTTGCATAACTACGTGGAAAGAATGGGAGATATGGGTCTAGTTTTATACCAAGTATATCTTAGAGTAGATCTGTGCAATTTTAAAGCTAGTCCATCCTTTAACTACGTAACTACAGAACGAACCAGGAGCACATTTTATTCCAACGGTTCAACAAAAGGGTGTATTTTCGGGTGTGGTTGACTATATACGCCTATCTATTGAACGATATCTAATGCTCTTTATTTTTATTGATTTTTACGCTCTTCTGGGTGGTTACATACAGAATAGTTTAAGCGCACATCAAAGCGAAGTAAGTGCACACGTGTGCGCATAAGAATCCAATTTTCAGCAGTATTTTGAATAAACAATTTATTCTGCACACAATTTAATATCAATATTCACAAAACACCGATTGCCAATATGATTTAGGATGTCACAATAACGAATTTTTCTCTTCAAATCACAAAAGTTACGACCAGAGCACAGAAAATAAAAATTTCTAACAACAGATGGCACAATATTTTTTTTATTATCCTGGATTGTACACCCTCACTTAAGACTACCATTCAGGGAAATTGCTTAAATGCGCATTGGACCATGTCGGCCATAATGTGTTGCAGGTGGCGTTGTAGGTTGCAGTATCAACCACCACAAATGTATTTAATGAATTCGAGGGGTACAAACGACAGGTGTTGGTAGTTGTAATTCCATATCCACATTATTAAAAAGTTTCTCAAATGTCTTCAAATACGACTAGTCTACAAAAAGGGGAAAGGTTGATTTAAAGGACTTTGCAAAATAGTGCACTTGGCTTTGCTTAATGCGGACACAAGTAGTTATTAATGATTGAAAAATATGTGACTGAATCCGTAGCATTCCTTTTGCGCCGTTATTTCAAGTGCGTTTGATGTGAATATGTGTCCACATAAAGAAGAACATTTGTAGCTTCCTTCTGGAAATAGACTTGTGTTGAAAAGCGATCTAAGATCGTGAACTCGATCAACGAACAAGCGCTACATCACAATTTCGAGAAGTTCTTACACTCGTCCCTGGGGGCAATATGCAACAGGAGGTATTTGCATATTGTTGCACGTGGTAGATAAGTACAAGAGATCACGTTTAAAAAAAAGGAAAACTGCCTGCTTCAAATCACCGATATTTAACGACAATTAAACAGATGATGTATAACTGTACTTTATACTCCGGCGGACGAGATATATGCGTTCATTTCCTTCTGCACCGCTCATCATAAAGCTGTACTTGAGTGTTCTCACTTAGTTGTATACAATACTGAATATGGAAAACTGAATAATATTAAACTAACCTCCACTTCTTTCAGTGTCTGAGTCCATGAGTATTTTTCCAAAGTGCACCCATTGCCGGCGTTTGGCATCAGTTTACCCAATTCATTTTTTTCCGAATCATCAGTAACTGTATCAATTGGTTTAGAGACTTCATCACTTTCTATGATCGTTTTTTCCGTTGGTTTAGTACCGAGTTTTCTACGTATAAATGTATAATATATAAAAAAAATTGAATCTCTCTCTCTCTATATATATATATAATTTATTTGTACTTCTCCTTCTCCTCTTCTATAATTTGTGCGGCTTCCTCTTCAGAAATATCACAAATTTTACTGTCATCAAGGTGTTTTGCACGCTCAGCGACTTGTTTTTCTTTCACGCGTTGTGCGTCTTCGCGCTTCTTCTTTGCTTCCTTCTGAGCAGTCAAGGCGAGTTCGCCCTCCTTCCGGAAAATGTCGAGAAGCACCTTTTCCCAATTGGTTTGAGTGGCACCGGTAAAAAAGTCTGTACGCCGACGTAAGAAGCTGGCGAATGATCCAAGTAACTACAACGAATTCAATCGAAATTAATATAAAAAATCATTGTTGCTTAAGTTTCAAATCGCTAACTAACCTCTGGAACGCCGCCACGATGTCTCTCGGCCAACGAGAAAAAAAAACCATCAAATTGCTCCTCTTCTGACGACATGGTAGATAATCAGTTATTTATATTTCTTTTAGTTTAAAAAGCAACTAACTTTCAAGAAAATGTCTTTAAAAATTCTAGAATAAAAACAGAATCAGTGAATGATTATCAGAACCGGGCACAACCGAATCGAAGAGTAAAACGTGCTAGACGAAAATGTGAATCAACAAAACTACAGAACTGCCAGCCCTCACTACACTAGGAGTATGCGCCAAAATTCGTTGTTTTCAAAAGTAATTATGCAGAAGCCAAGGTGAATTTACTTACATGGTGGTTGCAAGCACAAATTTTTTTGAACCAATTTTCCACTCTATAGCTGTCAAAATTGATTGTTTAGAAAAATGCGACCAAAACAAATATGCAAACAATTGGAAATTAGGTTTTGATTTTATTGAGTAAGAGTTTTTTAATTGTTATTTTTGTGAAGTTTGTACCTTATGAAGAAATTATGAGTCTATTATATATATATTATATAAATTGTGTACCACTTTACCCCACGTCTCCACGGGCAAATTTTTGACGGCATAACATCTGTCAAATTTGATTGCAATGGTTGGCAATATTTTAATGGTGGGCATTGCGATGTTATGCCATCGTCATTTTAAAAATGTCGTCAAGCAATCTAGTTCGCTGTGCCCGCGCTTGAAAAAAATTTGAATTTATACGATGAAGAGGAAAAAAGAAGGAAACCGAAATTCTGGGTGAATCCTTTTTTACAAAAAATGCAAATGCAGTTTCCATACATTTTAGCGCTTAAATTAATTTAATAGACGCGGTAAAACTGAAAGTTCGACGGTGCTGCCACTGTGAGCGTCACGGAAAAATGAAAAACGGCTGTCAAACAACGAAAATGACAACTGATTGCAACACAGCACATTGGCAATTTATGGCATAAAATATTTCATAACATAAATTGCCAGCTTGAAGCAATTTGCAGTCTCCATTGGCAATTTGCTTGAAATTGCCAATGGCATGCCATCAAACATTGCCCGTGGAGACGTAGGGTTAAGCAGCTCTTGTGCATTTCTCCATTCCTCTCAATTTCGTTTATTTTGAAGTGTCCTAATCGCACATTGCTTGTGTTTGACAATTCCTGAGGTACGAAATTCACCTTGCAGCCACCATGTAAGTAAATTCACCTTTTGCAGAAACATTTTCCTCGCGTAAATGTCAAAGACGTACATATGTAATGCGCAATAATCCAACTAACCACTATATAAGTGAGGTGAATTTATTGGGAAGAATAGCATTTTTTATTATATCCTACTCCATAATTAATTGGAAAAAGATTACGATTAAAGTAAAACTTTAGATTAGAATAACATAAAGAAATCAACAGTTTGAAACCACAAGATACAGACGATGAATAGCTGCAATCTCACGACTGTGAGGCTAGCAAGAGTGCCCCTAGATCACGCAATCCCACAACTTTATTTTGATAATTATACATATAACAAGTGTGTTCCCCACGCATGAAGTTGTGCAGTGCGAGTTCACTTCAGTTCTCTTCAGTTCAGTAATTTGTCGTTTGCGACACGAACAGGAAAATGCAGTACCAGCAGAGACCATAGAGACGGGACACTTAAACGTCAAATTTTTTAATTCAAATCGGGAGCACAGCAAAAAACACTTATAATATTGACATTTGGAATTTGTTTTAATCATCAATTGGCATTATAGGTTGTTAGTCGGGAGCATAGCGAAACAGACCGATTGGAAACTTTTAATTAGCAAACTTAGCATACTATAACATAACATGGCTGCCCAATGTATTTTTCCTGAAGTTGACATATGTACATATAAATAATAAATAATTGCCTTGTGTTTTAAATACTAAATCAATTAAGTATGAATCTTATTTTTTATGAATAACCAATGAATCAACAAACCAATCCTAAAAACCAACAAATAAACTGTTTTTATAACGCCAGTTAACATAGAAATCATATATTAATATGCTATGTTAAGTTTGGTTGTGCTAATATAATATTCAGCCTATTTTGGCTTTGTCTTTTAAGTGATAATTAATCCTGCTATTTTATTTTCACTTAAGTTTTCATATTTAAGCCTTATACTTGTTTATTTACTCTCGTCGCAATAATTTGAAACTTTTGCGTGGCAAATTATTCCATTTTTGTCCTATCTGGCAATAGAACGCACGTGTCAACACTACATTAAAAAATTGCGTAAAGATTTTTATACGCAAGGTGAGTTTCTTGTCAAGGTGAATACTTCGCCAAATAAATGTATTCAACTAACTATCCCTGGTGATCTGACAAAATTAGCTTGTAGAAAAATCGATTCAAAAGAAAGAAAAAGCATGACTTTATGTTGCAATTTTATATGTATTATAATCTAGCAATATTCGAAGTAGCAGTGCACTTAACAAATTATGTGACTATGAAAAGAACATCTCATAAACAAAGTAGCTTACAAAGTGAAACACACAAAAAAATTAATTTTGTATAAATTGTTGTTTACCACTTTGAGTATCTGTTCTCTTATAAATTTTGTTTATTTTAATCAACAGTTGAATTTGTTTTCAAGTTCACAAGAGATAAAATTCACCTTTCATCCACTCTTAAACTTACATTGAGCGAATATCTCCCTCCTTAAAGCGAATTTAGTTAGCAAATGCTTATGAGATAATATAAGTGGCTTTCAACTTTTTCGCATTCCTTTTTTACTTACATACATGTATAGTATATCTTTTGATTTAAGAAGTTTAGATTTAGCTGTCTTCTTAAGCTGCTCACTAATCCTACGTCTCCACGAGCAATTTTTGATGGCAAGCAATTGGCAATTTCAAGAAAATTGCCAATGAAGACTGCAAATTATTTCAAGTTGGCAATTTATGGCTTGAAATATTTCATGCAATAAATTGCCAACGTGCTGTGTTGCAATCAGTTGTCATTTTGTTTGTTTGACAGCCGTTTTTCAATTTATATAAAATATATTTATTAGTTAAATAGACTCTAAATTTCTTTTACTTTTCATAACTTCACAAAAATTACAATTAAAAAACACTTATTCACTCATATCAAAACTTATTTGCAATTGTTTGGATATTTGTTTTGATCGAATTTTTCTATACATTCAATTTAGACAGCTACTGCCGGAAAATTGGTTCTTGCAGCCACCATATAAGTAAATTCACCTTGAATACATATATATGCACACTTTCAGAAAAAGTCTACGTACAACATATGAAAACATAAATTGAAGTTATTTATGCAATATCGGAATGATTTTTTAAAATTTTGTTGATACAATATCATAGTCTTTTAGGTTTGTTGTATAATTGCAAAAAAAGAAAACAATTTGGCAAAAACAACAACAATCATAAAATAACTGAACTTAAATCCAAAAAGAGCGAGTTTCAATGAAGAAAAAGTCTACGTACAAAAAGCATAAAGGTAGTTATTGAGACAAATAAAGACAATTACGCCGAAATATCAAGGCTGCTAATTCAGCAGTATTGCTAAATACTTGGAAATTTTAATAAAAAATCAATTTGAAATATTTTTTTGTGATTGAAGCTAAGCGAAAGGAAATCGACGCCAGTGAATGAAAGATCATGATGCATCATTGGCAAAAACTGACCTGGACGAAGTGAGCTGAAAGTGAACTCGTCTGCACTAGTTCTCGCGATGCGAACAAACTTATTGTGTTGCGATTATATAATTGCACATTTAAGGACCTTGATTTTTTACATTTTATCAAATACCTTTTTACAAATATTACATTTTAGCATGCTTAGCTTGGATTAACTGCGCTTTTCACAAATAGTTGCTTCCTGGGGGAAAATTTGTCTCTACCAAATAAATAAATTTACTGTGTCTTCGATAATTTTGTAGAGACCAATAATAATAATTTATGGTTTCTAGAATTAACCCCACCATGTTAATTTCGACACTTCCACCAAAGATTCGAATTCGAAGCAAATATATGAAAACCAGAGAAGAAAGAGAATCGAAACTTAAACGCAAACAGCAAAGCAGCGAAATAAAGCACACGGACGTGTGTACATGAGTTCTCCATATATTCCCAGCAGGAAATGTGCCTAAATTAATTGTGAAAATATAAAATTTACTTTGTAAAATACCAAATCTCATTACTATCCCAGCAACATAGTAGAAATATTTTTGAGTCTCTCAGTATCATAGCCTATATTTGAAACAAACCTTAACAATTTTCACACAAGAAATTTTTTAAAAAGTATTTAATAATTCATCTAATAAATCTTTATATATATATATATATATATATATATATATATATATATATATATATATATATATATATATATATATATATATATATATATATATATATATATATACATATATATATATATATATAAATATATATATATATATATATATATATATATATATACATCTATATATATATTTAAATTGGTTTTGCGGTTATTGTAACATATTTCTATGATTTTATACAATTTCTGCGTGAAGCGTATTATAGACTAATTGTGAATGAAACTGCCGAATTTCCTGCTGGTATTCATATGTATGTGGTAAGAAAAGCAACAGCTGTCTTGTAAGTATTCAAAATGCATTCGTAGCCAACTTCATGTAGGAAAATAAAGTAAAATTTAAACATGTTTGGTTATTTATTAGAAATAGCTGAAAATGACTAACACGTTTACCACAGAAACCCTACTCTAGTCATTTTAAAGTGAACATGGCTAAAATGAAAGTAATGCCAAGAAAGTTAGTTTAGAAATAAAACTAAGTGCATTATGACAATGCATTTTTAAGGGAGATTTTTAAGTGCAGTCGGTCCACAAAAATATCAATTGATATGCACTAGAATACCTTCCATCTAGGTCCTCATTGGGAAATGTCATGCATTCTTCCAGCCTTTCAAATTTAAAATGTACTGCCGCTTATCACACATGATATACCTATCAACTGAAAGCAATAAAATATATGATTTTTGAATCAAAACTTTTAAATTATATATAGTAATCCAAATAAGTGCACCAATTGAATTTTACCTATCCAATAAATCACTAAATTAAGATTGTAGATGTATTTTATCACTTTTGTAAATTGATTTATTTCTTCTGTTGAAAGGCGCCAAAACAACTTTTAAATTATACCGATTGGGAAAAGCCACAATAAAATGAAGTTGGGCATAGATCACAAAAAGGTGGGTCCACTCAAGATGAATTTACTTACATGGTGGCTGCAAGAACAAATTTTTTTGAATCAATTTTCCCTCAGTAGCTGTCAAAATTGAATTTATAGAAAAATGCGATCAAAACAAATATGCAAACAATTGCAAATAGAGTTTTGATTTGAGTGAATACAGTTTTCTAATTGTTATTTTTGTGAAGTTTGAACATTATGAAGAAATTGTGAGTTTATTTAACTATTAAATATATTTTATATAAATTGTGTACCACTTTAGCCAGCCCTTATGTATTCCTCCATTCGTCTCAATTTCGTTTATTTTGATAGAATTTAATTGACAGAATTTAATCGCACATTGCTTATGTTTGACAATTGCGGTGGTACGAAATTCACCTTGCAGTCACCATGTAAGTAAATTCACCTTGGGTCCACTCAAAATCGTGGTGTGTCCGCTGAACTATAGGGAAAGCACACATACTACTACATACACTAACCCATATGCAAAGGCATCGAAATAGATAGTCGTTTCTCTATCTTCTCTGCATTCGGTATTCTCTTTAGTAATGTGAAGGCGACTCAAGTAGAGTAATCAGAATCACAGTCAGAATACTTCATTGAGCGGTGAAGTTCGTTTCTAAGTGAAAAGATTTATTTTGAGTAAATCAAGGTGGTTTTCCAGTGTTATTATCATAAATATATTCAGCAAAAATTCTTAATAATTGCAGGTGAAATTTAAAACTACATATATTTAAATACTTTATTATTTAATAATTTATGTGTGAGTGTGTGTGCATGTGCGTTCTGTGTATAGAGAACAAAATGCTTTTGTAAATGTGTGTGTTTGCCTCGCTCCCTGCGATACTTACCAATTTTAAAAGTAAATACGCCAGTAATATGTGATTAATTGAAGGAATTAATAGCAATTTATATCATTTTAACACTTTTAATAATGGCCGACTTATCTTCTCTATCCGTTGCGTTAAATGATACTTCATTTGAGTGAAAAATCGATTTATTGTATAGAGCAGCATCTCCCTCCGCCCTCTATGTATTCGGTTTTGTGCTAATGCACACTATACACGTTACAATTGAATCGGTCAATTGAAAAGGGTGAAGTTGAAGCTACTGTGGGTGGTGCAACCAATCTGCCGGATGTTTAAGGAATACTTCAATCTTTTAATGTAGTATTAGTGTAATGCATAAACTTTTGTGTTTTTAACTAATGTGTGTCCGCTGGAAAGTCTATTAGGTACAAATACGCTCTAAATTTGTGCAGGTGAGATTAAGCAGAGAACTATATTATTCTCAAACATAACAGTCAAATCTTAGAATACCTGTATCCATTCTGTTGTTCCCAACTCGACCCCCATTGAATGTTGAGCCTGGCTACATTAAATGTTTATTAGTATTGAACCGTGTATGGACCGCTTAAGGTATATATACAAATATGTGTATATGTGTGTATGCAAGCAAGCAACACCATTTACAAGCTGCGTGCTTTTGAAGCCTTTTCCACTCCACTCCGTTCGGTTCTGTTTTGTTCTTGATTTTAGTTTTAGTTTATTTTCCATGGCGCAATGCCTGCTAAAAACTGCTAAAATAGAGAGAAACCGCGAGGCAAATTGTTACTTTTTATTTGATTTTAATTTTGCATGTCACTAGCATTAAAGTTGTTAAATAAAAATAGCAGTAGTCTAAAGTTTAAATATACTATTGCCGCTGTGAAGGTCATACCAAGGTTAAATTTAAGTTATACATATATTCTTAAGTTTGTATGTATGTATGTACATGATGGTATCATTTTTCTCTCAGAATTACCAGTTCGTCCTAAAAGTTGGTAAAATGTGCCTGTTTGTCTGCCGTTGATGTGCCTCATATGCGTCCCAATCGTGTAACAAGCATCCATACAGAATCATGCACACTGACAATCGACCCACCCCTGCATAAGAAATGCATTCACCTACTGATATACATACACATACATAGGCAGAATTTCTGTATCCTTTTTGCTGTCTGCCAAGGTTTTTGACGGAACAAAATTCATTGCGTGGGTCGTGGTCGATTTTGTTTTCGGTATCACGTAAATGTTTGCTTTTTACTTATTTCCTTTTAAAATCTTAGCATCAACGTTTATCACCGCCCATGCCCGCCCACCTTCGGCTTCTGCGCTTTTGATTTTGGCCGTTGTTGATGGGTTTGAGATTGACAGTTTTCTGTTGTTCGCGAGCTTGCTCATGTAATGTTCTTTTGTCACTCACTTACATAATAAGTGCTCGTACATGTAAGTATCTACACGTCATGCTTCTTCTCAAAGGACGTACAAAGGCAGCGCCACTTGCATATGTGATTCTTAAATAATCTTCTTTAACATTGTTATTAGCACTTTTCGCAAGTTAGCTTTTAAGTGGTGCTTCAATGAAGAATGCAGGATTTCTGTAGTTGAATATGTGTAAGAGCGATGTGAGTGCCAGCCTATTGTCTTTCGTAGTCTTATATTTCTCGCTTAAGTAATTGATTCGAAAAACGTTTTACGTCACTTTGCAAAAAAACAAGAAGGAACAGGATGCATTACTTAAGGTAGCCGGTCCTATACCTTCGCTAACCAGTTTAATATACATATGCACGACTTTCTCTACTGTGGGATTCATATTCGTATAGCTTACAAAAAATATCGTATACTGGGAGATGTATAAAAATACAAATTGCAAAAGTTGCAAAGTAACAAAACAGTCTAAATTTAATAACAGTTTTTTTTTATATTATTATTATTATATTTTACACCATAATTAATTATGACTGCTAGGGGCTGGGGAATGCGTACTGGCTACTGAAGCCTTCGACTGGACGAGCACAATATGTTTAAGAAAGAAGCATTTTTGAGAACAAGCCAGGGACAGGGTTTGAACCTGCGACCCTTTGAGGGTGAGTCTAGTTTTTTAAATACAGTAGAGTCTCGCTAATCCGGATTTGGTCTAATACGGATCCTTCTGTAATCCGGATTGAGTGAAAAATTAAAAATTTGCTTTATGTCGCTTCTAATCCGGACCGGCCGCAGTTTCGCTAATCCGGATCGCATGTTATATAGTGCAATGATCAATAATACAGTCAAATGAAACACTTGTAGGTATGTTATATTCACTTACACGCTTTATTTGATTTACTTACACGCTTTATTCGTTTATACACTTTGTGCCGCCATTTCTGCGTCCGCTCTTTTTCATTCTTGTAGAACGGGGAATCCCCGAATTAGTACAAAATGCAACAAAAGGAAGGTTTTAGTCAGTTTTTCATCAAAATGGCATCCAAAAGAAAAATCTGCTACAGAAACAACTCACGATTAGTTTATATACATATGCGTATATAGATATAAATACTCTTATTCTATAATATTTTGTATTTTCAAACAAACAGTTCATCAAAAGTTGAAGTATTTTAAATTTTGTCCCAAACAATTGAATCCCTATGTGGCAGGATACCAGTTTTTCCAAGTGATTCCAACACTTTTTCACACCCAATGCAACCAATTTCACAATGTGATGAAATGTTTGTGACAATATTAAACTTCGTTGTACATCAAAATCGAGTGCATGCATCAATATGCGCATAAGCCTTTCCAGTACTCACCGTCAGAGATAAGGATGCGGCGTAGGACATATGCGCTTCTTGTTGCACAGCAGAACTTTAAATGAAAAATCAATACTAGCAGGGTTGGGGCATTTTGTTTTATGGCTGCAGGATGAACTATAGATACGTAAATATCCAACTGCAAAGAGCAATTAGTTGTGTTCGATGGGGGTTGAAGTGGGATGGGGTGGCTTAGAGAGCACCGAGAGTAATGGCGCATTTTGTGCGAATTGAAGCGGATTGAGTGCGAATTTAGTCCGTTCGTGAAATTCACGAGGCGCTAAAGTAACAACAATAATAGCATGTAATTGTGGAAGGGTGTGTCCAGTCCTTTTGGAATGAGTGAAATAGCTTCGGAAAATGCGCACTTACATATATCCAACCATTTCCCCCCTACTGCAGCAGTAACGGAAGTTACATTTATTAACAGTTTCCGTTGCTAGTTTGCAGGGTTTTTGCAATTACTCAGTTGCTTCCTTCGTTGTTTCAATAATAGCTCTACGGAAATTGGCATTACTTGTAAACTCTTCTAATTGCTACATATGTATGTAGAATTCGTGCCTCTTATTTATTGAGTCCTGTTTCCATGTATCTATTTTTAGTATCCAATTAATTGCTTTATTATCTCAGATCGTATGCAAATGTCGCCGTTTCTTGTTCAATTTCCTTTTTTTTTGCCGGATAGTATGAAACTTCATTAAGACCCATCAGTGCGACAGTGTAAGAAATTTAATTAAAATAAAATGTTTTTTCAGAGCCTTCATGCTAATAATTCATTATTAATGTTATTTACTTAATTTAGAGAACCAGTTTGTTTATTATCGTCTAATATCAACAATAGTTCATCGATTATATCTTCTCCCTGTTGTTTCCAGCAACTGCGAAGAAAATATCCATGAAATCAATTAATCAGTCTTTCAACGAAAATAAACCTGAAACTAGTTGCAGTCGTTTCCATTGTTCGGTGTTGACATATACAAATGTGTGCATACTCTTACCGGCCGGCATTGTCACGCAACGGTCGGCACACCCACTTAAATGGGCATCAAGTTTCCTTCAAATGTTTGTACAAGAGCTTCATGTGCACTTAATAAGTATTATCGTCCGCTAACTCTGAGTGTGTTTTAGATTGTCGCGTTATACGGGCAGAATGTGCTTATGTGAGGAAACCAATATTCAAGCGACATATGTATATATATTTATGTATTTATATAGAATGTCAACAAAACTGTGGTGTAATAGTTCACAAGCTTTCGATCGATTATGCCCCCGATTACGGTCTTTTTGGGGGGGTTATTTTCGATCAACTAGCAAATGTTTGCCGATTGTAAATAAAAAATTATTTCTCATAGTGTGCTTTTCCACTCTGTTCAAGAGGACATCGACTAAACCAAATTATGGGATTGGTTACGGAAGCTGAAGTCCCTAGGTAGTATTAATACCTATCCCTGCTGTAGGTACCAAGCCATTCTAGAGTCGAGGATATTGAGAAGTCTGATAGCTTAGCAAGGAAAGCTGCGTGTACTCATTTTAATACTCCTGTATCCTCCAGTGGACTATCATCCAATACTATTGGAGGTCTACTGAAGAAATGAACGAAAGAAAAAAGAATTTCATTCTGTTAGAATCTTCCTGGATTAAGCCAAGTCAAAACACTTCCTGGAGACTTTAATCCTAAAAGAGCTCAAGGGCTGATAAGCATGCCTCGGAGCAAATGAAGAGTCATAACTGGCGTTTTGTGTGGTCACTGGAGACTCAACTACCAGTTGAATAAGTTGGGTCTAGCACCAGTTGCCAACTGTAGATTTTGTGGAGTTAGTGATGAAACTTCACTACACCTGATCACATACTGCGGAGCTCTGGTACACAAAAGACAAGGTGTTTTGGAGAATACATCTTGGATATGAGTAAAGTTCCTCAACTTCGTCCCCCAGAAACACTCAAGTTCCTTTCTGAAATAAATCTGACCGCAGAGCTGTAGATGAGACTAACCTCATCGTTAAAGTACAGGGGCATGTTTATAGCGTATATATCTTTATGTGGTAACGCCCTTCATATAAGCTAATCTACCCTCAAATTAGGTGGTGTGGAAGGTGACTTATCCATATACTCACTAGCGACAACTCGATTTCATACAATCATCTCCTTTTGTCAATCAACTTTTCCTTTTTTGCAGCTGGATGCTCCAATGTTACATACACATACATAGGTTCCTCCTCTATCTCTTCTACTAGGTTGCCCATTCAATGAGTTCTCTCGCAGCTGCCACTCTGAAGAAGATGAAGAGACAGCTCTTCATCTTATGTGTTAGTCTCTCGAACCAGCTAAGAGAATTCCGTAAATTACGAGGCTCACCGTTCCCTACTGGTTTCAGCGAATTATCATCCATAAGTATGAGGAACATAGCCATCAGTTCATCGGAATCACAATGGTTCCTCGCACGCTAAATGGACGTGTCACGTCGGCTTCTCATGGTATCACAACGTGTCTTTAATTGTGCTTAAGTGATCTTTCTTGAAGAATGCTGCCACTCTAACCTAACCTAAGCTTGTCTTCTGCTTCATCGTATTGTATGCGATATTATGTCGTATTCGAATTACAACACATGTTAGCACAATTTACGAGTATTCCACGTATTTCTACAAATTTATAACTAGTTTCAAGTGTTATTTGTTGATAAAGGGAGCGGGATGGTTGCGGTTCTTCGAGCGATAGTTCAGAGCACAACCAGCAACCGTAGCATGAGTAATTATTGTATAAACGTTATCTGTCAATTTGCTACTGTGAATTGATTTCTTTTATGGGTAATAATTTGCGATGCACACGAGTTAGTCGCTGCATGCTATTTAAGCCCACGTGCTCGGTTAGAGCGTCAATGGCTTGTATGTTGTATAAATACATGTTTGTAAATGTATGCATGTATGAGTGGTCCGTCCTAGCAGAGATGGTACAGATTCACATGGATGACTACTGTGTTACTATTGTGAACTAACTGGTGATATTGGCTCTACCGAAGTTCACAGTAGTGGTATACAATTCGATTGGCTGTTCAATTTTCCTATTCCATTTTATGCCGCACAAGTAAACTTATATTTATATATGTATGTATGTGTGAGTATAGGAACGTCTGTGCCTAACCAGACCTACGGACTTCGGTATGATCCTTTGCTAATTAGTCTAGTACTAGAGCGGATCATGACAGTTTTTCCGCAAGTTTTTACAAATATTCACGATTGATTTGTAGCTTATCCCATTATATTTTCGAGTGTGCATGTGTGTGTGTGTGAAAATTTATTAGTTTTATGCGCAGATAAATTCCAACAAAAGCGCAATTAGTCTAAATTTAGCTATTCTAGCAATTACTCGTCTTTCGTCTGTGGGCAGGCGGACAGGCAGGCAGTCGAATTGGCCTACTCAATGAAAACTGCAAAAACTGCAAATTGGCATGTTTTGTGGAAACTGCGTATCAATTTTTGCATCAAGTGCAATTGTCGCTGGAGTGAATATAGGCAAATACACGGAGAGAAATTTCGTGCATTCCAATAGCTCGACAGGTTGCTCAATTCATACAACTACCCAATTAATTGCAATGGATATGAATTATTTTACCACACTCTCCGGGATTTTTCCGTTTAAATAGCTCTGTGGCGTCGACACAGAAATTGTGCGACTCCGACTTCTTTAATAAGGAAGATTTTATAGGACTCCAACTCCTATCAAGGACTCTTTTTCTTTGTAGAAGAAATAAATTACACACAATTAAAGTTCTCATTGGGAGAGTGGAACTTTTTTTGTTGAAAATTGTCTGCAATATCTATTCTTATTTCATCTGTAAATAATGTACCCAATTATGAAATATAGAACCCAACACATTTTTACGTAAGCCGATAGCCCTGGTAGAGTTTATAATATAAGTTTATTGTTATTTTAATTATATTAAATATATAAATAATAATAATAATTTTTTAATGTAAGTTCAATTATGCTAAACAAGGAAATTGTTTCTCAAGAAACTTTAAAAGGCTGGATTCCACCGAAAGATATACTTTTTAATTATAATTAACAATATAAAGGACGTATATAAAAGCTTATTTGATTATTATATACATATGTAAATACTTATTTTAATTTTAAAAATTCACAGTAATTTACTTATTAATTTAGTTTAGTTCAGATATATAATTTATTCAATTATACGGTTGGTTACAAATTTGCACATTTTATATCTTTTAATTATTTACAAATTTTACAAGCATTATTTTATTCCATAGGAGTCGGGGCCTTTCTATTTATACCGATCCCGACTCTGTCTCCTACCCAAAAAGTAAAAACTCCTCGACTCGGGACTCCATAGCCCCAATTTTAAGTGGAACGATTTGTTTGGAGTTTTTTCTCATTCTGCATCTGATGCACTGATATGCTAAACATTGTTCGTGATTTCGTTCAGTGATTTTAACGCAGTGCAAATAAGGTTGGTTGCCTGTAACACCACATCCCTCACACTCATCTCCAACTGCAACATGATTGACAGCCCTGATGCTGAGATATTGGTGGTGCACGCCTGATTGGAATGATATTTTCTGAGTTATACAATCGAGTTGGCTGAGATGTTTTGACAGTTGAGCAGTAACGTCAAAACATTTGCTTGTGACAGACAGACATACATTATCTGGAACGAGCTGCAATGGTGAAATTTGATTTGTGTGCGGTGCTGTAGGAACAATCTCGCCCCTGAATTGCGGAATTTCTGTGACGAAATGCTTCCTTCTTCTATGTACGTACGTACATACATACATATGTATGTAAGTACATGGCTAGATTGTAAAAGTTTGTTCTTATCAGCGGCGCTGTTTTCCTCATTGCTGCACTGCTGCATTTAAATAAACTGCATCGTTGCTGACGCATTACAAAATCATAAAAGCAATAAAAATTGTCATACAATTAAAAATGAGGCGATTGGAAAATGCACAACAAATTCATGAAAGTGGGAACCTGAATGGAAAAACGTCGCAATTGTTTTACATCCATACAAACACACACACACACACACACACACATGTATGCAAGTACATATGTACCATGGCGATGCATTCATTCGTTCAGCTAATTGTGATTGCTGGCATGACTGATTGATTAATTTACGAAACCCACTGCACTAGAAAATTTGCATCCATGCCACTCGTCACGGTACAATACACGGAATATAACAAGTGAGAGAGAGAGAAGAACAGTAATCGAATTGGGTACATTTCTTTAATTCCATATTCGTGTCATTGAATTGCAAGTTACTGTGATTGCTCGTATTGAACAACCGCAAAAAGTGTAAGTAGTACCTGAGTGGAAGCAATGATCCTAAGTATCTGTCACCATAACTGCCAGGATATTATCAGATGATCACAAGGAGTCGATATTCTCCTGTCACGAAGTGATATGAGATGATTTAATTTAATTTCAGTATATTGATTATTTATTTATTTATTATAACAAGAATAAAATAATTCTATTCATTAATTACTTACACATGACAATGTTTTTTATAATATTGAGTTTTTATTGAATTGTATTGCATGTCGCGGTACCTTCTTGCGTGAAGTAGGAGTGTGTACACTTCAAAACTTAAAATAAAGAACAAAAGAGAAACTTAACAAAACAAACAGAAAAAGAAATCTTATCAAGCGAATATAATTACGCAAATAGCAGCAGACCAGACACTCACTGCCACTCGGTGGCCACATGCTAAGCAGATGATGAATTAATTCTTAAATTTTTGTTTTTCAACCTTTTTTACTCACGAGTAAATTAACGTTGCAATCAAACAAAAAGAAGAAGCGTCTGGGAGAGGATTTTGAAAGTACGCTTATCAGTTGGTTGAATCACTTTGCAAGGTTTGTTTGTTTTTTTTTTTTTTGTTTTTTTTTTTATTGGTTACGTCCACTTGAGTGTCGTGTATGACGTACAGAGACATTGAGTTCTTCGCCGCATGTGTGATCGTATTGCCGACAGCTCTCTTTCTCTCGGTCGCGTATTACCAGCTACGTCACTCACTAAATTTTAGAGCAGTCGTTTGTTTAGTGGGACTTTGAACTATTTCTTAAATTTTGGCCGAAGTGAATGAACTTATATTGGCCAAGAAATCAAGCCGGCACCACTACAAACATACGGGCAGTTATTATTTGTAATCAGGTAAATGTGAAACAATGCTAAGCGGTTTTATTTTTCCATCGCTGCAGTCTTTCGATGAGGTTCTTATAATTTGTTTTTTGTAGTAATAAATAACTGACTGATATTTGATTGAAAGCTTACATTGAGGAATTTCGATTCGCATTAGTTCCAAGACTATTTGGAAACTTTTCCTTGCGTATATATATATACTCGTATATATATATATATACATATATATATATATATATATATATATATATATATATATATATATATATATATATATATATATATATATATATATATATATATATATATATATATATATATATATATATATATTTATATATATATTTCGTATGTGCATATATAAAGTACGAAAACCCTAGCCGTTAGTGTTTTAGCTTTAAGCTTAACATTAAGTTGTTTGTATAATTAATTATACCAATAAACACGATATAAAAAAAAAAAGTACAGCTGTGATGTGAACAGTCCTGCATGTTGAAATGAACCAGCGAGAAGTTAAGTTTTTCGAGACTAAGCTCACTTTTCAAATTTCCATCTCAAGAGGAGGGGACATGGTATATATCACACATAGAAGATAACCTTCCTAGTTGTGGCATGTTGCACCTAATATGACTCCATGTATGAATGCTCTTTAGGAGAATTTGTGCCCCTTTTATCTAATAAAATTGCTGTTGTTTTTATTGTATACATTAAAATTCTTCGTTTTCCCCCTCCCCCCAATTAAATGCGTTATGAATTGGCAAACACAGCCCCACCCTAACTGCTGCCAGCCACGGAACCTTAAAGACACACTGAAATTGCCATCAATCATTCGGGCGTTTTTTCTATGCTGTTTTCATTGTGCCATATTCTAAGCGGTGTGCCCGCTCCGCCCTCTTGTTCGCTCCGTTTTAAAATGCTATGCACGAAATACCAGATTCTCAGCTTTCGCGAAGAATCCAGCTAAATTTATAAAAAAAAAATTGTGAAATTTTCGCCTTTTATTTTTTCACATTTCTTTTTGTTTTTATTTATTTATTTATTTTTTTTTGTATTATCTAAATTTAGAGTTAACCTACGGAATTTTTGATATTATTCTTCGGTAAACGGCTGCTAGTGTCTTTCTCTACTTTGGCTGTTGGTCCTGCTTCTTTTCATGTTTCCTACTCCCCCATAGTAGGATGTTTTCAGACTATGTCCCAGTAATAAGGTGTTGATGATGACTATATCTGAGTGAATTGAAGAGGAAATAAATCCCTTTATCCGATTTCAGTTGTTTTATTAAACTGTAAACTTAGTTTTAAAACCTCACCTCTGGCATCATAGTCCTGAAAACTCAACCTTGTGTATGCGTAGTTTTTTGTTTTTTAATTCATATTTCTTGATTGGATCTTTCCTTTTGGAAAATGATAAACCTTAAAAATCTTAAAAAGTACTGCAATTACCGTGCAAGATATCCTCTGCCAATGCTCAGAAAATTTAATATAATTTCATATTTACATTATTTTCATTTATTTTAAGTTAAAAAAAAAATTTATTTTATGTTGAATTTATTTTAAGTTAAGTTTAAAATTTAGATCAGAGAAAGGAAGAGGGAAAGAGAAAAAGAAACTTGTTCAGGAAATAGAAAAAAAAACTTGTTCATTCTTTCGTTAAGAATACTCAAATATCATTTATGCCTTTGTTTTAACCTTTTGGTATGTTTTCTCGGATGTATCAGAGAACACAGAGAAAAGAAACTCTTTTTCGCTGCCAGCGTTCGTAGCGGACACACCATGATTTTGAGTGTATTCACCACGATTCTGAGTGGATTCAACACGATTTTCTATGCATTCATGTAAAACGTCCGTCTGTTTTATTTCGCTGCTTTGCCGTTTGACGTTTAAGTTTCTTTACTCTGTATACTCTGGTTTAGATTCAAGTTTATTAGGATGCGATATTTATTGCGTGGTTTGTGCAGAGTTTTAGAATATCCTCTTTAACTGTATTTACTTATAGATCTTTATGAAAGCTGGAAGAGGTACCCGACAACTGTATCCCATAGTTCGATATTGGTTTAATGGTTCTATTGAAAAGAAGAATTTTATTTCCCAATGATAACTTTGAATTGTTACCAATAAGTCAGTTCATATTAATAACTTTGATTTTTGCGTGAAAGCGTTTCGTTAGATACACTCCAAGATAATTAACTTCCATCTTTTGTGGAATGGCCTGTTCATCAATGTGAATGGAGGGACAGTCCTCTTGCCTTAATATGAATGTCATATGTGCGCATTTTAATTCTTTAATTTTAATCCTCCATGTCCGTGGGCATGCTCTATTTCATGCAGTTGGGTTTGAAGACTACGGGTTGCTATCCTAGGATCAGTATGTGTGCTTAGTATTGCGTGTCCTCTGCAAACATCGATGTCAGAGTTGTGTGATACCGTAGTTGGTGGTTTGTATTGTAGACTGGTGTTACTGTTTAGTATGGTTGTAGTAGGTGTTTTTGAAATGTGTGCGAACGCAACACCTTTCTCCACCATTAACAGGACGCTTTAACCTTTTTACTGCCTTCCAAAGAGAGTAGCCACATTGTTTGTTGTAAGATTCTGAAGATAAGTTTGTAAGCAATTTTCTTTATCGTTAGCTAAAGTTTTTTTTAACCTTTTTGTACAATTGTTAAGCTGTTTTTTCAAGCTGTGTGATCTGCAGATTTGCCAATCCCCCCTTATCTTTCTCTTTTCTTTGATAAGATTTTCTATCATTAAAGTTGTTATTGTTTTATTTTTTTAATGTTGGTATCAGGAGCAGCAATTAAGCAGCTTCAGTTATTACGCTCTCGAGATGTTCCACTGCTGCGATACAAAGATTGAGACAAAGAGAGAAATACAAAGAGAGATAAAGAGAAACAAAGAAAGACACAAAGAGAGTAATACAAAGAGAGCGACACAAAGAGAGCGACACAAAGAGAGCGATACAAAGAGAGGGACAAAGAGAGAGACAAAGAGAGGCACAGAGAGCGACAAAGATAAACAGAAAGATAAACAGAAAGATGAACAGAAAGATAAACAGAATGATACAAAGAGGGAAACAAAGATATTGACACAGAGAGAGACAAAGAGAGAAACAAAGAAAGACACAAAGAGAGAGACAAATATAGAGACAAAGATGGAGACAAAGATGGCGACAAAGATGGAGACAAAGATAGAGAAAAAGAGAGAAATACAAAGAAAGACACAAAAGAGAGAGATAATAGACAATTGTATTCTGTAAAAAAATATAAATTTTCTGTCGACGAGTATAGCTTAGATCACGTAAATAATTACTCTATACGAGTATTTCAGAAATTGAATTGAATTCTTCGTAAACGCCTCTTTTTTTCTTGGGAGCAAAATATTGCGAATACTCGGAAATTAACTTACGTTGTAAATTTGAATGTAGGTGCGTGTAAACACAGAAAAAGTGTTAAATTTGCGTATACGAGTGATTCCATCCATGGGTGACTACAGAAAAATTGTGTTTAGGTATTACATTTTTCAAGGACACAATTCTCTAAACTAACTCGGTAAAAGTGCGGAAGATATTCAAACTATACGCCGTGGAAAAATGAAGTGACTTAGGAAACTTCAATTCAACGATATTCAAATTTTCGGAAATATAACTAGATACGACTACGTTGGCTTAAATAGGTTGAAGATAAATGCCAATTGGGATCTGCTCAACCATCGCTGGCGGTGTGACATTGAAGGCTCGCAGAGGGCACATTAAATTTAAGCAAATGAAAACATTGAATTGAAAAAAGTTGCTTTAATATGAACTGCAAGCTTGCAGAAATATAAAGAAGCCATTAAACTTTGTACCATATTTTAAATATATGCCAAGACAGTTGACCCTCTCTCATTATTTAATTAAATGATTTAAATGATAAAAAAAAACTGGCAGATAGATTATTGCGTAGTGAAAGATTTCAAACAGTTAAGAAATTCCAACATTTTGTGTCTACATCGGCAGCCTCATATCCACATAATAAAAACTTTTGAAGCAATCTCAGGAAAAACGACAAAAGACATCACGAGTATATTTATTTTTACATTTCCCACCTGAAAGCGCGAAACTGTTCTTATCATTTTATTTATGTACTCGTAACAAAGCAAAGAGATATCATCATTTGTGTGCATTGGCAGATATATGCAGCTCAGCACAGTTGTGGTACCACAAAATTTGGGGGATTGGGACCCTACTCTGCCACCCAGTATTCCGGACGGACCTGAGCAGGCTATGTACGAGGTGTGATCAAAAAATAACCGTTATTTTCAAATTTCGTGACTTACGTATGTTCGATGTTCGCATTTTTTTTTTCTGTTATGTTGGTACACATGCCTGTTATATATGTTGGCAATACCAACCATTTTGGAGTGTCAGTTTGTTTTTGACAGATAAAAAGGTTAGTCGTGTTTTGGTGTGCTCTTCGATTTTGTACTATTCGAAAAAATGGATCAAAGAAACTGTATTCAGTTTTGTGTAAAAAATGAAATTAAATGCGCAAGGACATTTGAAATGTTGACTGTGGCCTTTGGCGAGTCTACTTTGAGCAGAACACAAGTTCAATTGTGGTATAACCGTTTAAGGTTTAAGGAAGGCCGAGAAGATGTCAATGACGATGCTCGTCCTGGTCGCCCGAGCACGTCAACAATCGATGAAAATCATTGACGCAGTGAAGAAAATGATTTTGGATAATCGTCGAATCACTATCAGAGAGGTTGCTGATGATGTTGGCATATCGTTCGGCTCATGCCAAGCAATTTTTGCGGATGTTTTAGGCATGAAACGAAGATTGTTCCAAAATTGCTAAATTTTGAGCAAAAACAACGTCGCATGGACATCGCTCAGGAGCTGTTTTTGGCCAAAAACAAAACCGTTATCATGCCTCAACCACCGTATTCACCGGACTTGGCCCCCGCTGACTTTTTCCTCTTTCCAAAACTGAAGACACCAATGAAAGGAAAGCGTTTTGCTACGATTGAGGAGATAAAAGAAAAATCGAAACAGGAGCTGTAGGCGATACCAAAAAAAGCGTTTCAGAAGTGTTTCGAAGATTGAAAAATGCTGGCATAATTGTATTATATCTGAGGGGAATTACTTTAAAGGGGACAATATAGTTGTTGATGAATAAATAAATACTTTATTTTTTGATCACACAATAACGGCTATTTTTTGATCACACCTCGTATGTGCATTGAACTCATATCCTCCCAGATCATTGAAGAACTGTCTGCCGAGTGGATAATTTGTTGTTACCACGCTCTCAATTCGACACATGTTCCCAATCGTACTCTTTATATAGGGGATAATAATAGGCCCTTACCTTAGTCCCTTGCTGTGCTTGCTGATCACCCTTGGCCTCATTGCGTAATGTCGCCTAATTCGCTGCTGATACATGGAGGCCGATGAGCTGAATCGAACCTGAAATGCATTTAACTCCTTAACTGCGAAACAATTTATCTTTATTTTGTCTTCTAAACAAGTGACGTAAAGCATACCCACCCCCTCCCCTCTCGCAACCTTTCAGTGTGACCAAGAAAAGTCTGTCTTGGGTATACTAGAATTTTATTTTGCTCACAAATAGCAAGTTTCGAACATTTCTGCAAAACTAAACTACAAATTTTTTCAAATTCATTATTTATTATTTGTCATTGTTATTGTGGGAATATTTATTTCTTGTTTATTTATTTAGCCAAAGATTGTATGTACGTATATAACTCGTATCGTGTCTCGGCACTTTTGTCTTCAAGTGTATTTTTATTTTTCAAATTTCGAATCTAATTATGGCACTTTCTGTCGCTGCCGCTGCCGCTGTCATTGTCTCTGCCGCTGCGGATGCTGTTGTTTGTTGCTGCTGCTGTTGGAGCTGCACGTGTGCTTGCAAGTGGACGCAGCACATTTCAAATACGTAATACAAACACACACACAAACAAATATATTCATATATGAATAATTATAAGCATATGTATGTATATTTCCTCTACGAGTTAAATGCATGCTTCTTTGGCTATTTTTAATAATTTTTGTTTGTTTTTCGGTTCTATGTTCTTATATTTACAAAAATTTAGCCTTGCATGCTAGAAATAATCTCTCCGAATAAAAATCTTTTATTGGACCTAATCGGCGACGCTTCAATTACATACTATGTATTATAAAAATCCAGTCGGGCCTTTTACACCAATTCCAATGTAATTTAAATGAAGAACTTCTCGTTATATAATGAACAAAACGAAGGGCAGGGACACCAAACAACACAGAAAATAAAATAAGAATTACAAAAGAATAAGGGAAGGGAAATCTTATATAAGAACATACATATGTATGTATATACATATATACATATGTATATATTTTTGTGCTAAAAATAATTTCAAATCCGTATCCGGAGAACTATCTGCTTCGCCGTCAACACTGATTGAAGGTGTTTGACATAGTATGGACGAGTATGCATTTGATCGAATTTGTTATTTGGTTTGTGTGCCCATGGATAATTTTTAAATTTTGGTTCGTTCGTTCGACATAACTCGACTGATTTTGCAGAGAGTGTTAAATCGAATAAAAATAATTTTAAGTACATACGAGTATGTATATAACAAATAGTTTGTTATTAATTGCGACTAATAAAGAGCTATTGTAAGATATTATGTGCCCTGTAATAATATATCTAGTATATATTCTATTATATTATGTGTCCTGTAATGCATGTTATCATTTATACAGTTTCCCAACCACCCCACGTTGATAATACTGTGAATCGCTCTCGTATCGACTAGAGAATTATTATTATCTGATAGGCAATCAATTCAATTGAGAGAATAACAGTTCGTTATTAGAGCAAACACACCTGCAGGCCCTTTACAGGCTCCGCAGAGTTTCCACCCCATTTTATCCCAGTTCACATGAATTACCCCATTTTATCAGTGCGCTTTTCCTGCTTTCTCTCATCGGACACAGCTAATTGCTTTTTACTGTTGCATGCCTATGCCCTCTTTCCTTCCTCCTGCAGCTCTAAAAATGCCCTACTATTATTGATTTTTCGCAATAAATTTTCCGTGGCCTTAAGAAGCGCAACTGTGATAACAGTTTAAAGCGTAAGATATCACGATAAAAAATCGTACTCAAGATTTCGACGAATTTCGACCTTTTACATATGTTGTATGGAGAGCATTGTGGAAACCCCAATTCTCCTTAATTATGCGATCGGATCACTGGGCTTTAAACTTAACGTTTTTTATAATTCGTTAGAGATATTTGCAATAGTTGTGGTGCAACTGTCGACTTGACAGTCTCTTAAGAGTCCATTTCGATGTCCTGGACTGAACATCAGAGGTGCGATAAACTGGTTCATTTCAGATATTGGATGGATCGCTTACTTAAAAAAACCGATGCAAAAGTAGACATGTCGTCTCCCACTCTAATGTCAGCTCAGTCCACACAGAGATAGAGCAAAACTGAATGATTGCGGCTGGATTTGGAACATTTTGTCAATTCTGATCTAGTTCATGTTCCACACAATTTTCCATTGTACATTTGCTTCATTTATTAGATTCGCTCAGAAAGACCGGATCGATCATTAGTTCTATTTCAAATGCCACTTTAAAACGAAAAATAACATTTGTAATCAAGCATTTTGTAAGTCAGACTTTGTTAGTCGCTCACTAGATCCATGGTTGGCAAGTACAAAGGTGGCCTCTCAGTCACTATAGGGGCAAATTATGTCAGGTAATCAATGCGTTGGTTTCCTCCCACTGGGTGAGTGAGAGGCTACTAAAAGGATATAAATATGAGTTGGTTGCTCTTTGTGTCTATTTAAATTTGTTTTCTTCTTGATACTGCTTACCAAGAATGGGTGGATGCAGTGAGTGAGCTGGAATGCCTTTGGAGAGTCTACGAGTACCATTTGCGCATATCTGTCGTTCTGCTCTTGCTCTCACCAGTCATAGTTGATTGCTGTGTACAGGTACATATCAAATATCCTGCAGCTCTAAAAATAAATAGCTCAGTCCCTGGTCATATTGATTTTTCTATAATATAGTTTCCTGTGCAACGCGAAGCTCATATACGACATACTTACTTCAATCCTCCGCCACCTCCTTGCGGTGGGTAGTGGAGCGTCATATTCGCAGAGATTCGTGCACACAAACCATTTGTCTCTCGTGCACACTCTCGTCAATGTTATTTGATTGTTATAATAATTCAATTAAATTTAATACTGGCACAACATTTCACCGCATTGTTTTCCCATTAATGGAGCAAATGTTCTTGCTTCGCTGCTGTCGCTGCTGGTGTAAATCAACCTGAAAATTGCGACTTAACTTTTCAATGATTTCCACACACAAACAAACATGTAAAAAATTGTAAAAAAATTTAATACATAAAGTAAACTCGATATTTAATTGAAAACTGGCAATTTTAACGTTCATATGTAAATTTTTTTATTTCATTTGTTTCTTTATTTTCTTTTTCCCATTTGTTTATTTATTTATTTATTTTTTTTTTTTGTTTGTTTAATGCCTGACTTAATTTACACCAATCTACACAATATTGTCTGGGGTTGGGGCGGAGGCCGGTGCCTGGCGTAACGTGTTTATTTAATTATTATTAGCGTCGGTGTCTACGCTGATAAAGGCCCATCTCCAGTGCAGTACTCTACCAGTAATTTTTGCCTAAAGCGGTCTTGGTGTGGGGTAGGCGGGAGCCGAGCAGTATAGCTGTCAGATATGCCAAACGCAGTGGGTCGCTTCACCCTTGAATAAGCAATTTTGTGTACTCTTCACATGTGGACCGAGTTCTCGCAAATAGCATCGTGCGCTGCGCAACTTGGATGCTCTAATTTATGATACATGTCGTCGCCGGGCAATATAAGATCCCCCGGGTCCAGTGGACGCAGACGATTGTTTCACATAGTCCCCTTGAGGGGGCCAAACACGTGCCCTTCTATTGTCATATTTGTTAGTCGTACTCAATCGGGCAAAAGTCTCCAACTTTTATTGCTTTCTCTCTTTCTGGCTCTTTTGTTTCTATAACGCAGTGTATGCGTAGCCCCCACCTATTCAGATTGTCTCCGGCTGAGTCTTTGTTTATCTAATTATATGCAAACGCAACTGTTATGAAGAAATAGGTTAATTGCTAACTGAGTTGGTACCCAAAGTACTTTCCAAACTTGTTGCATCCGGACAAACTTCTTTGATCTCGGCGGTCTTAACAATTTCCTTTTGCCCGCTCTACTGATTTTCGAGATAGTGTGCTTGGAGATCTTCTTGGAATGCCGAGTTCACAGGATGTGCGAATAGTTAAACCGGAGGTTGCGTTTATCGGTGTTGTGTGAAATAAAGATATAGTCATCAGTGTAGCTGGGAAACAGTGAGACAAAGGAATTATTTGCTTTGTAGTGTCAATAGGTTAGATTAGATTTATTTAAGGTTGTTATACACCGCGATCTGAAAGATATATTGTGATGCCCCAATTTATTTAAATGGTGACAATAGTCTCATCTATAGATCTTCGGTCAGGTTAATTTCCGACAGAAATTCATGCATTTTGGAGGAAGTTAAGGGATCCCAAGTAAACAGGACTTGTTAAAAATGCGAACAAAATGTTTTTTTTTCAAAACCAATTTATTTTATTCAAAATAGTTCCCTTCCGACTCAATGCAGCTATTTGCATTGTCTAAAAGAATTTCGAATGAGTGCTTTAAATCGTCGGCTGGGATGTCTTTCAGAATGTCTATCTAAGATAGTGTACTCTCCAAAATACCTGTGGCTTTTAGGTGTCGAAAGGTTTTTTTAGAGTCATAGAGTGTGTGTTCTCTTCACAATTAACTCTGCACACAAAATTTAGTGCGGGAAGTACTCTAGCTACACCAGATAGTTAGGAATTATACTCTACACAAGGTCACTGAATATGCATATAATTTATTTGGAGCAAGAGGAATGGCGCAGGCTATTTCGTGGCATCCAATTATTTGGGCCTTTAGCAACAGTCAAGTCGTGAAGAAAATCACCTACAGCAGCTGGGGCGGTGCGCACCCATGTTCTAGCATAATTTAGATGTTGCTTTTTTATGATCTGTGTTTGCTAAAAATTGGATGAATATTAGCTTTCTTTTCTTTACTACGGAACTGTCGCACTAGATCGTAATATGTTTTTCAAAAGTATGCATGAATACCTAAAATCTATAACGTCGAGTTGAATAGCGGAGCACCCCACTTGTCACTTTAACAACGCTGGGAAAATTGCAGTTAAGAAGAGTTCTTACTTGCTCGTACGTGCATACATTCAACCATACATATGTACATGCTTGTGTGCATACGAGTATATCACACTTATTCGACTTGAGTTCTCAATAAGACCCCACTAGAAGGCGCGTATGCACAAATGCTTCTGACCAAACGAAGTGGAGCTTCATTTCATCGCATGCACGAGTGTCTCTCCGGCAATGAACGCTGAGTTGTGAGCGAACTTGTCGCAATCGCGTGCTCATTCGTTTAACAGCAATTGACGGTGTTGCACGGGATTGCTTGCGACGGAAAAACTCGAACATTGGCAGCGATTTTCAGTGAGGGAATTTTTTTTAAAGAATTAATTCTTTATAAATAGAAAATATTTATTTATTTTTCATTTGTATGTGCATGAAATTTTGACTACGCACGCACTCTAATAAATAGAAGACGACACTTCGGGTGATAGGCGGACATGCAGAGAGCGAGAGATATAGAAAAGTGAAAGAGCGTGCTATGTCGTGTTTAAAAATATAAAAAAAGAAAAACAATTTATTAATATCAATTATTTCCTTGATTAAAAAATACCAATTATTACAAAAAAATAATAATACATAATAGTTAATATTATTCACACTAAAAAAAAATAATAATAATAAAAAATTAATTGTTTATTTATATATTTGCAGGTATTTACTACGAGTAAAATTCTTTTGAAAGCGTATTGAGTACGAGTTAATAGCATAGCAAAATATAAATATTAAAAAAATTCTATTTCGGAATTTTGATTTGATTTTAATTCAAAATAAAACACACTTGACACACTTTCTGCGAATTAGTGCATTTATCTATAAATTCCTGTGGCTTCACTTGAATATTGATGTGAAACTACGGACAATTCAACGATTTTTAGTTGTAAACTATAATTGCAATTAACTCAGAGTATACTATAAATATATGTTAACCGGAAAATAGTCGCGAATTTATTGTAGTGAAGTCCATAATTACATATACGAAATATCAAAAGAAAACATTGAAGGTTATCCTCAAGTAAAGTGTATAATGGCCCCAATAATCACTGACAATTCTACATTGGGATGTGATTTAGTTGGTAATTCCAACAACATTGTTAGTAATCAGGCGGATTTTATCCGAGGCAGCAGTGGTGAGAACGACGAGCATTCCTCAAGTGATACTGATTTGAATGCTCCCACTAACATCGGCGGAGAGCAGCAGCAGCAGCAGCAACAACCGGAAGAAGGGCAACAACATGATTGCAATGAAAGCGCAGCAACAGGAAAGCAACAGCAAAAACAACAGCAGCAAATGCCATGGGAAGCACCAAAAGCACAGGGTCTCTACGATCCTCGAAATGAGCACGAAGCCTGTGGAGTTGGGTTTATTGTCGCCATCGATGGTAAACAATCTAACAAGGTGAGTGTACACAATATAATCCTGGCATGACAGTAAATTAAAAATTTCAAGTCAACATTCTCAATGCTGTGGGAAATTGTGATGCAGATCAGTAATGAAACGACTTTCATGGTATTTTTTGTTTGTACTTTTTCGAAAATATCCCATTAAATGCGCGGAATCGACTATGAATCGATGCAAGTGTTTTATATCTTTGTATATTTGGATCCAGTACAATGGGCATCAACGCCTGAGTGCTTGGATACCTCTTCGGCGGTTCTCCAGCCTACCCCACTGCTGTTCTATATTGGGATCCAATTGGATTGTTATTTAATTAAAGCAGTGCCCGGCAAACACGTATACCACATCCACCCTGAGGGAATGTGAAACTTTAGTATAGCAAACTTTAGTATTCGTATATAACCGCCCTACTAGAGCTGTGTCCGAGTGCACCAAATGACGCGTTAAGGTCAAATTTCCACATGCAAAGATACGTGTGAACAATGATGTGTGACTCGATGTGTGTTTGCCGGGTCGGTCAGCACTGGCTTGAAACCTCGATTCTTACTCAATCTCTCCAAGCTTACTTAATCCAACTGCAATTGAGTGCTGTACGCCTATTTATATGCATTATTTTCTGTTTTCTTTTATTGCTACTCTACGCAGATTCTTCGTGATGCCCAGACCCTGTCAGGACGGATGAATCACCGCGGTGCTTGCGCCTGCGATAATGACACTGGCGATGGCGCTGGTGTTTTGGCTTCTATACCGCACAAACTATACTCCCAAGAAATGTAAGTATCAAGATTAGTATGTCATTTTTGTGTGCCTCTTTTTTTGTACGCTTTGATGTACAAAATCACAGCCAATTCATAGAAAACGTTCTCCCCAAAAAGACATTTTGACCAAAATCGGAGACACACGTACGTCCCCGTATACGTCTTTCCCTGTCATTTGTTTCAATTAAGCTGATTTCTCTTCGAAATTGTTCTTGATATGAAATATTGCAGAATACATTCGTTCACAAAATAAATAATAGACTATAATAAGGAAAAAGTGCAAAGTGAATGGGCTGATGACACAAGGTCAAAATCAAATAAGCAAATAACAGCAGAGCATACAAATTCTCTAAATTGTGTTTATACGTAGTATGTTTTTATGCTACGAGTATATTTAGAAAAATGAATGGCGCCATCTTCAGCTTCCGTCGCTGGCGTCTTCTTGAGGATTATTGTATGGTCGGAACGTGCCATCCGTATAATAATAAGGTTGTTAATTGTACTCGTATTCGTATAAGCTGTTCACACATACTCCTCCCTAGTGTTGGTATCGAAAATAATGACAATGGATTTAAAAGAGGGATTATTTGCATAAGTGTATATAATTTTATTATGTTGTGAATCAGAGAAGACGTAGCAGTATTGTAGTAATAATATTATTCCCAACAAGTAATAAGATACCCATATTCCCATAAAACCGGCCTCCGGCGTCAACTGGTCTGGTAAGCAGGGAATGGTTCCGAAATGCTTCTTTCAAGGTATTTTCATCTTAACGATGAAGGCTTCAGCTGATATATACTATATACGCATTCCCCCGCATGGGAACATATTTCATTATGGATTGATAGATAGCTGGTGTCGTCGGCACCGCCCGCTGACCGAGATTTATATCCAGCTGATCATTAAATTCGCAAGCACAGTTATCGGTTCGGTCCAATTACTTAACGTTCCTTAAGGCGAGTTTTGTTCTAGCTTTAGTTTTGGTTTCAGAGGCTGCCTAGGGTATAAATCATAAACCAGAAGACACTTAGGCTTGGCTCTATTAAGAGAAGTATAATTACTTCCGGATTGACGTTATTCCTTCGGATTATGTGACCACAGCAAGTCTTGCAAGCAATTTTAAATCTGACATGAAAAATTAGTTTGTGCTATTAGTTCGGATTACTGGATTGTGCCAAGTAATGTTTTCTGGCTATTTTCTAGTAGTTTAATTATCATCGTAGTTTAATTTAATAGAAATTGTTCAACCAATTTTATGGTTTTAGTTTCTTTTTTACTTTTTTCTTATGAAAGCTTACATAGTAAAAACAATTATTAAATAGCTTAATCACTGGGTTTTTCAATTCACAACTGAACAGAGCTGTTGATCCACATGCTCTTTTTTTATTAATTTTGATGGATCTCAAACACATTCGGATACATTGCCCTTTAATGCGAACGTGATCGTACCATTTACGACGGATTGTTTATAGCATTTTTTATATGTAATGACTTCTTTTATTAGAGTGAGAGAGTCACAGAAGCGTTTATTGACTGCTCAGGATGGCAATTGAATGTTCATGTTTACTGATTAATACTGAAATTGTGCTATTTCATCAAAATATGTACAAACTCACATTTATTACAATTTATGGAGTTAATACCATGTTCCATTGTTAAACAATTATGTGTGCAATTCCAGGGTATTGGGAACTATCCAGTAAGGACTTCAACTAGTGGAGTGAGATTAGAATGAATGACCGACGACCGTTGATTTACATCGTGGACTTTTCTCACGAAACTGCCATGGTTGTTTTCGTCTTCTACACGTCCCATGGTAATGCACGGGTGTACGTATATAGATATAAACAAAAGTTTGGTTTTAACCTGCCTCATCGTAATATTTCACAAATAAACTGCCAATCGTAATTAACGTTACTTATAACATGAGTGGAGTATGAATCTGGTATTCGGGCACAATAGATTAAATGACACCCTCGCAGGTCGGCATGTTTAGACCAGGTACCTCCATAGTAACAGCACTAGAGATCAACAACTTTTGCAGGTAGTAGCTGAACCTTGTAATAAGCTGATCAGCTTGAAATAAAGTTGAGAAGGCTCTTCGGGTAGAATTAGGCTAAAAAACTCGTATATATTGTGTGCATTTAAAAAAAAAGTAGATAATTCAGTTGATTTCGTCCCCTAAAAAATAAAGTTAATAATTACTTACGAATGTAATACTACGACCAGATATGTATGTACATATATTTTTATCTTAGCTTTTATAACAATATGAATGCTATTTTTACAAGTTTCAAATGGTGGTAACACAAATGTTTGCTTGTTTTTTCTGAATGTGAAAGCACTGTGCAACAAATGTCGGAGCATCATTTCCAGGCCAAACGATTCCAACGCGAAATTTGAACCTTTGAAGGGTTTTGCTTTGTATTGGCACGATTTTAGAGCAATTTGTTTCTTACCGTTCGCATCTTCCTATATGGATTCCACAGAAAGTAAGAAAAACTCTAAAATATACATACAAATTTTATTTTAGTTCGATATCTTTAAAGGCTCTTCAGACATCACAAGAAATTTTGAAACATTTCTCTAAAATCATGCTACATTCAGAGGGTGATAAAAATAAAAAACCCGGTTATATAGCAAAACCCTTCTAGGTTTAGTATATTACCTGGCTAGCTAGTAGTCTACTTTCATCTTGGGTTGGATTCATTTGTGCTGGAATTTCGTATTGCATAACACGCCATAAGCGGAAGAAGGGTTCTGCTAGGATCCAAACGAATTTTATACGGGTATTCCAAAACTGTGCTTTTCCAATAAGCAACAGGTGAAAGGCCAATTAGCGACACGGCAATGCATACTAAGTACCCATCACGCCCAATTTGTATTAGATTTGTTAAATTTGTATTTGTTTGTTATTCACACCTCTGCATACATAAATAGCCGTAATCATCACTCTCGTCACTACGGAATTGCGTGCTACTCAGTCTGGCTTCCTATCGTACGCTCTCTGATCTACATACATACATTCATACATGTAAGTATGTAGTTTCCTTCCCCAATAGGCGCGCGGTAAGTAACAAGGTCAGTTAGCGTAAGTTTCCATGCGCAATGTAAACAGGCAAATAAACGAATAAACTCTTTTTTTATGACACTAATAGACTGTGGTTGGGAAGGGTAGAATTAATATGCCCGCCACTTCCTACCTCTAGCCCTATCGTAGCCAGTAATGAGTAGCGGAATTAACAAATGGTAAATGTTGACTTACATAAAACATTTGACAAGTGAGACGTCATTATATATTATGAATTATATATGAGCAAAGTTATGTACATATGTACGTATGTACATACATATATACATGGTTATTCTTGCACAGGACTTTTCATTTTTGTTATAACAAAATTGGAGCACTATTGCAAATCTCGTCTCAGGATTTGACCGATTTTATCGCCGTTTCAGCTTTCATGAGTAAATAAACGCTTTCCACATTCAAATTAAAAGCGTTACAATTAGTTGATTCGCAATGCTTTAGGTGTGTTCGCGTACATTTCCAGTAAGAATTTGCAATCATCGAAATTCAAGAGAGTAAGACAGTATTCGCTCACGAAGAGAAGAATACCCAAAAAAGTACGCGAACGCAAATTTACAAAAATTTGACAGTTAATTAAAATTAAACAGCTGTTTGTATTTTATTTGTATTGTCATTATTTTGTGATTTTTCCGTATAAGTTTGCACTACTTGCTCGAAATAATGCCTCACAGAATTACGTGGATTCCTTTCATAAATAACACAAATTACATTGCTATATATTGTATTATGGCTCCCTAATCGATCGCGAATAATATTTTCTTCCTCGTCTTCACTTTCCGATGATGACGACTCCATTAGCATTACGAATTATGCTGTTTCCTGATCTGGCTGTGTCCACACATACATCATCGACTTTTTGCGGGATAAGAGAAGATGAATCTAAAATGAAAACCGAAATATGAATGTATGAGTCTTAAACATTTTAAAGGAATGCCTTCGATGGTCACAATCTGCGGTTCTTCTTTAGAACCTGTGGTCTCCAAGGCAGTAAGAAATCGTGCTGAAGTAGGAGGCGATTCCACGCTACTTGTATTATGACACAAACCTGGTTCGAATGATTGAAATGAACTAATGAAACATAAATAAATTTATATCTACTTACCTCTTCCATCGTTCCATAAGCGAATATATTTATTATTTTACGTTGATTTAATTGTGAAATAATTTTTTCAATTTACAGAAAATATGTTTTTTGATTGCAAATTCTTACATTTAAAAATTTATACGGTAAGAACTTGGAAGTTCTCTGACAACGACCTGTCACTTTCTCATTATCTCTCTCGTTGCAATTTTTTTGGTGTACGCGAACGCCTTTCACACAAAAATGATAATTTGTACAAATTGTACAAACTTTTTGCACGCGAGCAGACCTATTGTTGTTGTTATCTCTTCTAATGATATAAGCCAGTGTTGTTGTCTCTGTCTGTCATACTGAACATAAAAAAGGAAGCTATCGCGTTTGCGCCTATGAACCATATTCTCGTATATTCCGAAAGACAAATTGCTTCTATAAAAAGGGCAACATAGAATGAGGGAGAGAAAAAGAGGAAGATAAACAGGTATAGAAAGAGAAATAGAAATAGAAATTTAAAGAGAAGCAGAAAGATGAAATGAAATAGAAAGATAAAGATAAGCAGAAAGATAAAAATAAATAGAAGGATAATGATAAAGAGAAATAGAAATAGAAGGATAACGATAAAGATGAAGAGAGTTAGAATGATAAAGAGAAATAGAAATATATTGATATAGAGAAAAAGAGAAATAGAAAGATAATGATAAAGAGAAATAGAAATAGAAAGATGAAGATAAATAGAAAGATAAAGCGACATAGAAAGATAAAGAGAAATAGAAATATAAAAAGAAATAGAAACATAAAGGGAATAACAAAGATGAAAAGAAATAGAAAGATAACGATAAAGATAAAGAGAGTTAGAATGATAAAGAGAAATAGAAATAGAAAGATGAAGATAAATAGAAAGACAAAGCCACATAGAAAGATAAAGAGAAATAGAAGGAGAAAGATAAAGATAAATAGAAAGATAATGATAAAGATAAATAGAAAGATAAAGATAAAAAGAAATAGAAAGATAAAGATAAAGAGAAATAGGAATATAAAGAGAAATAGAAAGATAAAGAGAATTAGGAAGATAAAGAGAAATAGAAAGATAAAGAGAAATAGAAGCATGAAGAGAAATAGAAAGGTAATATGATATAGAAAGATAAAGAGAAGTAGAAAGATGAAGAGAAGTAGAAAGATAAAGAGAAATAGGAAGATAATGAGAAATAGAAAGATAAAGAGAAATAGAAGCATGAAGAGAAATAGAAAGTAAATATGATATAGAAAGATAAAGAGAAGTAGAAAGATGAAGAGAAATAGAAAGATAAAGAGAAATAGAAAGATAAAGCAAAGTAGAAAGATGAAGAGACAGAAATATTAAGGGTTATTAAAGGGATATAGAAAGATAAACAGAAATAGAAAGGCAGAAAAATAGAAAGATGAAGAGAAATGAGAAAGATGAAGAAAAATGAGAACGATAAAGAGAAATAGAAATATAAAGAGAAATAGAAATAAGAAATACAAAGAGAAAAAGAAATCAGAAATATAAAGAGGAAAAAAAAAGAAATATAAAGAGAAATAGAAATAAGAAATATAAAGAGAAATAGAAATAGAAATATAAAGAGAAAGAGAAAATAAATAGAAAGAGAAAAATAGAAATAAATACAAATAGAAAGATAAAAATAAAGAGAAATAGAAAGATAAAGATAAAGAGAGATAGAAAGATATATAAAAACAAGAGTAAGAGGAGGAGAAGGAGTAGGAGTAAGAGTAAAAGTAAAAGTAAAAGTAAAAGTAAAAGTAAAAGTAAAAGTAAGAGCAAGAGCAGAAGCCGGAGTAGGAGTGATAGTAAGAAAAAGAAAAAGAAAAGGAAAAGAAAGAAAAAATGAAGTTAGAAAGAAGTAAAATAGGAAGCAACAAATTAAAAGGAAAGAAATAAATAAATAAAGAAAGAAATAAATAAAGAAATAAATAAATAAAGAAAGGAATACAGAAAGAAAGAGAGAAAGAAAAAATTAAGCAAGCAATAAGTAAACAAATAAATAATGAAATAAATAGCTAGAAGGAGAGTTCAGTTTTGAACTGAAAGCACCAGCAATAATACTGAAATTTGGAAGTTGCTCCATGAAATTAGTCAAACAATTCTTCGACTTTGGAGACCTGTCACCAAAGTTGTTGTTTGGGATGTGCTTAAAAAGCGTCCAATTTTTCTGTTGTTTTGGCTCTAAATTTTCATGTGGATCTTCGTATGTGTAAACAGATTTGTTTAGTTATTTTATCAGACTATTTATCAGTATCGGAGGTATCCTATCAGTTCTGCAACGTATGTTAACTCTGGGTCCACCGTCAAAACTAATCAATTTTGCTACCAAAGTTTTCCATTTTTATATATACTATTCGCATAATATATTTTATATATTATAACAGTGCTGTCCAAACTAGTAGCCACTTGGCCACTTGTGGCCAAGCGACAAATTTCAGTGGCCAACGAGAAGACTAATATTTTTCAAATAATGATTCTAATTTTTTCCAAAAAACGATTTAAAATGTTAACCGAAGCGATTTCATCTTGACAATAATAAGACAAACAGTAGTTAGCTGTATTGTCCGTTGTATTCGCGTCGTCGCTTTATTTTTTATTTTCTGTTGAATTGGCAGCGCTCGTTAAATCATGCCAAATCTTGATTGTATAGCAATGATGCGGCGCGCGCATTTCAATTGTTTATGTTTACATTTGTTGGCGACTGTTATCTGCGTGACTGTATTTTGTGAAAATGCAAGAACGCGGCTGCGTGTGGATTTGTCATTTGAAATTCACTTGCCAATTTATTAGTTCATTGTCAAATGAGTTGAATAAGTGTTCAGTTCACAGTGAAATATGGATCGTTTCGTAATTAGAAAAAGAAAACCAGATGAAAGTGGCGGAGGTGAAACAAGTGTTCCAGGTCTATTTGATAGTGATCAGCATACAGAATCAAGCACCCGTGTTACTCAAAATGTTCAAGAAGACAAACAGAAGAAGAAAATTCGGAGGTACAATAGCGAATGGGAAGAAAATTATTTTGTGTCCGAACACAAAGGGAAGTCAATGTGTCTAATATGCCGTCATGAATTCGCAGAGAATAAGAAATACAATGTCGAATCTCATTTTAAGAATCAACACCGTGAAATGAACGAGAAGTTTTTGCCGTTGTCTGAAAAACGATCTGCCGAAATATTACGATTGAAAATTTCATTGGAATCTGAACAAAAAGTGATGAAAAACATATTCAGTGCAAATCATCTGGTTACGCGTGCTTCCTATGAAGTTGCATTCAACATTGCAAAACACGGAAAATCATATGCCGATGGTGAATTTTACAAACAGTTGATACAAACAACCATTACGACGCTATGTGAGAATTGGGACGACAAATTGAAAGCGCCATTGCTTGATAAATTAAAAACATTATCGCTCAGCCATCAAACAATCAGTCGCCGTGTCGTTGATATTGGAGCTGAAATCGAAGCGAAATTGAAAAGTGAATTGGAAGAATGTGAAGCATTTTCTGTGGCGTTGGATGAAACGACAGACATTTCGGATATGTCCCAACTCATATTTTGGGTGCGATACATCAAAAATGGTCAAATTAAAGAAAATATTCTGGCATTGGTTCCTCTCACTGAACAAACAAGGGCCAAAGATATTTTTGATGCATTTATGACTGTCGTTGCTCGATTTGATTTGGACTTGAAGAAGCTCGTATCAATATGTACCGATGGAGCTCCTGCAATGATTGGAATTCACGCCGGTTTTGCTGCCTTAGTGAAAAAGTACATCAAAGAACATTTCAACTCACCGTTTTTCCTTACATATCACTGCATAATACACCAGGAAAATTTGTGCTCACAGGCATTGGAAATGGATTGTGATGTTTTGAAAACAGTGACCAAAGTATGTGCAGCATTATCAAAAATACGCCGATTTTAGTTTATTTATCGTACTCATAATTTTTTCATTTGTTTGCAGATCATCAATACAATCAGAGGGAGTGGACTACGTCATCGTCGATTCAAATTGTTGACAGAAGAATTAAATTCGAAATTTGGTGACATAATGTTCTTCAAAAGCATTCGCTGGCTAAGCTGTGGAAATGTCTTTAATCGGTTTTGTGATCTGTTTGATGAAATCAGACTATTTCTCACGGAACAACACTTGGATGTAGAATTCAGTGAAATATCGACACATACATGGAAAGAAAAACTGTACTTTTTGGCCGATATTACGAAACATCTGAACGAGTTGAATGTGAGGCTACAAGGAAAGAATAAATGCATTTGGGACTTGGCAAAAGATATTCAAGAATTCAAGTTGAAATTGGTCGCATTTAAAAACCAAATTAACGAAAATGATTTTACTTTCTTCCCATTGTTAGACACAAATCAATATAATGAAGAATTTGAGCTACGTTACGATACGAACATTTTCATTCAATATATTGATATTTTGATTAACGCGTTCGATTCACGATTTGAAGATTTCCAAAAGTTTCAGTTGGCATTCAAATTTCTCAAAAACCCATTCGTTTGTGACCCAAATAATATTCAAAAATTGTCAGATCTTTTCGGAACAAAGAAAACTCATTTGGAATTCGATATTTCGTTGATAAATGAAGAAAGTGGCTTGCCAAATGAAACGGGCGATGCATTGTGGAGGCGTTTGTTATCTGAATGTAATTTCTTGGCACTCAAAGACATTGTACCAAAGTTTTTATGCATGTTTGGTTCCACATACGTTTGTGAAGCATCATTCTCAAGTCTCGCGCGACGTAAAAATAAATACCGCAATGCAATATCGCAACAAAATTTGGAATCCGAACTTCGTTGCGAACTAATCCAATCGAAGCCAGACTTTGATAAATTGACAGAAAAAAAAGAATGTCATCCGTCGCATTAATCTAAAATAAACAATCATTGTTTCGGTTAATTTTAACTCATAGAAAATAGAAAAATGTCATACGTCTCATAACCAATCGAAAATAAATGCAAAAACGAAATTTCGACTTGTTTTCACTGTTTTCTTAGGTTTTGGAAAAAGTGGCCATTGGATAGATCTGTTGGCCACTTCTGTGGCCACGCCAAAAAAAAGTTTGGACAGCACTGTATTATAATATTTGCATTTCATAAACTTAAAAACTAATTTTGATTGATTTTGTGGACTATATTTTCCATTTCTATATAGTGCAACGTACGTATGTATAAAGTTTAATTTTAGTTCGATACGCCTCTAAATACAATTATTGATGCCTTGCAATTTGACACTGTTATTTATATTAGCATTTATAAAGGGTGTTTTTTAAGAGCTTGTGTATTTTAAATTTGAATAAAATACATCAAAATTTATTAATTGTGTCAAATTTTTGGTTCATTTGGTAGAGAATTAAATGACATTCAGCATTTAAATACAATTTCGGGCACAGCGATTCCATTCTGATTAACACTTCGAACAATTCGGGCCCATATATCGGCAATAATGCACCTGCATTGTTGGCTGCGCAAGCGACAATTGTTTCTGGTTTATCAGCATAAACATGATACGGCAGATACTCGTAATAAGACATAATCCAGACGAATCACATTACATGATCTTGGAAGCCAATTGATCGGACCATTTCTGAAAATAACATACTAATTGCGTATTCGGCCGATGTTTGGAGAGTTTTCCAATTGAAACTAATAATGTTCTCCTCAGCGAGATATGAACACACGGTAACGGTCAGTGTTGCACGAGAGAAAAATAAAAAAGTACTCTTGTTAAAAAAAAAAAAAAAAAAAAAGATGAGAAATAAAAAAACTCCCAACTAAAATTTTTAGGAACTTTCCTTTTTAGAGAATATCTTTTTAGAACCTACCTTGTTGTAGAAAATGTACTGTTTAGAACTTTTCCTTTTTTTAAATTTATTTTAGAACCTACCTTGTTGTCCAAAATATACTCTTTAGAACTTACCTTTCTGTGGAAAATTGATTTTTTTTTTAGAACCTACCTTGTTGTCGGAACTATACTCTTTAGAACTTACCTTTTTGTAGAAAATGAATATATTTTTAGAGCCTACCTTGTTATAGAAGATGTCCTCTTTAGAACTTCCCGTAAATTTTCGTACTATAACAGAAAAGTTACGCGCCAAGAAAATGAATATATTTTTAGAGCCTACCTTGTTATAGAAGATGTCCTCTTTAGAACTTCCCGTAAATTTTCGTACTATAACAGAAAAGTTATAATAATTTCAAAAAATAAAAAAGTACTAGTTCCAAAATAAAAAGTACTCGCAATATAAAAAGGTGCTCTAAATGGTACGAAAGTACCAACTTGTGCAACACTGGTAACGGTGAATCGCTGCCTTCTCTCATTTTCAAAGTAACGGGGACCGATGGGTGGGCGGGACACGTTCGGAACTGCGCAGCAAACGGTCAATTTGTCTGGATGTAATGATGTCCCTAGAAATGCTTCAGGATTCTCCGGACTCCAACAAGTACTGCCATGTTAGGCTATTCATCACACATATTTATATATGTCGAGTGTGTTTATATGTGTGTGCGTGTGAGAAGACCATATGCATAAATAATGATATGTTTTTAATTATTATAATGACTACAATAAAATAAATCACTTAATGCACTGCATTCGCGAGCTTCCACACATACACACACACACACACGCGCGGGGGGGGGGGGGGGCTTGCATTTAATGGTGGGCAAAATCAAGTTTTTTTTGTGAGCAATCCAACACCAGCAAAATGTGACGGCAAGTTCAAGGAACGCATTAAAAATATGATACTGACGATCGGTCAGATGATTGCTGCTGCTCGCGAGTAGTAGCGGCAGCCGCTGTCGCAGCCGCAACAGCCTTCTGGCATTCTGGTTTAGCGCTGTGCGCCGCCACACTACGTAATAACAACACGTACATACATGCTTGCTAATTCGAGATGGGCGGCAAGCGATATGGAAATCCGTATCGTACTAGTAGGCGTGTCATAAAAGAAATGGGAATTGTTTTGTGAGAATAAAAAAACAATAAGTCGGGTTCCTCTAAAGCCACTTCTTTCAATTCGGGGCATAGTAGGTCTTGGTATTTTGCTGCAACAAATGTATAGGAAAACTACAATTTTCTGTGGCAATGAATCCGATCACGAATGGCCTAAGACGCCTCTGTATCTCATTGGCAGGCCACATGCATTTCTCACATTTCGCAGTTGTTCGCACCTCGAGTGTATTCGTTCCATCGCCACTATCGACGCTTTGCTACCCTCAACGGAGTGACACAATTCTAATTGAATTGCATGAGCTCGTGCAGGCTGTATTGGGGAACACGAAATTAAAGTGCATTCATTTCCTCGCACTTGCACATCGGTTGGGTGCGATCTAATTGAATTACCTCCATAACACAATTTGCGGCTCGGAGGCGTCTGTCTCCGATTGCTACTGGTGTATATTACACATGCAGGTCAAAGTGGTGCCCGAGTGGAAAAGGGGGGGATTTGCAAATAGTGTTGTGTGCTAATCATAATCAACTGAATCCGAGGAAAGCGGGTTCTCGCAGCAGGCAGTCGTGACTCAGCTGGACATCAGCGTGTACTTATAATCATTTGCCGCGACTGCAGAAGCTGGTGATGACCATGGCTATAGGTCTCCTCTTGCATAGATACGTGCGAGGGCGGGCTGAAAAGTTTCTTGTATCGAAACTCGACACAGGAGAAAAGAGACAATATGTGCGGTGATGCGTCACCATGGATGATACATGGGTTCCCACTATACACCAGAAACGAAAGTTTCGTCAAAATAATGGACTAAACTGGGTGAACCGACTCCAAAAACGATGCAGGTGGTCCAATCCGCCGCAGAGGTGATGGCTTCACTATTTTGCGATGTGGAAAGAATTTTGGCGATTGACTGCTGGAAAGATGAAAGCCAATTAATGAATTCGCATCACTTCAGGGCCAGCTGAAGAAGGTAATTGCAGTTAAACATGCTTTAGCCAAGAAAAGAAACTATTGTTCCACCAGTTTATAACAAGAGTTGTGGTGGCTAAGCAACGTAAAACAGTTCGAGTTTCTAAATGGATCCATATTAATTATTGGCTCCACACATTCGACAAATTTAGCTTGGTCGGTTTTTCAAAACTTGAAAATTTCCTGACCAGGAATTGATATACATACTTCCAATAATGACGTCATATTAGCGCCGCATATGCCTACGTAGAGAACCTTCCGGAGAATCACTTTTAGGAACTTGTAGTTAGCTTAGCAAAGAATATGACGAATAAGGTGCTTTTAGACAATCAAAATATCTATTTTCATTCTGATACAAGCGACTTTTCAGCCCGCCCTCAAACATTAAGTCAGTTGAACTAAACTACTCGTAATTCAATCGAGGGGAGAAAGAGAGGACAACAGAATGAATTCCTCATTTCTAATTGATTTGGCGTTCCCTGCACAGAGTTTTTATACCAGCTTTTCCCCGCACCCTACTAAGGACAAGTCTAATTTTCTTCCTTCTCACAGGTTTGATAGGTACGAGGTAGAGTTGCCAGATTTTGGAGACTATGCCACCGGTATATTGTATTTGGACCCCGATACGTGCGTTGACGCTGAAATGGAATTCAATGCATTGGCCATAGAAATTGGTATTGAAGTGCTCGCCTGGCGTACTGTACCAACCAATGATAGTGCCATTGGAGGAGTGGCACGCAAGTCAGAACCGCTTACGCGCCAAGTCTTCATTAGCCGTCCGCCGGGCATGGACGAAAAAGAGTTCATACGTCAGATTTATATCTTGCGCAAACGTGCCAGTCATGAGTTGATCAAGGAAGGCCGTCGCTTCTACATTTGCTCCTTATCAACAAAAACCATTGTCTACAAAGGACTTTTCACTTCTGATCAACTTTGGGACTACTACACCGATCTGAAGAATCCGGAATTTGAAACATATCTGGCTCTGGTACACACCCGTTTTTCCACAAATACTTTTCCGTCTTGGGAGCGTGCTCATCCACTGCGTGTGCTGGCACACAACGGCGAGATCAACACTTTGCGTGGCAACGTGAATCTGATGAAAGCGCGCGAGGGTGTCATGCAAAACGAGTTGTTCGGGGATGATCTCAAGAAACTATATCCAGTGGTTGAGCCAAATCTTTCCGATTCGGGTTCTTTTGATTGTGTGTTGGAATTCCTGACAATGGCCAGCAATCGTACGCTGCCGGAGTCTGTAATGACTATGGTGCCGGAAGCTTGGCAAAATGACATAACCATGGCTCCGGAAAAACGCGATTTCTACCATTGGGCCGCTTGCATAATGGAGCCATGGGATGGACCAGCACTGATTGCATTTACCGATGGACGCTATATTGGTGCTGTGCTGGACCGTAACGGTTTGCGGCCGTCGCGTTTCTATATAACCGATGAAAATATTTTGGTCATGGCATCTGAGGTGGGCGTCTACGATATTGATCCATCGAAAGTGATCTTGAAGAGCCGCTTGAAGCCCGGCCGCATGCTTTTGGTAGACACCCAAGAGAAAAAGTTTATCCAGGACGTTGAACTGAAGGCACACATTGCCAAGTCGCGTCCACATTCCGAGTGGCTGCAGCAAAAGGTAAGATTTTTTTCAAGTCACTAGCAATATTTTAGAAGTGCCAAATTTAACGTCCTTCTCCGTCAGACTGCCATTGCATATCAAATCAGTCCAAAATTACATTTAACAAACCTAGACCGACTTTTACGAAACGGTTCTCGGACAAAAGCAGCATCATTTTGCTCCTAAGTAACTCAATTGCCTTCAAATTGACCTTATCTTTTATTTACTTTCTCCAAATGCTTCTCAATATTGAAATTGTGGACTTAAAGATGGTAAGTTGGATCCTTTAGAAGTTGCCGCGTATTATTTGGTCACATAATCACTTTTGTCACATTATCACCGAATTCGTATTCTAATCATTGTGATTTGCTCCTAGATAATGCTTTCGGAAATACGTAGTGCAAACAACTTCAGGGGCAATCCTTGTGGCATGCAAGGCCATTGTGGCTTCAATAACCCAAGCAAGTGCAGCATGTTCGATCAGAAGCTCTCATTGTTCGGTTATACCAGTGAAACGGTTAACATGCTCCTCACACCAATGTTCATGTACAAGTAAGAACCATTGCCTCCGCGTCTCATACAGTATATAGGAGTATATTAATTCCATTCATTTTATATCGTCCACACAGAAAAGAATCACTGGGCTCTATGGGCAACGATGCTCCTCTGGCATGTCTCTCAGCATTCCAACCCCTTCCTTATGATTATTTCAAACAATTGTTTGCTCAAGTCACCAATCCCCCAATCGATCCATTCCGTGAGAAGGTCGTCATGTCCATGCACTACCCACTCGGTCCAGAAGCCAATCTGCTGAAAGAGTCTGCTGAGCAGGTTCATCGCATTTGGTTGTTAAATCCGATTCTAAGCATGGATGACACCAATATCTTAAAAAACAACACCCATCGTGGTTGGAAATCCAAGATTTTGGACATCACATTCCAATTCAGTGACGGTGTAAAGGGTTACATCGACTGCATCGATAAAGTTTGTCAGGAGGGCTTTGAGGCAGCCCAAAATGGTTATCAATTGCTGTTCATCTCCGATCGCAAAGCAGGACCTGGTAGGGTGCCTGTATCCGCACTTCTAGCTTTAGGTGCCCTGCATCATCATTTGATTGAGACATTGCAACGCATGAAGGTCGGCATTATTGTCGAAACTGGCGAGGCACGAGAAGTACATCACATTGCAGTGCTACTTGGGTACGGTGCGGACGCCATTTGCCCCTATATCGCTTTCGAGTTGGCACAGATGCTGCGTAGCAAAGGTGTTTTAGAGTACGTGTACACTGACCCGATTATCCATTCAGCGTACTCTCAGGCCATTGAGACTGGCTTAGCGAAGGTCATGGCTAAGATGGGTATCAGCACTTTGCAGTCGTACAAGAGTGCGCAAATCTTCGAAGCTGTCGGCTTAGGTACCGATCTGATAAACAAATGCTTTCGCGGCACACAAAGTCGCATCGGAGGTATAAGTTTGGAAATCCTTGCTAAGGAAGGCTTGGAGCGCTATGAAATGACATATTGCAAAGTGACACCGGATACGCGCATTTTACGCAATCCTGGCCAGTATCACTGGCGCCATGGTGGGGAATCGCACATCAATGAGCCTTCCTCGATTGCTAGTCTCCAAGATGCCGCTGTCAATAAGAACGCCAACGCATTCGAGGCATTCAAAGCTTCGACTTTGGAAAGTGTGCGCAAATGTACCTTACGTGGACAATTGGACTTTGTCACTAATCGACCACAGATTAGTATTGAGAAAGTGGAGCCAGCCAGTGAAATCGTCAAGAGGTAAGTTGTGTTTGCTGATAGATACCGCGCAATTGACAGTTTATGTCATGTCTCTACTTGTAGGTTTGCCACTGGTGCTATGAGCTTTGGCAGCATCTCACTGGAGGCGCATCAAACTTTGGCCGTTACCATGAACCGCATCGGTGGCAAAAGCAACACTGGTGAGGGCGGCGAAGACTCGGATCGCTATTTAAGTAAGTTGTTACTTTCGGTCGGTAAATGAAACTATTTGCTTATGGCCCACACACACACAGATCAAGATCCCAATAATAGTAGACGGTCGGCAATCAAGCAAGTGGCTTCGGGTCGGTTCGGAGTGACCGCCTCATACTTGGCCAATGCGGATGATTTGCAAATAAAAATGGCTCAGGGTGCCAAGCCTGGTGAAGGTGGTGAACTTCCGGGCTACAAGGTAACAGACGATATTGCAAAGACCCGTAAATCCGTGCCCGGTGTTGGTCTCATCTCACCACCGCCACATCATGATATCTACTCGATTGAGGATTTGGCTGAGCTCATTTACGATCTGAAGTGTTCGAATCCGAATGCTAGAATCAGCGTCAAATTGGTATCCGAAGTTGGTGTCGGTGTGGTTGCTTCGGGTGTAGCTAAGGTACGTCTAAATAATTCGCATTTATCAGTCGATCAACTGAGCGGCAAAAACTGTTTGCAGGGCAAGGCTGAGCACATCGTCATCTCTGGGCATGACGGTGGCACTGGCGCCAGCTCCTGGACTGGCATTAAGTATGCCGGCTTGCCGTGGGAGCTGGGTGTGGCCGAAACCCATCAAGTACTTGTTTTAAATAATCTACGTTCAAGGTAAGCTTACGACCTTTCACATTTCTTTACACTAACCATGACGAAACATTATTGAAAAACCTGGTTATCCAGATAACGTGCTTGTCGCTGGAAAGGATGCACCCAGTATATATGTTTCGATAATAAATGCTAAAGCGCTTATATGCTTAAATGTTGAAAAAGTATTAGCGCGGTATGCGATAAATAATTATATAATCACAATCTTATCGGTGAGGTGTGATTCCAAATTGAATGTTCTCCAAGTTACTGCACGGTAGTCGCAATGTCATTTAGAGTTGCACGCATCTGTCGCATTTAGAGCACACACACATACACACACATTAACACACAGGCGCGCGCGCGCACACACAAAAAGACGTAGCACACTAGACGAAACAAGGATAATGTGGGTTGGACGCACAAAATGCATAAATATAGAACTACAGAACCCACTCACAAACAGGAGCAGAAATATTGGTCTCGGATATTAACAATGTCGCCGAATGTCGTGTTCTAAGCTTATTTGAATGTGTGTGTGGGTACGTGCGTGCGTGCGTGCGTGCGTGCGTGCGTGCGTGCGTGCGTGCGTGCGTGCGTTCGTTCGTTCGTTCGTTCGTCTTGTGTGTTCGGTACTGGTACTGGTGTATGTCGTTGTATGGTCATTCGCTCATTCGTTCTGCTCGTTGTCTCCTCGTCGTCGTTGTATTGTGTTCCTCACTCAATCACTCACTCGCTCGTTTGATCGAACACCAGCTGCAGAGCTGCTCCATTAGTAATTTTTACTCATTTTATATATTACCCCACATGGGATCTCTGCTAATATATTTCTTGTTTTCTATGTTTTTTGTGTGCATCTCTTAAATCGTCCCAACACATACAGAGTGATTGTCCAAGCCGATGGTCAGTTGCGTACAGGATTCGATGTTGTTGTTGCTGCATTGTTGGGTGCCGATGAATTTGGTTTCAGCACTGCACCGTTGATTGTGATGGGTAAGTACAGCCATCCGAATGGAGGAGAGCGCCGGTTGTATCCTCAACTCACAAGCACACTTACTCGCATATAATTCCAATGATTACGATGACAAATAAAAGCAACAACCCGTTTTTGTCATACTTTAATGATCTCGATTCTTTTTGAAAGGTTGCACAATGATGCGAAAGTGCCACTTGAATACCTGCCCCGTGGGCATTGCCACCCAGGATCCAGTCCTACGCAAGAAGTTCACTGGCAAACCGGAACACGTTATTAACTTCTTCTTTATGCTTGCCGAAGATGTGAGTTCACGTGGTTACTTGTTTTCTTCTTCCAAGTACACAATTTAACATTCTGCACACTGTCGCATAGATACGCAAAATTATGGCCAATTTGGGAATAGTGAAGTTCCAAGACCTCATTGGACGTACAGATTTGTTGAAAATATCCGAAAAGCGTGTTAACAAAGCGACCACCTTGGATCTGTCCTTGCTATTGCAGAATGCTTTAGAATTGCGCCCGGGCACTAATATTGTGGGTGGTTCCATGTTGCAAGATTTCCAATTGGAGAAGCGTCTCGAGAACGAGCTGATTGCCACGGCTCAGGGCGTACTTAATGGCAACGAGAATAGCGTAGTGGTTAAAATGCGCATAAACAATGAGGATCGCGCATTCGGTTCCACTCTGAGCTATCATATTGCTTGGTAAGCGACTTTACTCCTTTATCAACACCATGTTCGTTATGTGTGAATACTATGTCTCTTTACTTAGCAAATATGGTGAAGCTGGACTACCCGATGGTAAGAGTATTGATGTATTCTTGGAAGGTTCTGCCGGTCAGAGTTTCTGCGCCTTCCTGGTCAAGGGTGTGAGCGTCTATCTAAGGGGCGATGCAAATGATTATGTAGGTAAAGGTCTGTGCGGGGGAACAGTGGTGATAATGCCACAAATAAGCGCTGCCTTCCAGTCGCATTTAAATGTGATTGTGGGCAATGTCTGCTTGTACGGTGCCACTGAGGGACGCGCATTCTTCCGTGGCATTGCTGCTGAACGCTTCTGTGTCCGTAATTCAGGTGCAACTGCTGTGGTCGAGGTAAGATCGACAGCTAACTTTTCCTACATTACGTCCAGTATTCTAATGGATCACTTACATTTAGGGTGTTGGTGATCACGGTTGCGAGTATATGACCGGCGGCGTAGTGGTAATTCTTGGCTTGACTGGCCGCAACTTCGCTGCTGGCATGTCAGGTGGCATTGCGTATGTTTACGATATTGATGGTTCCTTCAAACCAAAAGTGAACCACGAATCAGTCGGCCTATTTCCATTGGAATTGTTTGATGACGTTCTTCTTGTTAAGGAGTTACTGTGTGACTTTATACAAAAGACTAACTCGAATATTGCCAAAGAGATACTTTGCAAATGGCCAGAAGCGCAAACCAAGTTTGTCAAAGTTTTCCCCCGTGAGTACCAAGAAGCCCTGAAGGCCATGAAGGAGAAGAAAATGCTTGATGAAGTTCTTGATGGAATCGATGCTTGGAAAAACGGCACTTTTAAAACATATAAGCCGTCCGTACAGGATATTGAAGAATCGATTAAGGACATATCTCGGGCACAGGCACGCGCCGATCGCATCTTGGACAAGACGCACGGCTTTGTTAAATACAAACGGGACACTGAAATTTACCGAGACCCTGCTGTGCGTCAAGAGGACTGGGACGAAGTCTACAATTCTCCAAATGTTCGCGAGAATCTGCACGAACAAGCAGCACGATGCATGGAGTGCGGTGTGCCCTTCTGTCAGTCGAACACGCACGGTTGTCCGCTCGGCAATATTATACCAAAGTGGAACGATCTGGTGTTCCATGGAGAGTGGGAGGAAGCATTACGTCAGTTGCTGCAGACCAATAATTTCCCGGAATTCACTGGACGTGTCTGTCCAGCACCTTGTGAAGGTGCCTGTGTTTTGGGCATCTCGGAGCCACCAGTAACCATTAAGAATATTGAATGTGCTATCATTGATCATGGTTTCGAGAATGACTGGATTACGCCAGAGATACCAGAAGAACGAACTGGCAAGCGTGTGGCTATTGTGGGCTCCGGACCGTCCGGTCTGTCAGCAGCACAGCAATTGAATCGTGCGGGACATTTCGTTACTGTGTTTGAGCGCAACGATCGCGTCGGTGGTTTGTTGCAGTACGGCATTCCTACCATGAAATTGTCCAAGGATATAGTCAAGCGACGCGTGGACTTATTGACTGAGGAGGGAATTGAATTTCGCACCAACGTATTTGTTGGCAAGGATATAAAGGCCGAATTGTTGTTAGAGGAGTAAGTTTACAGCTATTTATCATTCGTACTCAGCAATTCTGAATTAATTGTTTTTGTTTTTTTTTTAATTAGATATGATGTTCTGCTCCTTACCACCGGTTCGACTTGGCCGCGAGATTTACCATTAGAAAATCGTGATTTGAACGGCATTCATTTTGCCATGGAATTCCTCGAGGGACAGCAAAAGAAACAGCTGGGTAGTGAAAAGGATATAATCTCTGCCAAGGACAAGGACGTTATAATCATTGGCGGCGGCGATACTGGTTGCGATTGCATTGCCACATCTCTGCGTCAGGGTGCCAAGAGTATTACGACATTCGAAATCTTACCCGAACCACCGAAAGGACGTTTATATGACAACCCCTGGCCACAATGGCCGAAAGTATACAGGTAAATCAATTGCACAGGCTTTTGTCTAAACAGCGCCAAATTTAATGGTAAAATGGAATATTTGTACAGAGTCGACTATGGCCATGAAGAGGTGCGCGTTAAATTCGGCAAAGATCCACGTCAGTACTCTACCACAACCAAAGAGTTCATTGGCGAGAATGGGAAAATTAAGGGTGTGAACACTATAGAAGTTGAGTGGGTAAAGAAGCCCGACGGTACGTGGCGAATGCAAGAGTTGGATGGCAGCGAGAGGTATTTCCCAGCAGATTTAATATTACTTGCTATGGGCTTCTTGGGTCCCGAGAATGCGTTGCCTAATCAGCTGGGGTTGGAGTTGGACCCCAGAGGCAATATTAAAGCCTGTAATGGCGATTATGGCACTTCGAATTCCAAAGTTTTCGCAGCCGGAGGTAAGTGTCGACTATCAATAAAGTTCTCTGTTATAACTATGGCAACGACGACACTGTGTGGAAGATGCCTGCAAATATGAACTCGAGTTAAAGCCCACATTATGTGTATGTGTGTCTTACCCATGTCACCAATTAGCGCTCAGAAATGGGAATTGGAAAGTACGTCAGCGTAATGCGAATTAAGCATATGAAATATACTAGCGCCATGTCCTGCATGAGTTCGTGTGGTATCTGCTTATTACTTCATACCATACCATGTGGCGCAGTTATGTAGGGACACAAGATCAGTTGAAATTATGGTGGCAACCAAGTCACAACTGTGTATTTTTGTTTGTTGTGGGAAGCGAAATACGTTGATGCCACCCACTTGCGGGTTCATAAGAGTACATTGTGGAATGAATACAGGGACTTGTTGAGGCAATTTGTAAGATAGCTTTATTTATTTCCGCATCTCCCACACTTATAGTGCGATTGCCACGGGACTTTAGTGGTTGTGAACTATAGTTACCAATATTGCATATTTTCCATTTGATTTGTTTTTGTTTCTTTTCTATGTAGATTGTCGTCGTGGCCAGTCTTTAGTGGTTTGGGCTATTAATGAGGGTCGCCAGGCAGCGCGCCAAATTGACAGCTACTTGGTTGGTCGACCTAGTGGCTTGCCCGGTCCCGGCGGTGTCATCGACCTAACACGGAAAGTCTAAACGTGCACACATTAATATATACTCTGTTATACTTGTGAAGTCCTTGCAATTTCGTTGATTGTTATTACTAAATTAGAATTTGTGATTTACGTACGGACTCGTACAATTGTAATGTTTTGCTTAAGCGCTCTTTGTGTTTTGTTTTTTGTTTTTTTTTTTTTGTCTAATATAAACTTACCAAAATGACATTCGAAAAGACTTCGCACGCATTGTTTCTCATTGGGGCCGAGTGCCAGATTCTGATCCTGATCCCTATCCTGCTCCTGAATATTCAACCAAACGCTCGTTACCGCATATAGTAAATTTATCAAGAGACGGGGACATTGCGAACCATTCAATTTTAAAACAGCAGCTTTAGTGTTAGTTGTGCTTAAATTATTCGATGTTGTGTTTGCACATTTGCATAGAATTACAGCACGAAAAATATGCCAAAAAAATAATAGATTCAAAATACATATATACGTAGCAATTTAAAGCTTAAACAAACTGAATTAAGCAAAAGTATCAATTTTAAATGCACACATAAGGACAAAGCTTGTCAATTACACACCTACACATACACACACACACACACACACACACCTATACGCATTTCTATACTATTCTATATGCAGGTACTTTCATGTAGTATTTATTAAATGTATTTTTTAATATTTTTTAAATGGAAAAGGTGAACAAGTTAAGACAATAATTAGAAATTAATCTTGAAAAGGACGAATAACGTTTATAACACACACACAAACAAATGACGTACTTCGTTAAAAGAAAGAGCTTCCTTTAAAAAGGAAAAAGAGAGAAGAGAACGCAAAATTAGTTTTTTCCAAAATTTATGTGCTGAAGAACTCCTCCTCCGAACTTTTCAATGAACTGAATAACATAATCAATCAACAATTTACCGCAATTAAGTAACTTCTACCATTAAGTTTTTTGACACCCTACCACTAACACTACAAACACCACCCACACAACCCCTCTGCCCCCTCCAACGTACTTAGAAATTCGTTATTCGTACGTTCAGTTATTTTATTATATATAACTATTACTTTTATGCAGAGGTGTGCCAATTATTATACTCCTGTTAGTTAGAAAAAAGTTTTGACCCCATTACCACCACCTACTACACACAAACGCCAAACGCTGCTGCAGCAGCATCAATTGCTCAATTGGCAAACCTCGCTCCCACCTGGAGTATCACTGCTGCTGCTCCGTTGTGTATTCCGAAGATTGATGCAGTCTAATAATTTGCACACCTCTTTAAAAACACACAATCTAAACTACATACAAAACACATTAATACATATTACTATTATATATTTTAAATAATTATAAATATATTAATTATTATTGTCAATGTGTAGTGTTTGAAGTTATATAATATTATTATTATTATTATTATACAAATGTATGTGGATACATTTTGCAGATTTTGCAACAAAAACAAAATGAAAATGATTGGAAATTTAATCGAAACATGAATAAATATTGAAACTTACACTTATTTATGTGTTACAAATAAAATGGTGCTTTCATTTTCCTGTATAGAGCGGTTGAGCCAGCCCAAGGTGAATTTACTTACATGGTGGCTGCAAGAACAAATTTTTTTGAACCAATTTTCCCTCAGTAGTTGTCAAAATTGAAATTATAGAAATATGCGATCAAAACAAATATGCAAACAATTGCAAATAGAGTTTGGATTTGAGTGAATAAGAGTTTTTTAATTGTTATTTTTGTCAAGTTTGAACATTATGAATCTATTTAATTATACATCATTTTAAGCAGCTCTTATGTATTCCTCCATTCCTCTCAATTTCGTTTAATTTGATCGCACATTGCTTATGTTTGACAATTCCGGAGGTACGAAATTCACCTTGCAGCCACCATGTAAGTAAATTCACCTTGAGCCAGCCTATGGTTTATGAGGTGAATTGTTGGGCACAATCCGCTTCGTTGGAACGCAGTAACATCCCAGCCAGCACGTCAGTGACAACCGCAGTTAGCCAGTGAGGTGAGTTTATGTAAAGAGGTGGCTGGAAGGTGAGTTTCTTCCTTGTGAACTGCAAAAAGGCACTTGATTGAAATCAACACGAAATCAGAGGAATGCGATATTTCATAATATGAAATTTGCAAAAACAAAAAATTTCTCAAATCTCAAATTGCAATTGCTAGATCATATTTTTCTACAAATTGATTTTTGATAGCGAAAATTTTCTTTCAAAAAATGTGTTTTTCCTTTCAACTTAACCATAAATCCACCTTGGTTAGGAGTCGTAGTGTTCTTTCTCTACACATTTTCCTCAAGTGTACCGTATATCATTTTCACTCATGTACAAAAACATTATGACTATTGTTTGTGGTTAGCAAAGTATATCCGTAACAGGTAGGCTCACCCTGCCGCTATAGAACAAGAATTCTGCCGACCTTGGAACCGTTATTTCAATTTCTTGGGAGAACGTGATAGCACAGAAAACACACAAGTGGAAGGAAGTACGAAATAGTGGTGGAACGAACTGAAATAATGGTACATACTTATACTGAGTGCTCGAAAATCAAACAAAGTCTGCATATACTTTTAATTCTTTACTAATATGAATGAAATATGAAATGTGCACACATTTTACCTACTATTTGGCGCACTAAATAGTGAATAATAACAAAATAGAATAAGAAATGTACAGTATGTGAGAATTTACAAACGATAGTATCCCAATTTACGAACACGTATTACATGTACAACATTTCTTTGATTTATTTTCGAGCATTGAGTACTGAAAATATGAACAAATAAAAAGAAAAATGTGTGGTCGCAACCTTGCTTGTCCCTATATTTTAATGCTGCTGACTCCGCTGCCAGAATAAGATTGGATCGCCTTTACGCACAATGCAAATTGTTGCATCGCAATAGTCGTTCCCTTCTCACATATCCCTATACAAAAGCATTAGGGAACAAACTGGGAAAGGGTATAAAAAAAGTTTGGATCGCTCGTATCAAAGTATATCCATAATAAGTAGGCGCACTCTGCCGCTATAGAACAAGCATTCTGCCGACCTTGGTACCGTTATTTGAATTTCTTGGCAGAAGGTGATAGCAACAGAAAACACACAAGTGGAAGGAAGTACGAAATAGTGGTGGAACGAACTGAAATAATGGTACATACTTATACAGGGTTCTCGAAAATTAAACAATGTCTGCTTATATTTTTAATCATTTACTAATATGAATGAAATATCAAATGTGCACACATTTTACCTACTATTTGGCGCACAAAATAGTGAAAAATAACAAAATAGAATAAGAAATGTGCAAAAGGGTATGCATATAGTATCGTGTCAATCTCATGTGAGTATTTACAAACGATAGTATCCCAATTTACCAACGCGTATTACATGTACACATTACTTTGATTTATTTTCGAGCATTGAGTACTGAAAATATGAACAAATAAAAAGAAAAATGTGTGGTCGCAACTTTACTTGTCCCTGTATGTTAATGCTGCTGACTCCGCTGCCAGAATAAGATTGGATTGCCTTTACGCGCAATGCAAATTGTTGCATCGAAATATTCGTTCCGTTCTCACATGTCCCTATACCAAAGCATTAGGGAACTAACTGGGAAAGGGTATGATAAAAAGTTTCGATCGCTCGTATACAGATAGCTAATAGATGTGAATTTTTGTAAATGTGTGCGTCCTTTGTTTAAATGTCGCATCGTTTCCCTGACACACGGCTATCCGTAATAAAGTTTGTAAATAGTTTTCTGCTCTTCGCACTCGCAGAAAATTTTTTGTTAAAGTGTGAGTCAAAAAAATTGCTTTTTGCATATGTATTGAAGTGCGCCTTCTTAGTTTACTAGATATTCTTTGGTGGTAGTGTCTATGGTGAGAATGATACGAGAGTGAAACAATATGTGCGAATGATCGAAACGAAGTGATATGGAACGGCGGGAACACAATGTGACGCTGGAGCTTGCGGCTGAGGCTGACTATGAAGCGCAATAAAAAATGAAGCGCTGCAAACGAAAAATACGAACAGAATGGCTGCATTCTGGCACCCCATCGGATACCCAACCGATCAGAATTCTCCGAATTTTGTTCAATCAGCTGACTGAGCGGACGCAATTTCTTTGAGCGGAAATTTTCTTTGCTACCGTACTCAACAGTTAGCACAGTTGTTTGTAGAGCAGATGTTTATGTATAAAGTGACAAATTTTTGTAGCAGCCCATTCACAAACCAAGTGCGCTGTTCCACTCACCCGATAGGCAACCGATAGGTTGCCAGAATGCACCCAATGATGAAGCCCATGCAACTGCAGCTACCGTTGTTACCACTTATTTAAAATATCTATCGTGAAAGAATTTTAAAAAATATGCTTAAATTCGTGTACCACGCAATATTATGAATTTAACTTATATGAGATGAATAAAAAGTTTTATTTAATGATAATGTAACATTTTCCTTTTTTCCAGCAAGTATGCCTTTTTTACAAAACAAGTCTGGTAGCGCCAGTTTTGTCATCCATTTTATAAATTTGATAATCAGCTGTTTTCTCTCTTGCATCGCCGCAAAGTAGATAATTTTAAAACTTGCGCTTCAATCTCAGCTTCAGAATCAGTTTCAGCTTCTCATTGTGTGCCCTTCCATTTAAGAAGCCGTATTGTATATTTGACAGCGCCTCAGGCTTCAGCCGCAGCCGCACATTGTGTTTCAGCACTTAGTGTTAGTTTCCGTTCACTCATGAAGACAATTCCAGCCAATGATCTTACAAGTCGAATGACTAATTTGTTCGGATTGGTCTTCAACGACCACTATAGAAAGGTGTGGATATGTCAGGCAAGAGAGAGAGTCTTGCAGGAGTAAAGTGCAACTGTAACTTTGCCAACTCTTTCGAGCGTATTAGCATTCTAGTTTAGCTTTCTATCCAACACAAGTCCCAGGTATCTCGTCTGTGTTTTAATGTCGAACCATGTGCGATTCAAATTGGGTTCACTGGAGGGAATTTGATGGTTCCTGGTGAAGAGAACAAGGTTTGTGGTTGGAAGCTTAATCTCCAGACCCCGCGCATAACGATGAAAGCTCAGGACTATATCAACTAAAATCGTGATATACTTCCATGATGCCATAATAGTTACAGTCGTCAGCATATGCCACTACCAGACACACAAGCAGATAACAGCAGAGAATTCAAGGCCTTCTTACTCTGGAAGCGCCTAGAAATGAGTTAATGACTCTCTTCACCAAGAGTTTCTTAGTAACGCCAATCACCGAAGCATCTAGCTGCATATTTGATAGAAGTGCAGTGATAGCTGTCGGGCTAATGTTGTTAAAGGCTCCCTCTATATCGAGAAAGGCCACAAAGCGAACTCCTTGTGTTGCAAGGAATATTCAAATTGTTGGACGAGAGAGAGTGGAGGGCTGTTTCAAGCGATTTTCCATTCATACATGCGTGCTGATTAGGGAACAGTAGATGATCAGCCTTTCCCCTAATGTGGATGTCAATTAGTCTCTCAAGCTTCTTGACCAAGAAAGAGGATAAATTAATCGGACAATACTCCTCAGGCTTAGAATGTGAAATTTTTCCCGTTTTGGGTATAGAAACAACATCAGAGTAGGAAGATAAGAGCAACACGTCCTTAGAGGGTCCGCCGAACATGTCTTTAACCATGCACGACGTTAACTCTTCGGCCGTAACACTCATTTAGTCTTCCACATCTGATGCCTCCATTGCCTCTATTCCAGCATCCTACCAATATAGCTTCAGAGAAGCCGAAATTTATGTCACTTTTCTTTGCAGCCGGAGGAGCTAGCGATACCTTGTTCAGGATCACAATGACCTGACGCAAATTATCGAAGATCTGTCCTAGCTTGACTACACTCCAGTCAGCGATGGGGAAATCAGTGTTGCAATTCCTGATCGGCTGTAGGATCACCACTGGGTCTTTGTGAGACGCCGGAACCCAAGTCCTAGAGCGTGGACGGTTATTTGTTTGACCCGTAGGGACAGCTTCCAGCCGTGAACCTGGGCAGACTTCACCAAAGTCTGCTAGCCCCAGTTTCTACAGCTCAACTAAGCGCTGATCCGTATAAGAAGGCAGTTTAAACTGATTCTGAAAGCATCCATTATCGCGACAGAGTGCTGTTGGAGCGTATTTTTGGGCAGTACTTTAAATTATTTGACCACAAATTCTCCTTCATCATAGCCGAGAGAGAGCCTTCAGCGTCACTGCGATCGATCGATCACCACAAAAATTAGACAATCTATCGCAGATTCATTAAAAGAGCGCAAGCCCCGTTTAGAGAATACAATAGATTAGAAGTGGGGTAAGCCGGAAAACCGCCGAAAAAAGAAGTATCCAAGCACACAGGCATCTGTGCCCATTGTACTATAAGCCTGGAAATATTTGGGGGAAGGGGCAGATAGAGGATTGTGAAAGGGAAGTTACACCTTTTCACACTTCTTTGACTCTTTTATGAATCTCAGAAGTCTAGGATAGTCAAGTAGGAAGTCAGAGATGAGGATTATAGTTTGTCCATTTCCAAACTTTCTGCACCTCCTCATTCTGGCAACGGTAGGACAATCGCAGAGAAAATGCCCTGTGCCGTCCTGTGCTTTCTCCAGACAAGAGAGCAGTTCGGACTCGTCAAGATGTCTGTGGTTGGCATTTGACGGTCCATGGATTAATCACCGTGATTAGCCCAACCGATGATTGCAGATATTTCCTTCGTAATGCTGAAGCAAATCTGCAAATCTCTTCTTTGGGCTCTCTAGGAAACAGTTGGTTGTTTTACAGAACTGCTCCATCGGTCCTTGTGAATATTATTCACATGGCCCTTGATCCAATCATAGCCCTTGTTAAACTCATACCGATAAATTGCTGTGGTCCCATTGGAGTACCCGCAGATCCCCAGTTTTCATCATTGTGGATCTAGCTCGACGTTAGCCTTCTTTACAAATGTTTGCATAGCTGTTTCAGACCTTCACGCACCCTTGCTCTTTATTCGTCTCATCTAATTGTAAAGATCAGATCGTTCTATGTTGCCAAAGTCTTGATAATAGATTTCTATGCTGCATTGCGTACATTTTCGCTAACCTCTCTCATACATACGTGCATTGCTCATAGAATAGATTTCTATGTAACAGATTTTACGCTAAGTTACGAGTTTGCTACTCCCACCTTTAACGTTACAACAAACACAAATTACTCACTTTGTTCCAGCTCATCGTTATTGTTTTAAGCTCTTGGTTTCTGCATGCCTCGCTCTTCTACGGAGCATCTTTGCCCTTCCCATGTCGAGAAATTTCACTTGGAATATATATATATTCACATACACATATACTCGGGCATATTGTAGCTAATGGTCCATAACAAAACGTGTATTCCATTCATAATTAAACAACTGTCACGTTAAAAACCATTTGTATAAAAAAGGTTTTGCAAGACTCGTATCTGCTTGAAATACGTTTCAAATGCTGTTGTTCGCGTACGCGCTCAGTGCAAAAACGCTCAACACATTAAAACAGACAAAAATATAAAATTTCTTGATTTTATTTACTTATGAACAGTACCCAGGATTCTAAAAAAAATATTTAAAGCTAGTAAACGCTTTATTTATGTATATGCGAATATGTAGTGCAGTCGAATGTGTGCTACAATATCGCACATATTAAATAAAATCCAATAGAATAGAATAACAAAAAACAAATCAATTGGCCAGGAAACACAGAATATACATAATAGCGATAGGATTAAGAGAAATGTAAATGCTAGTAGATACACAGTTGCACATTGCAAAATACAATAATAACACATAGTTTAAATATCGTAATTTAATAGTTGCATCCGCTCCTCATACATGGAGATCAAAATTGCAAGCAAATGCAGGGGAGGTAACCATACAAATTTAAATGTATATGTAATTCTTGGCACACTTGTAGTATACGGATGTTCATATACAATTAAAATATAAAGTGCGAATAAATTAAACATAGTTTCAATAAATTGTGATATAATTTAACATAATATACAAAATACTTTCAAAAGTGTATCACTGTATGTGAACCGAAATAACGAACTAAGAGTTAACATAATACAAAAATTGTGTACCATGACCAGGGAAATGTATTAGGCGTCTGATCCAAACTCCAAACTTTTCGTCACTCTCACAAATGACTTGGAAGTATTAAAATTCGGTGCCACAGTTAGAGCAACGCTTTGTTTTCAAAGCCATGCAGCACAAAATGCCAACGGGGAAACAAAAAATGGCTAAAAACATGCCCAAACATGAATACGTATCCTCCAGATAGCCTATGCGACATGCTGGACAACCGCCAATGACAATAATCTCCGGCGGAACAGTTATTGGTGTTGGCTGCACGACAACGCTCACGGGAGTCGTTTCAAATGCTCCATATGATGGCACATAACCAGCCTGTATATGTGGTGGCGGCGCTGTTGGTGCCTGATGTATACCCACATTAACGGCGTCCGAATAAACGACTCCTGTAAGAAACGTCCCAATAAAATTATCAATTCCATCACTAATTTTCATTTTAAATTACCACTATGAGCAGCTACGCCGACTGGTGTATTCATGGCTGAAGCATTCATCACCTCTTCGTATGAAGGCGGCGCCATTTGTTTCTCCATTTTGGCCATTCCGCTTTTATTTACTATTTGCACAACCGTAGCGATAAGAGTCTTGTTGCAGAATAATATTCCTCAAACGACGCAAAAACGAAAGATTATTTTCTATATGATTTGCCAATAATATGTTCAAATTTGTTTTCTTTCTGACTCAATGAAATTTTCAGCTGTTTTCTTTTAGAGATGACAAAAGTTCGATTTCTCCATTATTTATATGCTTGTTATACCCATTTTTTCGTTAGCTTTATATGTCCTATCATCGATATTTATTTGAAGATAATTTCTTATATATTTTTAAGTGAGGAAGTGTGAGTGAAAGAACATGCATATTTATAATGGGAATGTATCGATAGCGCAAGATGATTGTAGATCCATGAACACAGCAAAGTTTTTTATATATAAACAAATTTCTTAATGTATTTAAAATGAAATTTTTTTAAATTATTTATTTCATCATGAAATAGAAAACGACATCTGAAAGGAGTTTGAAACGATTTTTTTTATTAGTTTTTCACAGTGTAAACTGAAGCTTCCTTATGAGGTTCTGTGCGATTTCATTCTCATCGTATATGAGGATAACGCTCTTGTCGCTATCGAAGCTGTCTCTAGTTTTATAAATTATAATCGTAAGGCATTTTGCAAATACATACGTATAATTTATTCTTTTATGCATTTTACTTTTATAACATTTCCATATATACTCATACCCATTCTGATGACCGAGATATGATTCCTAAATTAAGAGACAGTCACGATATTTTTTTAACTGCAATGTGTGCAGATCAGTGTTGTCAGGCATTGTAATTTGTTCCCCTTTTACTATCGAAAAAATTATATTTCCCATTAATTTCCCTATTACTTGTCGAAATAAAAAATTGCATACTCGTATGCTGTAAATAAGGAGTTTCTTTCAGTTCTTAAACGAAGTAACATGATTGTTTAGTGACAGCTGTGAACATAGTGACGATTTTGGAACAATTTCTCTAAAATAATGGTTTTCCTCAGAATACAAAATTATACCCATCATTATTAATTCCCTCAATCAATAAACTTTTCCCTCGTCTATGCAAATTTCCCTAAATAGGGTAATGTATTCCAAAAATCAAAGCCAGAAACATAAATGATTAATTGAATGATACATATTCAAATTTCAGTATTCCCATTTACGAAGCTAGAGCTTAAATTAAGGCATTTGTAAGAATAATACATATATGTTAATATATATTGCCCTTAAAAGAGGCATAAGCGACATTAAACAGTAATAGCGATATTATAGTAAATTCCATTTAAATATATTTAGGCGAAAAATCCTCTCCAAATTAATATACGAGATTACAGTTTGGAGCCTCTTCACTTCTTATATTTTCAATTCTGGCAAAGCCCACAACAGGCCAATTAAAGATTTCTCTAATTAATCCTTCTTAAATAAAGCACATTACTTCTTTTACACTAAATATATTTATTTTAATTCAAAATTATTATTTCACAATAAATGGACATAAAATTAGCATAATTGCTAATATTGCATCGTCTGAAACATGATCGAATTTTACTTTATATATAATATAATCATAAAATATATATGATTTGCATAACAAACTTCTCAATTTGATTTATGGTGCTGGACGAAAAACACCGATATTCACAGATTTAATTAATAGTTGTGAGTGTGATTATAAGATTTTTTTAAAAAAATTCCGTCCAGCTCACCGCTTTTATAGTGGTTAATATGTATAGTCGAATAATGAGAGCGGAATCTATTTTACGAACCAATTCGGTGCAGACCTAAACCGAACGAACCGAAATCCATACTTATAAATTAAAATGCATAAACGTGTCCGTAAACGGACCGCTTGAACGAATAACATACATATATGTAAACGTACAGTTTTGAGGGTTTGTGAAGGGAGTGCCTGGGTGGAACTTTGAAATGGACAAATAAATTTGTAAAATAATTAGTTCTTTATCCATTCAATTGTATAATGTAGGGAACAATATGAACATATTGCTTCTCCTGTGCACCTCATTAAGGTAAATCTTATTATATTCTATTCTTACTTCTAAACGTCAACGTTGCCTGACTTTGTGTGTGTACCGCACCTTGACACATGTGCTATTGTTTGTATAATTAAACGTCACCAGTTTGCTTTAAAAAATTTCGTACACAGCGGCATAAAAATAAAATAAATCTTGACTTTTCTTTGCCACAACTTTTATTATTGAGTATCTAATATACGAACTCGCCTTTGAGACCACGTATTTAACCGATTAACGATATTTTCTCTTCTCTATTTTCTTTATTTATATTTTTGTAGAGAACAATTTACAACCTTAAAATAAGAACATAGTTGCAAAAATAAGAAACATTTGGAAAAATTTAAAACGCAGACAGACACAAAACTTTGAAATCATATCTTCTGCTACTACGCTAACTTGAGCGTATGTAATAGCGGTACGATTATTGTGCGTTTCGGACGGTCAAAATAATTGCGTCCGTTTTTTGGCCATTTGGAAGTGCACGCACTCTATCTCTGCATATGTATGCACATATGGACATTTTTACCTACAAATGCTTGCTTGTATGTTAAACTCAGCTGTGACTGTACACCTATTTATCGGTGTTTCGGCGCGCAGACGTCAGCCCGCCTAACCACCCATAATCCGGCTCCCAATTATTGGGATGAGGATTTTTCTGTATACACGGTCTTAAATTTTCACTGGTTGGTTGCAGACTTTCAATATGACACTAAAAGATAACTCCAAACTATATCTTAATGAAATAAAAGATAAGTGGCTCATTTTGCATTCAACAAGCTCAGTATTCGCCTACAATTTGAATGTAAAACAACGGAAATATCTACCGGGAGAACACATTTTCTACACAGAAGTTAGAAAGGCAACATTTCAATTGCCATGGTATTCTTTACAAGTGCTCCATAATTAATTAATTTTTCCGATTTAGCTCAATCAGGAGCGTACCAGTTTACGCAGACTACCACAAACTATATGCAGCTTAAATCCACCATTCATGGAGCACAATTTTAACTTCACGAAAATCAATCCATCCGAACATATTATGAATATTCCCTATGAAAACATTGATGTTGCTGTAATCATCAACAACAGTCCTTTAACGATGTACCACAGTTTGCTTTGCCCGGATGTGACCGCAAGATACCCTCAACGTATGTCGTTGATGGGTTTAAGATTTGGTGTGGCATTTTTGATGGAACTAGAGCAACATGCATTTCGTATTGGCTATAATAGTCCGGGAGCATTGGCATCGGTGAATCATTTGCATATGCACCTAGTGCATATCGATACCGATTTATATATAGATAAAGCAGTGAGTGATTATTTTCTAACTGAGATGGTAGGCAAATTTACAAATAGATATATTCCTCTTTAGGAGTTAGAACTCATAGGGGACACCTATATATACCGGCTAAACAAGACTATGCCAACAGAAGCTATATGCTTTGTAATCAATAAAGCTGAAAGCGAAGAAGTGGTTGAATCAAAATTGAAAAGAGTTTACGATTTCATCATGTGGCTCTGTGGACGGAATTTGCCGCATAATATATTCATGACACCGGAACGAACTGGGGCTGCTGATGCGTTGAAGATATTCGTTTATGCCAGATTTGCATTTTGTACTGTTAAGGACGCTAAATCCTACAATATCGGATTTTGTGAACTCTCTGGTTATATACCCGTAGGAGGTGAGTGTGACTTATAATTTAGAAAGATACTTTCTTGTCCATTTAACAAATCATATATAAAATGTATGAATCTATTTATTAAGTAACTACAAATGTTTTTACAGATCAAAAACTTTTTGACAATCTTACAGAGCAGCATGTAGTAGCGAAAATACGCGGGGAATCCGGTGAAGCGTACAAAAATATTTACAATTATTTTAAAAATTAATCAGCCATATTCGGAATAAAAACTCTTGGGAAATTCGCCTCTATCACCATATAAAAAGTTAGGGAAATAGAATAAATTGCCCAAAATTCATTATTCAGAATCGGGCTGCAAAATGCGTCTAGAATACGTTGAATCGAATTTAAATTCAATTGAAAAAAAGCAAAAGAAAAATTTCTCCGAAATTAATGATGATAATGGATTATTTTGTGGTTGCAAACCCTTTGCCAAACCCAGCTCTAGTAATTTCCTTATTATGCTTATATATACGGTAATCAATTTCCTTATCAGTAGATTGATATTTGATTAAATTAATTAGGTCAGTTAAACTCTCCTTGGAAATGCACTCTCGTACGACTTCGAAGAACTCTATGTAGTGATGCAAATTATGACTGAATAAATAAGAAACAGAAGAATGAATTAAAGTAATGTGTGGTGATGTAACAACAAGCTTACATCATTAATAGAATAGGTCCGAGCAATTCCTTTGTTACGTATAAATGATGTATATAAGCACGTGTGTGTTTGCTGCATGCCAAACATTTACATTCACTTAATAATGGCGTAAAGTCTTCTTTCATGCTACAAATAAATATCAGAATTAAATTCAAATAACCAACAAAAATATTGTTTTATTAATTTACCTTTCATCTGTTATATCAACAAAAGGTCTCGAACATTTCTGTTCAGTTCTGTTCGCAGAGTCCACATTGATATTAAAATGGAACGACAATGCCTTAAAATTAGCGGACGCACAATACGCATATGAAGTATCAAATATATCGACACCCAAGCGTATTAATTCCAGCGCAACAATAGGTGTATAAGCACCAGGCATCATCTTCGGTTTGTCCACATCCATTTCATTTTGACAGTGCGCAATCACACCCAGCACCTTATCTGCGGTAACTTCCGTCGCACTCAGGCCATAATTATGAAACCCTTCAAAAACGTAACCACTGCAGACGTTAGCGGCGTTTAATTTGGCGTGTTTTATGGAATTTGAACGTGCGAAAGTATTGTAACCTCCAACAATAGGAACTATAAAATATTTAGATATTTGATACACAACGCTTACCTAAAATATAAATAAAAATACCGAATAATGCTGATTTGTGCAATTTCTCCGACTCACGATGTCGACTATAGCAAAACTCCATAAATTGATTCGTTCTATCTACTGATTTCTGGACTCGCTTTTTTGCACTCTCCAAGTTTGTATCGGCATCATTGAGCCCCTGGTAAATATCTGGCGAAAACGCTTCAACCAATTCCATATACCTATGACAGATTTGGAAAATTATGATTTCTTCAATTTTCATTAAACCAACTGACATACCGGGTTGCAGTTAAAGATTCTTTGCCGCGCCTTGTAAACATGGGCACCATATCCTTTTCACTGTATCCGCTGGGTATTGTTTCGCATGGGTCTCGTATGACAAGCATAGTCGGAAAATCGCTAAAGCCCACATAAGCGCTTAATCCACCATTGAAGATCTTTAACGACTCCTCCATGTGATCCATAGTGGACAACGTCATTTGCAGGGCATGTGTGTCTTCCGTAATATAATCGAACACTTCCCGACTCAGATATGGTATGCTGCCGCCCTATAAGTTGAGACATCATATAAGTTATAGCATGGAATCGCCCAGTCCGTCCTTAAAACTACCTTAGTTGTCTGTAATAGTAACGGTGTCTTTAATTGTTTCCCACCCTCTTTCAGGACTAATTGACCGAGACGTCCTGAAGACTTGCTAATATTCTCAATTACAAATTTCATTATTATTAATCCTTTGGTGGGGGGAATAATTTTAAATTAGTTCTTAAATAAAATTAAAAACAAGCTGCACAACGGCGTACAAAAACAACACATGGTCCTCCTTTTGACGTGTGGTATATACCACCCAGTGTTGATAAATGTGCAGTGCTGCTACTATTTTGTCGCGGGTCCGACTTTATAGTCGCATGTGTAAAAACAAGTTTGCATTGTTTACATTCAGTTCTACTATTGATCCATGCAGCTCAAATATTATTATAAAACTTAAAAGTACTCAAGTAAATTAAAATATTGGGATTATTAATCACTCTTAATAAGTTTTGAGGGAGTAAGAAAGTAATATGTTGCAAAACCTTTTTTTCAGATAATAGATAAAAGCATTACTAATAAAAATATCAAGTTTGATTGGTTTTAGTATATTCATTGTATTTATTAATATATATATAAGTAATTTTTGAAGGGAAAGACCATCGTTAGTTTAGGAAGACCTGGTTGCACTCGGTTTTTCCAATTGGTGTCAGCGGCGCTTAGCAGAGACGACTGGCGTAGGCTAATAATTCGGCAATGGTCAACAATGGCTCTCTGCCAATGGTGATAATGATGAATTTTAATATATATGTAATTCTATTGATTAAAATGATATTTTTTTAAATTTGTGTAGTGTTTATTTTTATTATAGTTTGATTATGATTTATTCATATTAAATTCTTGACTGGTAAACTCAAAATACGATTTGGTGCTATGCTGTATTTTGACAGGTTTGTCAAACATCCTAAGTTTTATAGCTAATTAACTTTGCAATTGCCCATAAAGTGAAGTGCAAGCATTCTCATATAATAAAAATGTATTCTATGTACGGAATATTCATAGGAATCGTTTTTTTCATATTATGCTCAAGCACGATTTAACTTATAGTTTGTAGGTTTAAAAAAAAATTACACACTTAGTTTAAATATTGTTTAATTTTATCAACTAATTTTGAATCTTTTGTTTTCGGCTAAAAAAAAAAGTTCGCAATCTCTTCTAAAATGCGAATTAATGATAAAAGAATGATAAAATAGATCTATTTTATCATTCTTGGGTAACACCTGTCTTCAATTAACTTCTTTGCAGTTTTAGCAGTGAACACAGAGAACCGACACTTAAACGTCAAATTTACTGACGTTTAAAAAAACTGACTTTGTGTATAATTAGTTGCCTATATGGATAGGTTCGTTTATCATGGGTTAACTAGAAAATCAGCCACACTACTACAGTTTTGCATATGTGTAAGTGTGCGCGAAATAAGAGTAATTTCTCTATATTCTCTGGTTTTAGTGCAGCCAGTTTATGAACTGAAACTGATTTTCTACGTCGCGAACACAGTTCAGGGCAGATGTGCAAAAAGTGCAGTCAGTTCATGCGACGCGAACGTTCCTAATCACATAACCCTACGTCTCCACGGGCAATTTTTGATGGCATAACATCTGTCAAATTTGATTGCAATGGTTGGCAATATTTCAATGGTGGGCATTGCAATGTTATGCAATTGTCACTTTGAAAATGCCGTCAAGCAATCTAGTTCGCTGTGCCCACGCTTGAAAAATTTTTTTATTTATACGATGAAGAGGAAAAAAGGAGGAAACCGAAATTCTGGGTGAATCCTTTATTACAAATAATGCAAATGCACAGTCTCCATTCATTTTAGCGTTTTTATTAATTTTATAGATGCGGTAAAACGAAAATGTCCGACGATGCTTCCACTGTGAGCGTCACGAAAAAATTAAAAATGTCTGTCAAACAAACAAAATGACAACTTATTGCAACACAGCACGTTGGCAATTTATGGCATAACATATTTCATAACATAAATTGCCAACTTGAAGCAATTTGGAGTCTCCATTGGCAATTTGCTTGAAATTACCAATGGCATGCCATCAAAAATTGCCCGTGGAGACGTAGGGTAAGGAGGCACAGCATTTTCGGACGGTCAATAACTGCTGGGTTTCAAGCAAATTGCCAATGGCATGCCATCAAAAATTGCCCGTGGAGACGTAGGGTAATAAGCCAATTGAATATGACATTTGCACCTGTCAAAACTTTTATTTGGGTGAATGTAATAAGTTCTAGATATGTTTAGAGGATGTTACATCTTTTGTTTATTTTCCAAAATTCAGATTCTGTTAAAGTTATGAAATGTTATAAATATTTTCCAAAAAATTTGTACAGTAGTAGTCAAAATTCTGGTGTAATAAAATAAGAATTAAAAAAAACTTAAGCAATGTAATACATATTTTATATTAAATACTTTTTCTGAATTTTTCTATACATAAGTCTAGGAGGGCAATTATAAAGGTACATTGCTGTTTTTTGTAAGTTTCCACATTTTCTAAATTTGTAGTAGCATTAACAAAAAAATTTAGACTGAGGGAACTAAAGCGAGAACCAGCTGAATTTATTTTAGAGGTAGAAGTGACAATATATTTATTTTGAAGTGCAGTTGCATTTTCACTGTCGTTGGCTTTAAAATTCAAGTTTTTTATACGGCTGTTTTAGCACTTTCCTTTTATTTTAAAAATTCACATTAGAAAAATGTTCTAAAATGTATAATTTTAAATTATACTATGCGCGTAGTGTGGAATGTATGTATGCATCAGTATATTTACATGCTTCGCAGATCCATTGTGAACTATCATTTCGTATATTTTATGCAGCTGCTTATTGTGCTTTCATTTGTTTTGACAATTTAGAAGGGAAAAATCTGCTGGTACCTACACTTTGTATTCAACTATGACTGTGCGTGAGCGTGAGCTTGAGGTGAGATATAGGAATGGGAATGAAAATCAGTTGCACAAACGGTGCTAAAACGAACGGAACAGAATAGAGCGGTGCGGAGCGGAGCAAAGCGAAGAAGAGTAGAACAAAATTGTGACGGGCGGCAGGATTAGTTTTGCTTCAGTTTGATACGGACGCTGTGTGACCATCCACTAAAAACATTTTTATTTTTACTTATCTCCTGTCCCTTTCCCGCACTTGCAATAACGTTTTAAATGTGAAATAGCAAGAGAATTTTCCCCAATTGTGTACTTTTTTTCATTTGTTTCCTAATTAAGTTTATAATTAAAATTAATTGAAAAATTACATATGACAAGTTGGTTGTAAAGTGCTGAATTCGTGCGATGGAATAATACACATCGTTGTGCCAAAGATTGTGGAAAAAGGTAAAACTATTATAATATCTAGTAACAATAAACAATATGGAATACTATAATTTAATCAAGATACATACATATGTATGTAATAATGGCTTGTTATACAGTAGTACAAGGGGAACATTGTGCTTTGCATATAGGCATTTCTTCAGGTTATTCAAATAAAATAGTTTCTTTTACTTATCAAGCATGTAAAAAGGACGCACATTCGGAAGCAATCTGTTCACTTTTTATCCTATTTTTAATTTATACATTGTAGGGTTACCATCATTTCAAAATTAAAAAATTATAATTCAATAAATTTTGTTTGCAATGCCCAAAAACTCAAGGTAGAACAGGACTAGGAACGTTGGCAACCAGCGGGTGTGAAGTAGTTGTGTGGTCTTTATGGCAAAGACATCACCAAAGAGTAACCAGCATTCTTTGCGGCTTTATCGTAATAAAAGGAATTTGTTAGGAGGAATATGAGCTAAAAAATATATAAATATATTATATTGTTTTTAAATTTTGATATATGTTTTTAATTAAAAAAATCATTTTACGGATCTCTTATAATGTTTACACACATCAATCATTGATAGAACTAACCATTAACATTGGATAGTGAAATCTCTACCTGACTTGAAGCATGTTCTCTCGCAACCTAGAACAGAAAAAAACTGCCTAAATACAATTGTTGTGGTCGTTTTTTTGTTCGACGTTAGTTCGAACTGGTGACACCGAATATATATATATATATATATGTATATATATATATTTTTTTTTTAGATCACCCAATGGAGCTAGTATATATACACATTCCACACCAGTTCCGTGTAAACGTTAATATTGATTAATTTCTTTCGTAAAAACTTGATATGCATAATTTTAACAAACTCGTATTATTTTCATTCTGAGGAATTGGTGTGTATCAGTTTACTTTATGGGTCAATAAAATGAGAAGACACAATGAGTTGTCTCATTTTATTATTATTTTTTGTCATTTCAAATTGATCTATATATATATATATATGAATGCAGTGCAATTTTAGCTTCAATTACAAAAATGTATCTACATGTACATACATGTGTTTTGTTTGGAAAGGACGCATTTTCCTAGTTTTAGGGTGGCAGATAGTTGCCTTACAAACTATTACTAATACATACATACCTGCATAAGGATGTATACCGAACAGGATATTTAATTGCTATATAACTAATAAACTGTAAATATTCCTTTTTCTAGGTAGTCTGTACGTAAAGTAAGGTGCTGGCAACTCTGCTCACTACCTGCACTTACGGATTATTCTGCTTTAGCGCCTTGTGTTGGATTTTCAAATTCAAACATTTTAAAGCGGACAACTACGAGAAAAAAACATAAAAAGAAAACAACTCTCAAAGAAAGCCAGACGAAAAGTAAGAGAGGCAACTCACAGTGCATTTTCGTAACATTTTAAGAGCACATACATATATGTATGTATTTGAGTCCAATGCCGAATCAAAAAGGCAAAACCAAAAGGCAAAGCAGCAAAATAATAGAGCGACGACCAGCAGCAGCAGCAGCAACCTCAGCCGCAGTTTTCAACCACAGTCGTCGCAGCCGCAGCCACAGCCAGCATAAGCATTTGTGATTGAGTTGCTGATTGCGCGGCATTGTAGGGTTAAAAATTTTAAAATAAATTTCTATTTGAACAACTCCCCTGGCCGCAAACACCGTCGCCTTAGCGGTAGCACGTTTTCCTTTCCTAGCAGGCAGGCTAGCAGACAATAAGACATACATTCATACGTACATTCATACATACATGCATACATACATACAGACAGACAGACAAAGCTAAACATCGTGTAAAATCGTTTTTCGTTTCTTATTCGTTGTATGTCCGTCTCTATGAAAAGAAAACTCGTATGTAAAATCCTACCGCCTCCTGCGATTTAGATCAGTTCAGTTGAGTTTAGTTGAGGCAGTTGGTTGAGTTCAATTCAGTGCGGTGCTGTGTGGTGCGTTATAGTCTGTAAATAGTACGCGGCGCGATATTATTACGGTGGCCAAAAAGTATAAAATTATTAAAAATATATTGGATAACTTGGTCTTAGTACAAGAATCGAATCCATACAAAAGGAAAACGAATAGAAAATTCAATTCAAACGGAATCAAGTACTCTGCTGCTGTACTCAGCAGAAAACAGAGAAATAACCAATAAAAATAAAATAGGAAAGCGGGCAGGCCTTGCTAAGCAAGGCAAGTTGCCGACGACGACGGCACCAACAACTACAACATCAACAGCAGCCACATTCAGAGAAAGGCAATAAGAATAATAAATTATACTTTGCTATAATAAGAAAAAATATAAAAATATGTAATAAAATACGAGCAAAAGGCAAAGAAAACTCAAGTGAAAATTTACGAAAACACACAACATTGCATGGTGGAGAGAACAGTGGAATTATAAAAAAAAAATAGAATAAAATAAAAGAAACGGATAAGGAAAAAGAAAAACAACAGCGACAACACATTTAAAAATCATACGAAAAGTGCAATTGGGAAATATTTAAAGGAAATCAATCAAGTTTTTTAGAAATTTTAGGAATACATACATGCCTTCGTACAATTGCGAACCAAAATTAGCAAAAGAATAATTTATGCATTTTAATTTGTATATAAAATAAATGAAGACCTTACAAATTGTAAACAGGAATCAAAATCGAATAGTCTCGTCCTCTTAAGCAGTCAAGAGAGGCGAATAAAGAAAAATAATTTACATCACAGAAATAGCTATAATGAGAATAATGTGCCATTTTATATAAATATATAGCTAAAATAATATAATAATAAAAAACAACAACAAACACAATAATTAAAGGAAATTAAAGTAAACACAACTGAAGCGTGTTTCAAAAGCGAACAACTCCTTAAAATAGCTTTAATATTAGCAAAATAGAAGAATTCTCTAATTTAAGTATATAAAGAGAAAATATAAGTATAGATTACTCTGTATTTGCAACAGTATTATTAACACGTATCACAATCCTCCCCGCAACACTAATTTACCTAAAAGATTCAGCGAAACATAATTAAACGCAAGTGAAAACAATGTCCTGCATCTCAAGCAATTTTAGCTCCTTTTTTCTAAACTCATTGAACGATCCTTCGGAATTTGCCAAGTATCTGAGCAATGGGGAGTTGAAATTTTCATCTTTTGAGGATTTCCAAGCATTTGGTTCGGGTACCCAAGCACAAGCGCAGCAGCAGCAGCAACAGCAACAGCAGCAACAACAACAACAGCAACAACAACACCAACAGCAGCAGCAACAGCCTTCACAACAACAGTATTCCTCGCAACAACTAAACGGCAACCTAACATATTACAACAACAGTACCGTTAATAATAATGGCAGCAACAGTAGCAGCAGTAGTAGTAGCAGCAGCAGCAGTGGTGGATGCGCTATCGCCGCAGGAGGTCCAACCGGCGGTGAAGTATTTAGCAGCCCTCACCTGGACACCAATAATTATACGCACCCGTTAGCGCAACATCATCAGTCTCCGCAGCAGCAGCAGCAGCAACAACAGCAACAACAGCATCAGCAGCATCATCATACGCATCACCCGCAGCATTATGTTCATGGGCATGCACAGGCTCAAACGGCGGGCATAAACTTTCATCAGAATCATTTCGTCTCCCATCACAACCTTCCCACAAATAACACTCAGAACCCGCAAAATTATATCCCCCAACGCTGGCCCACTGCCGCCACGCCTGGCACATCACATGCAACACTTCACAATAATCACCTGAGTACCCCTAGTGCCCATACGGGCGCTCAACATTTCGATGGTTCCTTTGAATTCCTAAAATATCTGCGTCACTCCAACGACTACAGTGATCCTGGCGACGCTTCAAATACAGCATCACCTAATTCACCAACAAACGCGACCATATCCAGCCAACAGCAACAACCGGCTTCCAGCCTAATCGATTTAGACAGTAGCACCACGCACAAGTCGCGCTCCTCACGCAAAGTAGCTGCTTTGTTATCTTCGGTTTCGCGCTCATCCAACAATTTCGACTCCACGTTAGACGTCTTCGATCATGACTCCAAACACACCGTTTTCGATCTACACCACATGACCAACAGCTCAAACTCGAACGAGTCCTCGCTGGAACTGTCTGGTTTAGGTTTCTCCAACTCACATTTGAATGCTTCCAACTCCAATACTTCTTCGGAGGGTGCTGCGGCAGGCAACTCCGATTTCTCAACGCTGAATTCAGCCTCCAATGCTCCTAAGCCATTGGCCAGCTTTACTATCAAAGAGAATTTCGAAGTTCATCCATCGCATAAGGTAGAGGAGGGCATCTTCCAGCATATGAATAAGCTCCCATCTAAGAAGAAAGATAATCTAAAACAGTTGGGTGTGCGCTTTACCGGTCAAATGACACTGGTGGATAAATCGATAGTCGTCGAGAACTTTATTAAATTCTGCCAAGTATGTATATATTCATTTAAATATGTAATTATATTTTATAATATATTAAGTATCTGTGTGTGCGGGTACATCGGGCTAAAATGTAGTTTTCGCAATTTCCAATTTAAAATGCTCATACATACATATTTATTATATTTATATGCATGTACAAGGATACACTTGGATGTGTGTGTGCATGTACATTTAAACACACTCACACTTATCATTATAAATTGTTATAACACCAGAAGCAGCAGCAGCACCACCAACAACAACAACAACAACAACAACTTCAGGGCACCATCAACATATGAGTACATGATGTTGCTGTAATACTGTGTTATTGCCGTTGTTGATATTGTCGTTGTTGCTGCTGATGCTGCTGCTACTGCTGCTACTGCTGTTACTGCTGAGTGGTGTTGATGGGATAACATGTAACCTTATTTTGGTAAAGTTTGTGGCAGTAGTGAGAGAATCATTACAAAATTTGAGTCCATAGACTGTTTACATGTCCTTCGACCATATTCCATTCCTGCTGCCACACAGCAACCAACCCCTCCGATATTAAGCTAGACATTAATTTCACAAACGAAACCCCCCATTTTCTCCCTTCTCTCACACTCCACATTTCTGAACTACACATCATCAACACACACGCGCACCATTTACTCTTACACATTGATAATAATTTTAAAATTATATATGTATGGATATACATATACGTCCGTGTTGGGTACATACGAGTGTGTTTAGCGAGTAAGGCCGATGTTACACCTTCTTTAATGGAACATAGGGGATATTGAGCGCACATCAAATGGAAGAAAATTGCATTATAGAACTGTGCTGTTGGAGTTGGTATAAATTAAACGACTTCAAGACAAAAAATGCACTTCATCCATAAGTTGAGGCGTCAGATAGTAAATAAAACTAGCAACTCAAATTATTATATCTATATAATTATGAGTTTCTAATATTGAACGAGGATTGCATTATTGATACATTTCGTTGCTTGGATTTATTTTTTGATTTTGATTTGTTCGTATCTTAGAGTTTCCGTCCTACAAATACAAACCGATTCCAGGCTGCTATATCCCTTGATATTGTTGTTTTCTGAACGAGATGAAAGCAAAGTGCAAGAGAGTGAACAATCAAAATTATTGAGTTCAGTTTTGTGTTGTTGTGCTCTCTAACTACCTTGAATATAACTGCTTAGCCGTCAATATGCAGAAAGTATAGTAAAAATAAAAGAAAACCAGAATTGCCTACTCTCAATTGATCAACAAGGGGGGGTACATTAGACAATTTCTTTATGAGGGTCAGAAGAAATGTTTGAACAAACTGATAGCTGTACTTTGATCAGTACGAATTATAAATGTAACAGGTAATATGATCACTGCAACAAACTTTCGTTATAGCCATTTCGATATCGTTTCATAATGTATGAGTAAAACTATACAGTTTGAGTTATACTTATCAGGTTGTTTCGCTCATATTCATACACTTCAAGCGTACAATACATTTTTAGATATAGATCAAAGAAGCGGATTGTAGTATATAGGTACGATTAAAATTGCTTCCTTCAATTGTTTGCTGAATTGACATTTTTTTATACATCTCCTTAGCTGTAGCTCTTCCATTTACTTTTCATTTTAGTATGATTTTGTCGCTGGTAAACCACACAGGTTTTAGGAACAGCGTGTGGCCGCGACCTAATGGATGGGTATATTAAGTTACGTCTGCTCTGGTATGTTCTAACTAAATTGGCAAATACAAAAATGGCGAACAAAATAGATATAAATATGTACATAAATATACCGAAATATTAAATTTCGCCTTTGAGACGAATTCGAAAAGGTCGAGTCAAAGTTGAATTGAATATTTGCGATTGTTATGGATTTTATTCTTGATTGCCATTCGATTCCAGGTATATATTTTTTAAAACTCGTTGACTACGGATGAGAAGTACAGTTTTCTTTTAAAATATTACAAACTTCCAGAAATATGCAGTCTCGAAATGTGTTTATTTTGCCCATTTTAAAATACTCGTGTGTTGTACTACTATCATCAGAATCCTTTCCATATGGGGTGAAAATTTGAATTTCCAAAAGGGTTTAAATTACCAACACTACGGAAACAAAACAAAATCCACACAAACAGTCAAAATGCTATCAAGAAAATATCCGTTTGTGCGACTACGCTACTTGATGCCACCTACCACCTCACATTCCCACATTCTCACACCACCACACACACACATCTCCATATGCAACACCCTCGTCCGCACTCGCAATCATTATCAACACTAGAACCCCAACCCCCACTATGAAATGTTGTACCAACTTCACTATCACCACTTGACTTGCGTCCACCACACGTAATGAGTGCGGCGATGCTGAGGTGCAGTAGTGGTGGGGCGTTGGGCGCCATGTGTATGAGGTGGTTTTGGCGCTGCTGTTGTTGTTACTTACTAAAGCTCTGCCTTAGGTAGGCAGCGACATAAATTTAGTTGGCGCACAACACATACACAGCCACACACGTATAAACATACACAACCATATATGCACACACACACACACACACATATATGGTGGTATCATCCTTCGCATTTTCGCAATGCGCACACACACACATATGCACATACATATGCATATCAATTGAAAGGTGGTTAGTTTGGGGAATAAGGCCTCAAGAAATTTCACCAAAATATACATGTACACTCTTGTCATTCCTTTGCTCTATTGATTTTTAACATAATCAGTACCGAAATACACACATTTCCGCCATGTGTGTGTATGATGATAAGTTGTAAGTCGACTGTCGTACGGTTGAACGGGTTGGGCTTACATGAAATTGTAACCCTTTGATGGCTGGCGTAATGGCTTCATTGAAAGTTGCTTTCTGCCTTGTTGTTGTACCTTGTACCGCAAGAATGATGGGGTATTGGTATACTAATTTTGTGCAAATGTTTGCTGTACTCAAGAAAGGAGGCGTGGCAGGTATGTATATATGTGAATTAGCATCACTCCCTGAATCGTTTTAGCCATTTCCGCCTGTAGACAATTTTTCCTGTTCCAAGTCATTTATTTATTAATGGCCCTTGTCACAATCCACAATGCCAATGGACAAGAATGGAAACCCAGATTTGCTATATGAACAACTGTGAACCTCTATTGCCCGTCTATTGGCGAGATATATGCATGCATACGCCTATCTAGTGATATCCAAATAAGATTTATAGACAAACATTTTGCATTAATTATCATGGTAGCCCAAAGATAATTTCCAGAAGAGCAAATACATTCCCACTCAAGATTTATATAAGAGTTCTCAACGATATTGGACATGATAGCGCGCATATATAAAAAGGCCAAACCCTTGATTGATAATAATTGATTTTCTCTTGATTCCACGAAGCTACATTCACATTTATCAAAATTTTACAAACTAACCAATGGAAAGAGGAAGATTTTCCAAACGAATGTCTCAAGCGTAGGATTCCTTTGTCGGATTTGAAACTGAACATACTTCCCGATTTGTTGAAGCTTCCCAAAGACCCATGAACCTTCGTGAATTCCAATTAGCTCCATTTTAAGAATCGAATATTTGTGGATGTGAAAATGACCTGCCTATTTTTTATGTGGTGTTCAGTGCTAGTGCTCTGATCCCGTGTAAAATTTCGTCGAAGGATCTTGTGTAGGTATCCAGTAATTGGTTAATTATGGGCGTGGCGATAGTAGTATGGTGTCCATATTTTGCAGACGCACTAGTATGGACCCAATGTACGCATTCGTCATCATCAATATGAGCACAGCTAGACTAATTTTAATTTTAGTCCCGAAATGTCTTATATGGAAAGTGGACATGTCCTTTTAACTGATCAACCCTATTTCTTGCAGATGACTTTGCAATGCCCACATGCTTTTTCACATCATATTTCGTCTATAAATATTAAGTTATGAATGTGTGTTAATAGTTGGAGTGGCAGTAAATATTTATATATCGCCAACATTGTATGGTCTTGTAGTAGAGCCTACATAACTGCCAGATTGGGTTACTATACCATCAATTGGCCAGAAGTAATGGTAATTTTAAAAAAGGTGCCTACAGTTGCATGTATAGGAGGTAGGCTGGTCTTTGTCCAAATGGACTCATTTATCTATCTATTTGATTCTGTGTTATGGTCCAGGGAATACTTTTTCAAAGTGTCATTAAGATGTCTCTAACGGTGTTGGAAAAAAACAGCCCACAGACGAACAAAATCCTAATTACTCAGATAGAGATTCTGATAATTTGTGTATATGCATACATGTCCACACGTACCACGCCTCCTTCTGGTAGTTAAAAGACAGCTCAATCCCACAAACTTACTATAATGCTTTTCCCCTTTTAAGGGTAAAGGGTACAAAAAGCCAAAATTTATGAACGAAAATTTCATCAAAAAACCTGCAAAAGTTGAGGAATTTCAAAAACAATGCGCTTGCGAAAGAATGTGTGTCTATATACATTTGTATATCCATATCTATACATGTATATATGTATATTATCTCTGGTATACATACTCGATATGAGCAATAAGGCAACAAATATTTAACCATGATTAGTCTAAAGGCAATGCCTTCCTTGGAAATTCGTATACTTATATTATATTGAATTTCTCAAGAACTGCATTTAATGGGCTTGAATGTGTCGAATTCTATGTCCCAGAGCATACATAATTGAAGCGGTGAAATCGACGACTCCAAATTGATTGAATGCTTCATGGTGGTTGGGGGTGTAGCAGTGTATTGCGACAAACAAAAAAAACACACTGCCTTAGAGTCTACAGGCTTTTGCCTCTGATCCATCCGCAAATTACTGAGCTGTAGTTCCAGAGTCCTGAAGACATGGTCGTCGTGCGGTCGATAATGTTACATATTTTCTTCACCCGCAAACAAGTACCTCACAGTTTTGAGTGTATATCTGACTGTGTCCTTCATGTACACATCAACTTGCTACAGTACTGGTGTATACCCAATAATCTCCCCTTAACTATAACTATACCAATTCTTTCACATGCTAGGATCCCTGCCTCACTTACTTTCTCCTACACTATCATCTTAAGTTTACGATAACAAAGATTTAGGCATCTTTATCGTAAGGAGCATATGGAGATCATTATATGTAGGGTTGACGCCTTCTCTAAAATATACCTTCAATTTTCATTGTTAGAGCTCTCGTGGAATATTGCTCTTTAATATTAACTCATCATTTGAATTGACCGTGTCCTTATTTCATTGGAACAAGCATCCGCCTAACATATGCGCCCATTCGTGTTCGATGTGCTTTGGTTGCTATAAAATCCCTTGCGGTGTGGGGAAACGATTTACCATTAAATACTTTTACAGACCTTATTTACCGCCGGAAGCAGTTCTCTATGTTTCTTTACTCGGTGAACTTGTAAGAGCGGAAATTGTTCGCTGCATGCTTCCTTTTCGTGTCGTAGTCCATCGCCCCACGTATGTCCACAATAAGCCTAACCATGTATATGCAGACTTTACGATCCAGTATGACTTCAATCTATTTAATTGATCTGTTCTGGGAGTGCCTTTCAAGAAGGAAGTATAAATCAGCAGGATTTTGTGCTTTCTCAAAAAAAGGACAGATATTTTTAAGTGGATTTACATCCAAACTTCAATTAATGGTCACTTTTATTGGTTTATTTGCAACATTTTGCATCTTGACCGCTCTTTAAGTGAGGCGCCAAACTTCTCTGAGGCAACTATACCATCAGCACCCCATTCCTGCTGTCCTTTTAAATAATTTGTTGACAGCCTGTTCTACAGAAAACCATTCTGAAGGCACTTGAAGGAATGTGGAGCACCCACATTCACTCATTTGGCCAAAATCGTTCTGCCGCATATGTAAGTACCATAATTTTTCCCGGAACACCTGAGTGTTCTATTTTAAATGCGCTTTGTTTATCATTTTGTAACTGTTTATATCGTAGTCTATTGACCTAACCTCATCATTAACTACTTTGTTTTTTGTTTATTTTCCAGGAATATGATATAAAGGACCATCGGCCGTTCCTCTCATTAAATCAAAGCGGCTTGAATAAACCCGAACAAATAAAATTCGCACGTTATCTTGGTCAAGGATTGCCAACGTTTACACTCTTCTGCATTTATAGTAATTTTAAAAATTTATTCTGCACAAAACGTACGGAAATGTAAGTTTAATCCTGTCCGCGATGGTGCCCCGCAGACACGGTTTCGTAGCCGAAATTCGGATTTGTTTCATTGGTCTTAGTCTGGGTATAATGGGGGGTTTTCTGGAAAATTGTCGAATCACAACAGTTTCAAAAAAAAAAATTCAGAAGTTGTCGGGCTCACCGATTTAAAATTCCAGGTCAAAGGTGAAACGTTCGAAATTGAAAATGGCTACTAACAAAACTGGGTACTCGGGGCTTGCGGGCTCTCTGAAGTGGGTAGGTAAAATGGCTGACAACCATCGGGTCGTCCCAATTAGCAATAGTGCCGCTTTGATGCCATATCCTCGCAAGCCTAAAGATGGCCGGAGTTGTTTACAAATCTGGTTAGGTCAAACTAGAATAATGCTCCAGACTCTCTAGAAAATGACTTCCGAAATATTTGAGTCTCAAGCGAGCAAGGACTGGGCAATCACAAAGAAAATGGACGACTGTTTATCTCTCTTGTGGGTGTTTGCAGCTCCTGCAATGAGCATTGAACGAAACGGCCATTTTTTCAGCGTTCATGCCGATAGTCCAATGTCCTGTGCCGACTATACCATACTAAGGTTTCTTTATTAAGAAGTTGTTGGTTTATTAAGAAGATGGGTCGTTGGTTGGTTTATTAAGAAGATGGGTCGTTGGTTGGTTTATTAAGAAGATGGGTCGTTGGTTGGTTTATTAAGAAGATGCGTCGTTGGTTGGTTTATTAAGAAGATGGGTCGCTGAGGTCAAACACTCGATATTCAATGTGGAGGCTAACGAAACTTGGTACTACGAGGCTTTCGGGCTCGTTGATTTAAAAGTCAAAGAGGTCAAAGATGAAACATTCGAAATTCAAAATCGTGCTTAACAAAACTTGGACTTGTAATTTTTTGGAGTTACTTATTTAAAAAAGAAGAGTATACTGAGACAATTTACCAGGTTTATCACAATCAAAATCGACTATAACTTAAAACGTTTCAAAAATTGTATGCAGCAATACAAGAATCATCACAGGAATTCTGACAGGGCACTTTAGGCTGAAGTTCTACCTAACAAGGCTGGGAATTTACGCTTAGTGGGGTTTGAAAGTTTTGCCGGAAAGAGAATGAAACCGCGAAACTCGTGCTGGGATTATTCCCAGGACCTAATGCACACACGAAGAAGCATTTGGGGAATCATCTAATACCAAATGAGGAAATAGACCTTACTATTATATATAAAATAGGCTTACTACTAAAATTATCGAAGAAACTGTACTCAGAGAAATATATATGTATATATATATATATATATTTATTTATTTCTGAACTCAAATGAATAATTCATATGAAGTTATATATTTTGATCAATTGACCAGACCCAGAAGGAAGAAAACTTCATTGTTACGATCAACAATAGTAACGATTTTTTCGACAGTTTCAAAATTTGACTTTTGGCAACGAACCGCATCTGCTGGCAAACCACGCAAATCGCTTGGCTGGAATCAAACTGAATAATATAGTGCATTTAATTGAAATTTTTATTATTAATTTTTCCAGTTACACAAAAGATGGCTACAATTTGCCTTATATACTCGACAAAACCAAGCGCTTCCTATCCAATACAACAGCTGGTAAGTTCCTCCTCCTGCTCCCCTGGCATCTGCCTAGTATTGCCTATGTTCATAGCCAAATAGATTCGGCTATTGTGTATTTGCATGTTGGCTAGCTGTAATCCGTTGTAGACTTTTATATGTATCCCTAGTTGCTGAGACAGTCTAACAACGCTTCTTTCTCTTTTCCATCGCTCGAAAAGTGTGTCAAGAAATGTTGCTAAATTTATTGAATGTACACATTTCACATTTCTCTTTATTTCACGTTTATATTTCAATGGTAAACACAAATATGTAATTAATTAGATATTGTATTTTGTGCATTTGTATAGTATATGTATGTATATGGACGAGTATGTACACCAAATACACACCCATGCACACACACACACACACACATTCACAGTCCTGCATTTTAGATTCGAACAACAAAATTCATTTTGCAGGACTCATTTAGAATGATTTTGTAAATAAACAAAAGAATTTCAGTTTATTATTTCTGTATGTTCAGTTGCATTTGAAAACAATTTTACATTTAATATTATTTTATTATTTGTAAAACTTTTATAGGCAGTACCACGAATAAACAAAATCATAGTGCATCAACACCACCACCACCTCCTCCCTCACAACCGCCGATGACAATGGGTCCAACTATATAAAAGAGAGCATGTTTACAAAATCGTTTCATATTTGAGCGAACTAACAACAAAATATAAAAAAAGAGCTGACACAAAACAACAGAAAATAAGTTGGCTACTTGTTTGCGTTATTTTAAATTAAATGTTTTATTTTGTTGCCATCCAAATTTATGTATTGCCTTAACCAAAAACATATTATTTCTACATACTATTATGATATACGTATATTTTACAAAAATTATTTTAAAATCTTTTTTATTCTTTTGTATCATAAGAGTACGTAATTTTTATAATTGTATCGTTTAGTTCCATATAAGCCCAAATCGTCCACAGGCAGTATCTACCTTTTTTTCTCTAGTTTTGCTATTTGCAATTTTTTCGACTGCAAAACTTATACGCAGAGCATTCGCTCTGTCGCCCTGTCGCCCTGTTATTGTTTTTGTTATTGTTGAAATGAAGAACAAATCTATCCAGAGTAAATTGTTGCTGTGAAGCTACTCGTATCAATACAAAAACATGTGAAAGAGGGTGCAACAAGACCAGAGTAATTGCTTTGCGTGGAAGTTCTGCAGTTCTTGATTATATTTTGTTGGTTGGAAGGGCCGCCCACAATGAGGGTTTTGGGTGGCAAACCTACCCCTACCCTCTACACCAAGACTGGAAGTACATTCATTTTTTCTTATATATCAACAAATTTACGCATAATTTTTTATTCAAAAACCCTCAATGGGAACATCGGGCGAGCGATCCTTCTGCCTAACCTGTGCCAAATACAAAAGGTGGCAACTCCAGTACAACTTAATGAATGTGTTGATTGGGTTATGCGTGCATCAAACAAACGAATGAAGTGACAGGAAATTTCAGAAATGTTGGACCTTTGGAACTATGCGATACAATTTGAATGTATAATTAGATAAAAAATTGTAAAATTTCTATGCAATGTTATATCTTGATGAGATATTATTACCATTTATAAATTTTTATATATATAGATACATGCTTATATATGTTTTGCATTTTTTTGTAATTTTGCTATTTGTATGCGACATTCAAAATTTTTTGTTTCAAAATATAGAACAATTCAAAATAATTGAAGCCAAAAGAATTTCCAATTTTTTCCCCCGCCCGAATAGACTTTAGTTTATATATTCGATTTCGTAGTTAATATTATTGAACACTACAGACTCAAGCAATACACATACATATATAATTTAATTGATATGCTTCCGTTGATCGCTTTCGGCATTAGGGATTTTACTTAGGTCTAGAGAGTTTATGAATGCATGCTCAGCGGCTAAATATAGAAATAAGCAGGCTTTTGCCTGCCGCACAATTTTATATGCAACACAGCACAACACACAATGCTAGAAAACAGACAAAAGTTTAAAATTATTGTTTAACAAAAAAATGAAAGAAGAGAAAGAAACGCCAACAATACAGCGTGAAGATATTTGCTTATTTTATATTTTAATCCATCAGCATACAATGCGCTTGCATATTTGCTTATTACATGCAATTCAGAAGTGGAATGAATGTTCTTCTTGCTACTTTTAACTTTTTGAATACGAATAAAATTTCTATCACTTTACAATCTGTGCCCACACAAAAGAGTCTCTAGTAGTTGCTTTTGAAATATTCACGCATTGCTTATAGTACCTCTGCCGCGTGTGCGTACGCATGTGCGAGTACGAGTATATATTGTATGTACATCCACAGATTCACATGTCTTTTGCAGATTTAAAGAATATGGTGCATCAGCAGTCGAACGATGGTGCAGACTTCGCAGCGAGCAACAGCACAACCACAGGCAGCGCCACCACAAGTGGCGAGCTGGTCAAATGCGTATTGCCGAAAGTGCTTGAGAATTTCGGAATTTATGAGAATTTCGATGTCCACGAAACGCATCGCATCGAGGATGGGGTCTGTACGCATATAACTCGCTTACCGCCCAAAAAACAGGAAATCCTTAAACAGTTCGGTATTCAGAGTAAGGGTAATCAATCCGTAACCTATTATGAAAAGTACATAATCGTCGAAAACTTCATCAAATTCTGCAATGTGAGCAAATGTGAACCAAATATACGCTGAATATTATACATCTAGTCAATATACTTGTATATACAGACACACTTCTATGTATATAGTTCATTTCATATAAATTTAACTCACTAATAAGCAGATTACTGAGGCGCATATTAACAAACAAAACAAAAAAGTAAATTAAAATGTGGCCGTGGATAAATTTACATGAAATGACCTATATAGCGGGTCGTGGGCTTGTTCTACGTTGCCGACAAGCAAGCTCCACACTGGAACAATCCGCTCCTTCTTCGGCCTCGGTGCTCTTGCTGCCTTCATTACAACTTTCGATTTACTTTTATTTGCAGGAGTATAAGGTCATCGATCACAGGCCATTTTTGGACTTTCAGGAGAGTGGTCTACCAAAGTGTGAGCAACTTAAATTCGTACGATATCTGGGACAGGGATTACCAAATTTGACATTAAACAAGATTTATTTGTCATTCAAGGATGTGCTGGGTTTGAATCGCATTGAGAAGTGAGTGGTTTGGTTTGTGGTGGCCTCATTCATAAGATTTCATAAATATATTTGTGATTGCGTATGATTATTTTACGTTTTTGGTTCTTTGTCTTCAATTCGCAGAATAACTATCGATGGCTACAATTTAGATATAATTTTGAAGAAAAAAAAGAAAAATCTCTACAATCGCATGCACGCTGCAGGTAACTTGTGAAACAATTAAATTTTAAATTCTCCTATAAATTGGTGGCCGATAAATAGCAAATTTTTGAATTCAACAGTTCCTATATGATGCGCTTCCGAAAACACCCACGAAAACTATCATTCAATTACAGTTCATAGAGAAAACACCGAGGCGTCTCGATCGGCGCCTAGCGACAGCTTCACCTCTTGACAATAGCAGCGCTTGCACTCACCTCACGCCGCCATTATTGTTGCTGATGTGTCGTGCATACGAAGTCTTGAGGGGTGGTGGGTGGGTGTGTGTGCGTGTGTCGTCGTTGACCAACGCGCTGGAATGAGTTTGTTCATATTGCGGCGATTGGAAAATTTGTGTGTGGTATATGAATACTTCCTGGAACTGGACCAGAAACTGTTGTGTCTTTCAAAATATAAGCAAACAATTAAATGCTAACATAAGTGCTAAGATAACAAAAAACAAACAAAGGTTTATATATAAAATGCAAACTTTAATATTCAATGAGAAATTGTTATAGATGAGAAACAAAAACAAAACAAAAAATGAGCAAAGCTACAAAATTACGAAACAAAGATTAAAATAATTTCAAATTAAAGAGAAAAATTTATAAAAAAAATCGAAAAAAGCAAAAGCAGCTGAAATGCATTAGCATATTAAGTCAATGAAAAAATTAATAAATTATACAAAATAGCAAAGGAACATTATCTCAAAATATTTAAATTATATGAGTATAAATGCAAACAAAATCAAAAGAAAAAACAAAAACAAAAGAGGAGCATGAAACTCTATTCTCAATATTGATATGTATAATATCATATAACATAAGACACCAGTACCGGGTAAGAAAAGAAAGGTAGAAGTAATGGAAGAAACCAACACACTGGACAGGAAGGCGAAAAGATTCCGAAATCCTAACTGAGCATGGGGATATTTTTCTATTGGATCCAAATGGGGGGGGGGGGCTTTGAGAGGTAGCCACAGTTACATGACCAAAGCAGGGCTTGGTATATTAGTATGTGTCTTATTTCCCTAAATCCTTTCATTTCGAGTTTCGTGTAGTTTACACCATTTGTTTTAACCCTCTGGGAATACTACTGCTGCCACTGTAGCAGCAGCGACACTTTTGCTTTATATTGCGGCCTTCCCATCTTTCCAGTATCTCCCTGCTGCAATGCTTTCTTAGTCAGTGTGTTTGTTTTTCTCTGATTCTTTTTGTTTTTTTGCACGGTACTGTAATTGCATTAAAAAATTAAATATAATTTAGTTGAATTCTTAGCACTACTCAGTGTGGGGATATGAAGTATAATGTATGTATATGTAGATAACACTTAATTAGTTAAAATTATTTTCCGTTTTCATCGTGTGCGACATGTTCACTGCAAGAAGAGCAAACATTTATAAAATTATAATATTGTTTCCTTTAACTTAGACACCAGGTTTTTGTTGACTTTTTATCTTTTCTGTCTGTCTTATATTTCAACAGTTGCACTTTGTTGTTTCACTCGTTAAATAATAATTAATGAACAAAAAACAAAATAGTTTTCCCGATTTGTTTGTTGTTACCATGGATGGTATGGTGATATATTTAATATATATGTATACGCTTCGCTTCCACTCACATATGCTTATTCGGCATTTTTGCGTCAATCAGAAAATTTTTTGTTTTTAAATTTGATTTACACTTCTTTCACTTTCACTTTCAGTTTTAGTTAAGTGAAAGGTAAATTGGGATAACTGCATAGCTAGCTGCTTTTTGTAATCTTTGTTTTATAAACGACGCGTGCCGACGTCGCATTAACGCTCGTAAAACACCAAATGTCGGAGTAAAATAATCAAAAGCCCTTGTTCCAAAAGATTATGAATGAAACCAACAACCAACAAAATCAATGATTAACATAATATTCCTATATACAATACTTGAAATTATTGATAGAAAAAAACGTAAAATACATATTGTAATAAAGATAAACTATATACATACATACATATTATTCTATATATATATTATATATTATCATCAATATTAATTGAAATATATAACAGAAGCATTGTGTCAAAACCAAAATCGTTGTATTTTTATGAAAAGGAAAACACACGGCAGGAAAACGTTTAAAAAATTGGAATTTATTTGCAAATAACAGCAATAAATTTAACAATTCATTAAAGTTCGGCAGTAAATGCAATGAATTTAGAAAACCACATTGATCGTAGTAATATGATTGCCTAAATGCTTACACATTCGAATTTTGTCAAAAGAGATGCAAGCGGGCGCGACTCTTTTTCTTAGTTTTTATATATAAGTTACTATGTAGGAGTTGTCCACCATAACAGAGAATAAACGTCGATGCACCTAAGATTTGCTTTTGCTAGCAGACAAGTCCTTTTCCATGGCTCGCTGCTTGGCCTTCTCGTAAATTGGCAATAGCTGCCCCTTTTCACCCAACATTTTCAGCAGTTCCACAATGAATGGCAAGTAATTATGTTTACGGCGTATATTCTCGATCTGTAAATAGTCAAATTAGTATTATTAACACCCTCCACCATGACTTTACTGCCCTCAACTTAAACAATGACAAGGATTATACTCTATAATGAAATGACAGGAATTTTGAGGAATTTATGCATAGGATTGAATAAATACACACCGTTTTTATTTCAATTTGGACTGGTGTGTTTTAGTGGACCTACCTTGTAGCGTTTGCGTTTCTCAACTTCGATTTCAATTAATGAACGCAATTTGACGATTTCACTCTGACGATCATCGTTCGACAGCCCAGCAGTCGTGGTTGCGTTGTCACTCTCCGACAACAGTTTATCGATTTGGCGCTCGTAGATCTTTTGACGGTCCGTAACCAGAGCCATTAAATTGAAATGTATCTCGTCCTCGCTATATTTTTGCATGCGTTTCTCTATTATTGGGCGAACAACTTCAATCCAATTTTGACCGGAGGCGACTACACCAAGATCCACCGGGCCTTCTTTGAGTCCATCGAGCTCGTACAGACGCCCATCTATGGGTATATAGCCAATGAAGTGATAGACGGCTTCATCCTTAGCGGCGTTCTTTGAGTCAAGTTCAAACAACGTCTGGCGGGCGAAAGAGTTGTGCACTGTGCGCATTTGAGCGGCATTACTGAGCGACAATCCCTTGTTATAGGGATCAAAGGATTGACAGAATTCTTTAAAAGTGGTCAATGTTTCACCCAATTTAATATCGCCGTGATTGCAATTAAGCAAAATGCTTAGAATTGCTTGAGTAGCACAGGCGTTATTGATTACTTGCTTTGCAAAGAAAATTTTTTCTAATCGATTATCTCGAACAATCGATCCAGCGGGCTCGTCATCATGCACCAACTTGAAAAGGAAAATTAAGCCATGTATTGGCTCCAGTTTTTTGAACAATTCCTCATCAAGTGTCCAAATTTCTTCCACCTGCACACCTTCACAACCTACAAAAGGCAAGTGGTATTGCTTATATAGAAAAGCCGGTTAATTCTAGAAACATTTTCAATTTCTTACCGAACTCCCTAATTAATTCAGTAAATACACCAGGATCACTCTCGATTAGGCACCAATTCCCTGCAACTTCTGACATCTTCCTCTTTTGTTGTTGTTTTTGAAATCTTTGTATTATAATATATTGGGAAGTTTTTTCTGACCAGGTATTGTATTGAATTTCAATGATAGTTCTATTAAATAAACACTTTCAATTCAATTTGGCACCAACACACAATTGAGCAAAACCTACCTTCGCAACAAACAGTGACATATCAAAATTAAGTCTTTCTCTAAACCGATAGCAACGCCATCCTTTTTTGGGCAATTTGCTTAAACTATCACCAGAGATGCCACATTTTCCTAAAACTCTGAAAATTAAATAGAAAACTCGAAATTTTTTCAATATTTTAAAACCCCAATCAAACAACAAGTATATCAAAATAATTACTTGCTATTGCTATTATGAATATAACTAATATTCGAAAATTTGAAGGATATTTTATTTGGCTTATTGAAAAAATTGTCATAGAAAATGAGATTGGTAACATTATGCGCATCCGCCATGACACAAAGCAAACGGAGAGTCACTGAACAAAACGCAAAACGATGCGGCGAAAAAAAATTTTTTTGGTGTGATTTCGTGTAAAGAATTTTTAGTAATATTACTTGAAAAATATTTCAATAGTCTTTAAATATGTTCAAAAGACAATAAATAATGCGGTACAAAGATACTATGTTTTCGGGAGTTTAGAGAATCGCAAAAATGTGAGCAGAAAATTTTGCTATACCATGAAAAAATACTTTTTCGCAAATGAAGAAAAAAGATTTTTTTTTGGAAGTGGTGATGTTTGTAATTGAAGTAATTTATGGGATTTGTACACATAGTACACCATAAATGAAATGAATTAAAACTGAAAACTGCGCTGCTGAGAGGTTATCACATTTGAGAACGACTAAAAAAATAATTGAAAAACTAACAAAAACGGAAGAAAATAAAAACTCTTAAAATAGAATTAGTGGCAAAATAAAAATAAAAATTGAAGACTGTGGAAAATGGTGGTCCACTCCAAGCGGAAGCGCAAGGAGTCCCCGCCACCGCAGCCCTCGGCAGTGGAATCGTCACCAGAAATGCCCAAAAGGTAAATTCAAGTTCCAAATTCGCAATGATTACTAGCGTACAGAATGCGGCTCTATTATTTTTATATCTGTTGTATTCAATACGATGATTAATTTCTTATAAGGGTATAGCAGAGAACGAACGAACGACGAACGAAGAAAGACGCCACGCTCTTATAATAGAGAGGGTGGGTGGGAGAATGATGGTAGTGACTACATTTCATATACATATATACATATACTATACATAAATGAATATTTCAGTGCATATACGTACATTGTAGATACATTTATCAATAACAAAAAAAAAAAACGATTATTTCATTTGGAATCGTGTATTAAATTGATTTTTATTTTATAAACAAATTCGATTGAGAAATTTGCAAATAAAGTTTTTCTTGATTAAATATAAACTCGTGTGCGAAATTCAACAATTATAAGAATGATTTTAAAGACACCCCTCAATATTGGGTGTTTTAAAAATTTTTTTTTTCGTGTGAGGAAATTTAATTCGGATTAAAACTTGAAAATGGAAATCAGCAATACTATAATAAACTAATTTCCTTTAAACTCGAATAGACACATCGGCTTGGCAACAATGACGTATGCTTTGCCCAAATTGGAAAAAAAAATTTATTATATAAATAATGTTAAACTTTTGTTTGTGCTGTTAAACGTGAATTTTGCATACTAAAAAATATTATGTCGCTAGTAAATTTTGTACAATGTACGTGCAACATATTAAAAAAGAAAGTCTTCTGCCTAAACGCAGTAATATTGCAGTGTTTTTTTTAATTTATTTTTTTTTTGTGAAAATTTCTGTACACTATTTTCACGAATGCAATGACCGGGTCTTTACATCACACTTCAAGCCGAAGTAATAGAGTAGGAGGACATTTAAAATAGTTACCATATTTAAGATAATATTTAAAGTGTGTATAATGTATAAGGATTTGAAAAAGTTATCAATAATACGTCCATTTCATTTCCAGCTTATGAGTTCTGGTCATATTCATATCCTTTGTTCCTGTTTTTATTGCATGTTTTTGTTGGGATTTCTCCCCTATAAAACGGAAGCGAATGCGCAATTCAGTAAAGTTTTCAATATATACAAGCACAGCAGAATTATTTCGGCCTTTACGAGGGTTGCTGCATCACAATGTGTCAGCCCAGCGATACAAATGCAACACGCACTTCGTTGGGTCAGTCTTTCGGGTTGCTTTAACAACAATTATTGATGGAGAGTGCAGTTTTGTGTAAATATTGTGATTTTGTGTAAATGCTATACTTTTTTCGCATATATTAAAGAGCGAGCAGTTCCGGCCTTTAAAAAGCTATCCTCATGCAATGTGAATTTATTTGGTGAAATGTGTGTTGGTCAGAACAGATTTTTTTCACCAATTGTGTTATTAATAATTACATTACACACCCTCAGGGTGTTTGTGCGGCTGTTTCAAGCTCCAAACAAAGGCGTGTTGGATGGTTTCATAGCAATATATGTATTTTTCACTGTAGGTGGAGCCATTTTTGCTTGCATATGAAGCAAATCCTGCATACATTTAAAATGACCATCGCTCGACTCGTACTGATAAGCTGAATGTACGAGTAAAACTACCACAGATTGCAAGTGATACATACATGATTTCTTTCAAACATAAATCAATATTTTCAGTGCTCTTTCCAACTCCACCGTTGTGTATTTATTGCAACAATGCTCACACCCATACATTTGCAATTAGACAACAACATGTGTATTGCGTGTGGCAGCACTTTGAAAAGCAAACACAAGAGTGTATAGGAAGCTTAAAGCAGCTTTTGCACGCAAGCGAAACTTAGTGCATCACTGATCTAGTTATACATACATACATATGTCAAGAAAAATCTAAATCAATAATTGAAAATTTCCTCTATCAAACTTTATATTTTCTCGCTATTAATACCATTGAAGATGTTTTGTCATGAAAGAATGCACTTTATGTGAACGGCCACATTATCATTTATAGATGAATCATGAAATCTTTGTTGGCATCTATAAAGCGAAGTCTGGCAGAATGACTACAGACAATATTCAGATGTTTGATACTTAGTCACATTTATGAGTCAATGTCAACTGTTCTGTATAGGGGGGAAGGTAGTTTGAGTTCTCCTACGAAGAACTCTTAAATAGTTTGTTTGGGAGTTACTATGCAGAAGTCGTTTAAGGTGATATCTATTAACTCGACTTATGTGTACCATTGAGAAGTTGCCACAAGAGGTTTGTTGTAATCAGGGGTGGGTTTTTTTGAGTTATCTGTGCTGATATGAGTAGCCATTAGCGCAGATTTTTTTGCAAAAGTTAAGTTTCGAAAAATCTTGGAATGGAAATTTGCTGCATTTAAAGTTCGTAATTAGTTTAAATTAATTAAAGACTGCGTTGGCAAGGATTTGTGTGGAGAAAAATAAATTTACATAAGGCACTTCTCCAAAATAATTCAATTAATGCTAATGTTGCATATTGACATGCAACTATAGATTAACTAGACGTAAAATTTGGGAAGCCCTCTTCCCCACCGCATCTACACGCAGACTTTGAGCGCGGCTAACTTCTATTGCCGATATTGAGGATTACGTATCTGATGAAATTATCAAATTCTATAAGAATCGCTGGCAAAGGAAGTTATTCGACTGCTCGCACTGCACAGTTTGCGCAGACATTCGAATCGAGTAGTCGTAGAACGAATTTTATTCAAATTTCAGCCCATCAGAACAAAAAATAATAATTTTTCTTCTAATCATTAAGTATATATATTTTTAAACACGCTTTTCAAGACGCAGAAATTATAAAAAAGTAAACTAAAATGTACAAAAAAAACAATAGGTGGGTATACGTAAATAATCGCATTGTAATAGAGAATTGATATGAAAGACTCGCAAATAATTTCATTTATGCAATTTTTTTCCTTTTTCGATCCTAGGACAAAGGTACAAGCTCAAAGGAAATTCGCCCAAGGACAAAGCGCACCAGTCTCAGCAAGTAGCGCTGCAAACGCTGCCCCTTCGACTTCAAATGCTGGACCGAGTACGTCCACAGAGAGTCGTGAACCACCAACAGAAATATTGCCCAATAAACGACCAAAGACGGAGGATTTTCTCACATTTCTGTGTTTTCGAGGCACGCCAGCACTGCCGCCGCATTTAGATTTTTTAAATCAAGGCAAGTCCAACAAGAATGGCGGTACCGCAGCAAAGAAGAAGGGATCAAAACCGACAAAGGCAGGAAAAAAAGGCAAGAGGGGCAGGCCCAAGGCTGTGCCTAAAACTGAGGAGCCTAAACCAAGTACATCGGCGGCCGTACCCAGTGGGTCTGGAAAAAATAATGAAAAACTGGCCGCATCGACAACCAAAACCGCAGTAGTTACACCTACGCCAGAAGAGAGTAAATCCACATACTCGAAAGCGGCTAAAGACGCCCCCAATATTATACCCTTCGCTGTCCGTAAAAGAGCTGAAGTAGTTGCTGAGGGCAACCGACGCGGTCGTACAGCGGAACGACAATTACGCAATACTACTACCGAAACTGAAAAGTGCAATAACTCACCAGATGCGAAACGACGTTCTAATAGAACTAGTACAAAAGATGTTAAACCTATATTGGACACAGAAACAGATGAGGAAGAGTACTTCTCCGCTAATGACGAGGGTGCCAAACTAAAAGAACCTGATAAAGACATTCCGACGGCTAAGAAAAATGAATCTAAAAACGCCAAGACACTAGTCCCAGTGGAAAGAAAATCCGTAACTCCATCCAAAGAAAGCGACACTGGAAAATCGAAAAAAGGACGCATTGCAGTAGCATCGAAGAAAGGCAAGGATTTCGTCAAAGAGAACATTGCTGATGTAAATAGATCCAAGGAATCTCAAAGGGCTGTCCCGAAAACTGAACAGACGATTAAAGACAAGCCACAAATGAAACGGCCCAGACAAAAGGAATCGCCCATATTTATACCATCTCCAGAGCCATCTGGTCGCATGACTAGGCAAAGGGCCTTCTTCGAACCGGTGAAAGTACCACCCCGTGTTGATGAGGAGCCCAACACTGCAAAGAAAACTTCGGAAGATACGACTAAAAAAGAAGAAATCGAAACTGACCCACCAGTTAAACAGGAAAATCCAAACCCCAAAGAAACTAAACTAACTGCTACTGAAAAAACGAAAAAGATTGGCGATGCGAACACCAGTGGTGGCCCAGAAAATGGGTATCAAGCGGCTGATAATGCAAAGACTAAGCCGAACATGAACGTTTTCGACTTTTCTTCGGAGGATGAACAACCTTTAGCAAAATCTATAAAGATAAAGAAAGGAAAAGCCAGCCCAAAGAAGCAGACGCCACGCAATGCTCGACCAGGAAAAAAAACGAATTTAAAAAAGTTCACTGAGAAAAAAGCCAGAGACCATGTCGTGGGCGAAAGCAACGATGGTAACAACGAACAGAAGAATAAGTCAACAGTGAAGGTTGAGAATAAGAACGAAGAAAGTGCTGGCATCGTTGACAAAGCACCACTTGCCGAAAAAGCTGCAGCTCAAGAAAAGCAGGATGAGGTTAATAAAAGTAAAACTAAGCGGGGAAAAGTCGCCAAGACCAAAGTCGAGGAAAGTGCTGAACCGGAGCAAATACCAACGCCATCTTCTCCGAAAAAGACTACGAATGCACGACAGCCGCGAAAGAAAATAAAAACTGAAGATCAGCCCGTTAATGGGGAAGACGCAAAAGAGCGGTCCTCAAGTGTTCCTGTAAGAAGCCAACGTCCGACACGCAAAACAAAAGAGGCGGCAGCAATTTACATGGGCATAATTGGTCATAAACTTCAGTTACCCGATGATGTAGATGATGATATATCGTTGACAAGTTTTCCAGATTTACCAAATGTGAAGGAAATGGAAAAAATGGAAATCGAATTGAAGAAGAACGCAGCGCAAACGTCAACAGTGCCTGCGAAAACCGCAGCATTATTACCCACCACAATTAAATCTGCACCAAAGCATCAAGGAGTGGCAGAGTTCCCCGTAACCGCCGAGAAGCCGACATCAGCACGTCGTGGACGCCCGCCGAAACAAGGAAAGCCAACTGCAACTAAGCGCGATGTGGATGGCATAGTTGTGAAGAAAAGCGAAACACCAAAAATGGCTATCACAGGTGATAGTTTGGCAACTAAGGAAAAAGTAGAGCACAGCAAAGCTGACTCGGATGATGAAGACTTTTTGCTAAACAAGGAAGTGGATGAAACCAAACGGAAACTTGAAAAAAGTTTCAGTGATTCAGACGACGAACCTTTGGCTATTAAGGTCAATAGCAAGGTCGGCGATAAAGACATTGAGCACGGTTCGAGGAAATCTGACAATGCAGCACAGAGCTCGACGGCACCATTGGCCAAGTTGCCTGTGACTGCTAAACCTGTACCGACACCGCCATTGGCATCATCACAAGCAACAAATGCATCACCTATTCCGACATACCAACAGCCCTTATCACAACCACCGAGTCCATTCCTAATAGCAGAGAAGAAATCACCAATCCCTACATCCAAAATTTTAAACGTGCCGGCAACTTATGGAGGCCCTCCTCCAAACGCTTCAACACAAAACACAAACGTTCCAATCAATGCTAACTTCAACGTGACGTCACCATATCTAACACAGGCACCACCTCACTATCACGTGCCACATGTTAGACCCCAAGTTCAGTTTACCACAGCCAAGTCACCACCTGGACCAGCCCCAGTCCTAGTCCCAGCCCTAGCCCCATGTCCAGCTTTAGCCCCATGCCCACCCCTAGCCCCGTGTCCAGTGCTAGCCCCGTGCCCAGGCCTAGCCCCGTGCCCAGCCCTAGCCCCATGCCCAGGCCCAGTACTAGCTCCGTTCCCAGGCCCAGTACTAGCCCCGTGCTCAGGCCCAGTCATAGCCCCAGGACCACCCCTAGCCCCGTGCCCAGCCCTAGCCCCGTGCCCAGGCCCAGCTCCGACAGCTGCGCCACATTTAACGGGACCACCGCCTCCACAATCGCCCATCAAGTATCAGACACCACCCTCAACATATCCGCTACCGCTTGAAGCATATCCATCACCGAAAATAAACCCAAATTTTCTAACACCGAAATTTGACCGCACCACCTTACCGCGCACCAACAACTTCCCATCTCCTTGCCCCATGAAGTATGACATGTCGACAGCACCAAGGATGTGCACCGCGGTCAATCCCAATATGAGTCCAAAACTTTTACCACCTGGCGTTGTTGCCTGCTCTGCACCAATGGCTGGCACTTCAGCTAACATGATGCCGATGAATTCTGGTGACCCATTGAGGGATGAAATCGGTAGTATTCTCGCTGCCAATCTGATGCCCAGCAAAGAAGAGTCTGGAAAAATATTTGGCATAGCAAGTGTTAGTCTCGCACAAAGTTCTGGGCCCGACAACACCAAGTGCACACTTGGAAAATGCGGGTCCATTCATAAGCCGGTGCTGGGTCCAGTTGTTCCTACAGAAAGCTATATCGGTGACCAGTTGTCCAGCAAGGAGCGACGCAAGGCAAAAGTGAATATGACACATGAACAAATCCAAAAATGGCTCATCGAATGCTCTCCGAATCCCGATGAAATTGTGGATGATTTGGAAGACGATTTCGATGATAACTTGCGTCCGAATATGTTTACAACCACGCCACCACCAACGCGCGATGACAAAGAGTGCACGTCGTTCAGTTCATCATCTAAAGCCACACGCGACATGGGTAAAAGTGAATGTGCCTGGTCGGCAAAGGGTCCGTCACTGAAGACTACACCAGTTGTGGCAACTGTGACTAGACGGGAGGAATACAGACAATTGGAAATAGCTAATCCGGTCGAGCTTTTCACAGAACAAGACAAAATTGCTAACCCTTTGATCAAGGCTGGAATTACTCAAAACTCCGAATCGAATGACACGAAGATTTCTAAAGACAAAGCAGATAATAAGCCCAAAGAAGACAATGGCAATTCAAAGGAAATTCCAGGCCACGACAATAAACAGAATAAAAACGATGTAGAAAAGGATATTCAAGGTAGCACAAAGACGACTGCTGCTGGTAGGCAGTCCAATCCGGCAACGCCGACAAAGCAATTATGTTCGTCAGAGCCGTCGACATCGAAGCCGAACAGGAAGAAGAATGCGTCCATAACTCCTACTTCGGGAATAGAGGAAAAGAGTGCCACACCTACCTCGCAAAAGATGGCGACGAATGCTACTACTGCTGCTGTTGTTGCTGCTGCAGCTGCGGCTGCTGCTGCTGGTGTCGCTGCTACAACGAAGGCACAAAAACGCACTCCCGTTTACAACCAGAAGACTCAAAAGCAAATTGAACTCAAAGAAACAACCACAACCAGCCATAAAAAAACTGCACCCTTCTCCTATGGCGCATTCTCGGCAGACAACGAGAAATCGATTTACTCATTCGATAAGGACGATGATGACGACGACACATCTAAACCACTTTCTAAACCAGCATTTCGGCGACAAAGTCGTAGGGACTCGGTTCCGGAAGAAGCAGGCTCCGCAGCAGCAAACAGGAATTCACCAAGTAAGAAGAGATCAGCAGCCACTGCAGCCGACAAGGCAAACAAAGATATTGCGAACGCTTCGCAAAGTAGTTCGGTTTCTTTAACACAAAGTCCATCCGAACTTTCTAAACCTGTGAAGGTGAGTGTGGATTCCGATAAACCAGTTGATGTCAATACGACTCCAGTATCATTGGAGAAAGCATCCAAAATAACAGATCGTCCGGATTCCGCAGCTGAGAACGATGCCGACTCTGAATCTGATGCTCATACATTCTACATACCCCTACAGGGTGCCGATGTAGTTGCTGAGGGTGAGAGTGAGGGGGGCATTCAAGGTGTGGCTGTTAAATTGGGCCGGGAGGGACCCAACGGTCCCAATCAGAAAGTTATCATGCACGCGACATTAGTAACGAAAGCACAAATGGGCTCCAATACGAAGCCAGTACCAGATTCAATGAATGTGGCTGAAATTGTGAAGTCGTTGATGATAGCGTCGAATAACGCCACTTCAACAACGATTTGTATTGAAACCACCAAAAGGGAGCTATGCGCAAACGCCAATCTTGATGCTAACGTTGTGCCCAGCACTTCTGCAGCTGCTGCTGCTGCTGCATTGGCGGCGGTGGCGGCTGCGGCTGCAGCTGCGATTGCTCCTGGTGCCGCAAATACCACATCGAATAGTCTTAAGAGTGTACCAATTGGAACGGTACAGCCCCGTTTCAAGGGTTCAGATCCTGCACCAATAGCATCGACATCAGCAGCTGCCCACCAACCGACCACATCGGCGGCAGCTGCCGCAAGCGCACTAGTAAGAGTGAATTCAAATTCGTCGCTTTTCTCAGGCTCAGCCAAGTCTAAAATTGGAGTTCCGGCACCTGCAACGACACATGCTCCAAACAAAAAATTTAAGGACGACACTCCCATCAAAATGGCAAACAATACCGCCTTTCCGCGACACGACGATCCCACACAGATGGTTGAGGCGCCAATATTCCGACCGACATTGAAGGAATTTGCAGATCCTATCGAGTTCATCGAACGCATCACGCCCATCGCAGCACGCTTCGGAATATGTAAGATAATTCCTCCACCCATTTTTAAGCCAGAATGTCGTATATCGGATGAAATGCGCTTCAACGCTTACAATCAGTATGTGCACAAAATGCTGCACCGTTGGGGTCCCAGCGCCAAAGAGCTCAGTGCAATTAAGAAATACTTGGGCACACAAACTATAGTTATGAATCATCCGCCATGGATTGGTGGCATGGAAGTCGACTTGCCTCGCCTGTACCACACTGTGCAGGAGCTTGGGGGCTTGAAAGAGGTGATTGAGAAAAAGAAATGGGCTCGAGTAGCCGAGGAAATGTGCATTCCAAAATTGGCGCAGGATCGCGTGACTAAGCTTGACGACATTTACTGTAAGTACTTGCTTCCTTACGACACACTATCGCCAACGGAACGACAGAAGCTGTTTGACGAGGTGGAAGCTGATTGGGCCAAAAGAGAAGCGCGCGCTAGACGCAATGCCGATCGTTTCGTTAACACGGAAAGCGTCTCGAATGAGGAAGATGACGTATCCTCTGAAGATGATGAAGAATCCGAGGAAGAAGTTGACGGTGTTTCAATGGAGTGCATTGTGAAGGGACGCAGCATGCCGCTTAGCCAATTCTATCGTATAGCGCGCAACACCATGGCTTTGTGGTTTAAAAATACGGACCCCACCGTAAACGAAGTGGAGGCTGAATTCTGGCGTCACGTTGCCGTACGTGACAGTCATGTGTGTGTGCACGCGGGCTCCATTGATTCATCCGGTTGGGGATACGGCTTTCCTAGTCCCGGTCCTAAAAGCAAAGGTTCCAATTACGCTCGTCATCCCTGGAATCTGAAAGTTCTTACGAATAATACCGGCTCGGTGCTGCGCTCGTTAGGACCTGTGATGGGCGTTACAGTGCCCACGCTACATGTTGGCATGCTATTCTCGGCATGCTGCTGGTATCGTGATCCACACGGTCTCTCTTGGATAGAATATTTGCACACTGGCGCATCAAAATTATGGTACGGTATTCCAGATGATCAGAGTGCCAACTTCAGATCAGCGCTTACTTCACTCATTCCAACCCATTGTCAAAACAAGACTATATGGTTACCCTGTGACACTGTTATGGTGCCCCCTCACATGCTAACAGATCGCGGAGTCTCGCTCTGCCGCATTGAACAGAAACCCGGCGAGTTTATTGTTGTCTTTCCACGTGCATACACATCCAGCTTGGCAACTGGTTATGTGGTATCGGAGAGTGTTTACTTTGCTACAACATCATGGTTGGACCTAGCAAAAGACGATTTTAGGGTAAATATCGATTTGCACTTAAATTATTGTAATTCTCTCCAAGATGCGCATTTCCATTTACAGGATATACATGACAGCTGCGAGCCGGCTATGTTTTCCCTGGAGCAATTACTGTTCGCCCTGGGTTACGATCAGCGTGTCACGCCCGACACACTACAGCAAATGCTACCCATGTTGCATGAGGTGTTCGAAAAGGAAACTGCTGCTAGAGAACAACTCAAGGTAATTATTTGTTCTTTCTGTTTTACGTCTGAAGTGATATCATACATTTTTTCCAACTAATTTTACTAGGCGGCCGGTGTTACTTCAACCGAGAAGGTCCCTGAGAAAGGGACGAAAGTCAAGAAACAGCAACCCCCTTTCAAATCGATGGAAAGTGAATGTGATTTTTGCCGTGCGAACTTATACATTTCGATGGTACGCACCGATGAGGGCAGCGTTTACTGCCTCCAACATGCATTGAAAAACTTAAACAACGGAAATATACAGGCAAAGCAATGTAATCTAATATACGCATACAACGTGGACGACATCGATAACCTTATCAAAATGATTAAAGACAAAATACAACAGAAGCGCAATTCTGCGGCAAACAAGAAATCAAAGTAATACCAGTCAGTATCGCTGTAATATCTGCCTGTAAATACGATCTAAATTACCATATAACAATATACAATTGTTTATTTTGAAAAAACAAAAAAAAAAGCAGCAAAATTAATATATTTATATATATACATATATATAAATGCAAGCTAAAATTATTATATGTAATGTAATATGCATTAATGTGTTTACATGGAACGATTAACCGAAGAGATTGCTTCAATATTTAACTCACAACTAAGGAAACTGTTTCTTTGCGTCGCATACTTTTCATATAGTTTTGTTTAATTTTTATTTTTTCAAAATCGTTTGTTATGTAAATAAGGAATATACCCCGGACTTATGAGCATTTGGTGGACTACTAGCAGAGTACGGTATACCCACAAGTGGTTGTGGGGGGAGGGGGATGCTAGGTGGACAGGCATGTTCTGGGTACGACACGATGTGCTCATATTTACGGGGATTTATTTAAAATAAATTAAAAGTAAAACTAGTTAATAAAGTTATTTGATTTAAAACAAATAAAAACACATTTCCCACATTCGATAATAAATATACATAAAAATACAAGTATGCAAATACAACTTATTGTCTGTCTTGTGTAACTATAATGAAACTGAATGAATACAAGTTGCAATGTTTAATTTTATAATTTCTTTTGCTATACGAAAGTAGAAGATAAAATTGTTGTAGAGGCAAAAGCACTATAAAAATCATGACTATGAATTTTTGCTTTTGTTTTGTCCTTTTTTTGTTTTTTTTATTTACAAAGCAAAGAATAAGAAACTTATAACCTATTATCAACTTCGATGTTAAGAAAATAAATGTAATGTGCTAGAACTTAGATGGAACGTAAAACTAGTTAAGTAATTTAAATTTTGTTTTTTTTTTTTTGTTTTGTTTTGTTTTGTTTTGTTTTCTTTTGCTTCAGTGTCAGTTCCAAATTGTGTTTATATAAGTTTGCAAAACTTAAGGCTAACGTATTTTACATGCAGCTTCATTTATTAAGAAGCCCAGAAGGAGGATTGAAATATAAATGTCTGTAATTCTGTACGTTTCTAGACACATTCATACATACATATGTGTATATGTATATCACACACACACACACACACACACACCCATCTCTTAATTTTTATTAATCTTAATATTAACATTTGATGTTCAATGTAATTACAAGAAGTGCAACAATAAATATTTCATAAAATAGTTCGTGACCAAGTTCAATTAAAAGAATCCATCAGCAGCTGCGGACTCAGCTTAAGTGTAAGTAATACTATCAACGCAGTTAGCGCCATGATGCTTGGTGGAATCACTCTACCCAGTGATGCAAATGCGGAGAGCGACATTTGTTTTAGCATGGGACGATCAACACAATTTTTAAGGCTTGGCACACCAGCTATGCCAGTGTGTTTGTGCTCTGTTTAAGGAATGAATCAAGTCCATGACAAAATTATTGCCAGGCAATAGGGTGAAAAAGCGACGCTCAAAGATTCAAGAATTTTGCGTATCAATATAATCTCATTGTATTTCACACTAATCCTAAGGATTTTACCTTGTTATAATATTGCTATTGCTCGATGGATATTTTTCGCCTCATCAAGGATCTCGTCACAGACTTCATATGTGAAGATTGCACTCACTAAAATAAGCCCCTGCCTCACTGAGAACATCTCTCTACTCTGGAACCCTTTTCATATTTCTTTAATGTGTAGATTCTCAATTCATCCTTGTGGGACTCAACGTTATTCTTGCGCCCAGTTCACGTCTTTTCCACGGGATCACATTTTCGACATATTTCGCTACGTGGTCCCATTTCTCTTTGCTGCTTAATGTGACCTCCACAATGTTTTCGGTAGCTAAAGCTCTCCAATTTACATTTCTAGAGTGGTGCGCCACAATTGAGAAATGAGTGCTCTGCTGCATCCGCACTACTATCAGCATAAATGCACTCAGGGCCTTCGATATTTCCCATACGGTGTAGATACTTGCAGAAGTATCCGTTGCCAGACAGTAACTGCGTAAGGTGGAAATTCATGTTTCCGGATATTGTTATCCTGCTCGCTATGTCGGGAATGAGTTTCGCTGTCCATTTTACGCGGTTCTCGACGGCGTGTCGTTCTTGCCATTGCTGCTTTATATATGGCGCTGTTACTCTGGTATTTTTATCCGACTTAAGTTCCCAGACTGACGTTCTTTTCCGGCTCAGTGGAGGAGAACTCAGGATTATCGTGGGAGTTCTGACAGTTCCTTTCAAAGATTTTTGGAGTTATGGAGATGAGGAGGAATCGGTGAAACATCTGCTATGTGATTGCCCGGGTTATCAGAGGAGACGAGCCAGGTATATGGGCTCGGCCTTCATTGGAGAACTACAAGAATTGGCCGAGTTTAAACTAACTGATATTCTCAACTTAACAAAAGCTTCTGGCTAATTTAATATCACGTGGAGCACGTTCTCTCTAGAGACAAGTATCAAAATGGGCCAATGGGCCTCCGAGTGTAACTTGCATAACTCACAAGCTACGTGGTTAACTTAACCTAAGTTCCTATAGCTGCTTGCGCTCAAGGGCCAAAAGAACAATAGGGGTTAAGCCGCTGATTAATAGTATGTCCATTCCCGGCTGCAGACATTCCCTTTTTTTAAACAATGTTCAGGAAACAGGTGTATATGGACTCGGGTGGTTAATGGTACTATACAAGAGTTCCAGTAGGCCAAGAACCAGTCTTATAGTGGCTTCTCAGCCAAAAATAACCGGGTTAAATTAATTTTGTTGCCACAACCTTGTAGACGCTACAGTGAGCTACAAAGCCTTCATGGAGGATCGGACTTCGTGATTGCTTCTGCTTATTTTCTCTATGACGTGCTTGTGACACCACCCCTAGGACGGTGGCGGATTTAGTGGAGTTCTGTGAGGATAGACGTGTGGGGTTTGTAGTCTGTTATGATGCTAATGCCCAGCATACCACCTGGGGAAATAGTAAACGCAATAGGCGCGGGCTCCTGCTTTTCGACTAAGTAGTTTCTTCCGCCCTAAATATTTAAAACAAGGGCTGTCAACCTACTTTTTTCATTGCTAGGAGGCAGGAGATAATAGACATTACTCTATCCATTAATTGGGTGGAAGGACCGTTTTTAAACTGGAGGGTCCTGGTCCTGAATGAGGATTCGTGGTGGGAGGATTTTACAGCCAGTACTCACTAGAAACATGATGAAATCGGAATGGAATAAATTTAGCAGAAGCGTTGTCCTCGGTGTGGCGTGCTCTCTCTACTACTATGGTGTATGGTCATTGACTGGCGCATCTCCCTAAATGATTCAGATATCTACGATCAGGCAAATGCATATGATGTAGCCTGCGTAATTGCAGGAATCTCTTTTATGCAGGAAAGTGCAGTCTACTCTGAATAATATAGACACATGGAGTGAGGCAAATAGTCTCTCGGTTATCACCGTTAAAACTAATCTAGTTATCTTCACTAGAAGGAGGAATGTCGAAAGTTTTGTTCTGCTAACTCTCATGGGGGTCACATTCAGTTATCCAGGGAGGTGAAGTATCTTAATGCGGTCCTTGATAGTAAGCTACTCTGAAAATCACGCATGGAACTGAAGGTAGCGATCAGAGTCTACGTCAGTTTAATTACACCATACATCCTCCACCTCTAAAGTAAGAAGTCATATTGCTAATAACGCAATAGAAGCAGGCCAACATGTTCGGCCAGTGAGTCCGCCGAAAGAAGTCAATTTGCGATTGTGGGGTGGCTGCGGTTACCAGTAACTCAGGAAGTGAGGTGCGAAATCCGCGCGTAGGCAATCGCGATAAGTTAGCGAGCTTATTCTCAGCTAAATTATGTTATATTATATTGGCTGATTTCGCATTAAAATCAATTTCCCATTCACGATAATCAACTAGTGAATATTAAATATCAATTTGCACCTCGCTTCGTGAAATTACAGCATTCTCGAAGTCTTCCAGATTCGGTTTCGCAACTGCTGCCTCAACCACCTACCTACCACCTAATCGAAGTATGCATGTGCATACTTGTATATATGTACACGTACTTTCAACCTCATGTTTTAATCGATAAACTTAAAACTCTTTTATTATATATATTTATTGCCACATTTCGATTTAAATATAATGGATACAAATCACCTAATTAAGATAACAAGAATTTTCGCCCGAATAACTGAGATTTCTTCTCAAACATTGTCGATTTAATTGGTGTGTTTATCTTATAGAATGAGTTCATGGAATACTTTATGTACATTTCATATATTTCATTAAAAAAGTTCTTGATGCCTTCGTCGTTCTTATTGTCGTGCACAATGACGAAGCGGATCTGGCTGGCAGTGACAAAGGCTGAAACAAACCACTGATTAAATCTGTCAATAGATTTCAGATGCATGTTGGCCGTTTTCCATTTGTGCTCGTCAACCAGATCCAGTGCAGCGTGCGCAATAAATTGGCTTAAATGCCTATGATCGTCTTTCTACAAATTAAAAAATGTACGCTTTGCTGAGCAGACCAATTCTGATGAAATTATTCACTTCGGACTATATGCACTACATACCCGCAGTTCCTTGCCGACTGTGGTGAATTCCATTTCGAAGATAGGATTATCATTGTGGCCTACAATTACAAAGTAGTAAGTGGCCATTGAGCAGCCTTACTCCAGAAATACGATTAATATAATTAATAACACAGATAGTTTATAAGTAAAAAATTTAGTAAACAAGTGCCAAATATCGATGAAAACGAATGTGGAATTCTGCCAGTGTTGCAAAGCAGTTATATCAAATTTCATACTATATTTTATGTCTTTATTTCGGCATTTTCGTTCCAACTGCTGATTACATATCAGAATGTTCTTCTCGAAGCTGCAATCAGCCGATACAGATATTTTTCAAAAAGTATAAAAATCAAGAATAATTTTTCATTTTCAAGGTTTTTCCTTCATGCAACACTTGGGTGGGTTCCGGTATACAAACGACGGATTATTGATTTTGACTTCATACTTGCCACTTGAAATAATTTTATTTGTGAAAAATATTTAAAAGATATTTTCATAGAAGACAACAAAACTATGTATATAAATTTAGAAAAACTCTGAATTGAAAGGCATTTTCTTCGTGTCTCTCGGCTCGGAGTTGGTCAAGTCCCTCTACACTGAAGAAGTTACAGATGGAAGAGAACAATTATTTTTGATTGGAAGGTCTTTTCCACTATTCTAGCTCAACTAACTAAACCCAAGCACCAATTCTAATCTTTAGTTCTTTGAAATACTCACTCAAATTTTTTAGCAATCACTCAATTTTTATTGTATCTTCTAAAAATAGACTAACAATAAGTAGGCAAATCTTACAAACCAATTAATTAAATGTGTCAAATGAAATAATATTAGTAAGAAATTAATATATCATTTTTAAATTTTGTACATTGCTCCTCTTAAAGTACGCATACACTGTGCATTTCCTCTGAGATTTACTTACTGACCAGAGGAATGTGAGACTAAATCTACCAACGAACACAGTACCAAGAGGTCTTTAGCTTGAGTAACCATCTATCTCGGTAGGCAAGGACAATTTAGGTAGAGGGTATTGGACACAATTACACTTACAAATAGAAAATTATATTATATTTAAGAAGAAAGTAAGTGAAGTGATATTTAAAAAGAAATCCTGCAATCAGAATGGAAGTAAAATGTTTTTGTTTTTATTAAATTGCCTTAAAAATAGTGAAATATTTTGGAAATGGGCACAAAGAAAAATAAAATTAAAGTAATTGAACAATTTAAAGTGCATCCAGCGTTGTAGAGTTATGCAGAGACAGTATAAGAAATCTGAATAACTATATACTAAAAAAATATATTTGAAGATATTATATCTTACATCATAATTAATTATGACTGCAAGATATTGCCGAATGAGTACTAGCTACTGAGCCTTTCGACTCGAAGAGAAAATATTTTTTTAGACAGATGTATTCTTGAGACCAAGCATGGACAGGATTTGAACCTGAGACCCTCTGAGTGTTAGTCCAGCATGGTTGCTACTAGACCACAAAAGGTGGCAAAAACAATTTATTTATATACTACGAAATAAGTATTCCTGTGCGGATCAGAAATTAGTAGAAAAAATAAATATTTTTCTTTTTATTTGTATTTTACGTAAATTATTAAAATAGCAGCTGCATTTCTGATTTTTTTCTGGATATTGCTCATAAAATGGCCTGATTAGTAGATAAGTAATTACACTTATCGTGTTCACTGAGAGTCAATAATTTGGTTGAGTTAGAGTGCATCTAGAATACTCTTTTCTATAATTGAAATCAATGTGCTTGTATCTTTATGTCAAAAGCTTCCCTCGATTTTAATTTGTTTTATTACAAGATTGACGCATATTGAGAACTGTTTAAATGAAAATTCACTATAATTTACGATATTTCGTTAAATGTTTGCCAACACGCGAACACAGTAATAATTTTCAGTGTAAATAACATGCAAGGTTCAAGAATCTGAATCGCGCCGTGTGGCAGCTCTGTAAACTTCCTTTTTCTAAGTGTTTGTCGTATTATAACATTCTAGATTAAAAGAAAGATCTCGTCCGTTGTGTATGCACTCTCCTCTATCTACCTGAGGAAGCAAAATCGAATTTTCGCCTGGCAGGGATTCTACAAAAATTACACTAATAAGGAAAATAATTGAAGAACCACTTCAACATGAATTTACTGGATTTGCCAAATTTGATGCTGATTGAAATATTTGAGTATCTACCTTATGATGAGGTCGCTAAGAAACGTGTGGTAAGTTGCTCAAACCCGAGCAGAGCCGAATTTTATGTACCATTTGTTTTTGTATGGTATTTTCCAATTGAAGGTGTGTCGTAGAATCGACCAGATATGCCAATATGTTTTGAATTGTGGCTTCAATAAGGTGGTTCGTCAACATAATATCAATTTTAAGCGTATAAAGGCATTGTTGCCACGGCGTGAATCGGAGAGACGGTAAGGAATTGCGAAGAAACTGGGTCATATGTATTCAATTGTGTGTGTGTGTGCGTGTATGTATGTATGATGATTTTAATCCTTTACAGCAATCATTACCTGGCACGGCATGCTGATATTCTCACTTCCATAGAGACCCGTATATCAATGCTGTCAATGACTTATACCAAATACATAGATCTGAAGATGTGTTGCTTCATTCCAGGCCGTGTACTGGATGAAGTATTTCAAATTCTTCGTTTGATTTCAAAGACTACAAGGCCATTGCGTCCCCATGAGGTCCTTCAAGAGTTGCGGGATATCTCATCTATGGCCATTGAGCATTTTGACGAGAAAATCGCGACCCACTTGAAAAAAGCAATTGCAGAGAATAATGGGAAGTTATGTACCAATATGGAAAGTAGTCGCATGTCATCAACGCCCAATTTAAGCGCCATGAGCTTGAATATACCAATCGGTGGAACTGGCTGGCACCCAACACACTTAACTGTAAACGCACCGAACATCTTTAACAGCAATTTCCGTTGTTGTGATTCCATACGTGGCCGAAATGTTCCAGGCCTGCTAAATTTGGGACAAAGCTCTTTTTTGGAAGGTATCAATAAACCCACAATTGGACTTAACACAAATGATGATTTTGTCAACGTTGGCTTACATGAGCCACAGGGTTGTCCCGAGGCACGTATATATATGATTTATTTCAAAAAACTTAAATTGGAGTACAAACAAACAATTCTCCAGGTCTGAAATTATTCATCAACACCAAATTAATTCATATTCCTGACAAAATTCATTGTTTCTTTTGTAGATGCATAGGATACTTCAAATACAAAGACATCAGGCGCGCCGCCTACAGCAAACTCTGGCATCTGTAACCGAACAGAATGTCCAATTAACTGAACTTAAGAAGCGAGTTGAAGAACTAGATGCCAAAAATCGGGAGCTATCTGCCAGCATCAAGCAGATAAATAGTGGAGAACCACCTACAGCCAGTGGATCTAGTCCCAAAGCGCCAGAAGCTACCGCAGTGTCCTCGGTTGCTTTGTCCAAATCCTCAAATAATAATAATGAAAACTGTACTATTGTTTCATCGTCACTGAAGAAACGTCGCTACGTGGACGAAAGTCCTAGTATCCTTAATGTGTCTACATTGTCCCCCGACACGCGGAGTTTGGCCATGCTTCTTCAGGATGACACATTGCCTACAACCACTATTAAGAAACCAAAAATCTAAATGCCAGTAGATTGGTAGGTACTCAATTACTCATGAGGCAATATGCAGTTGTATATAAACTACATATACATTATATATCAGTATATAGTAATCGTTTCACTTCTACCAGGACTTAAAACTTAATGGATATTTACTCGTAGCTATATTTAAATATTGTTATTTTAAGTTTAACAAGTGTGCATTTGCACCGAATCAGAACTTGCGAGCATCGCAAATTTCTGGAAAGTTTGGTTTGATTTCCTTATGCATGCATACTAAATATAATAATTGTGTTGTAAAAAAACGTTTTCTATTTTATCGTTCCACCGGTGGAGTGGTTGGGTTTGTTCTAGAGTGGTTTGTCGTCTCCTCCCTTACAGTCAACAAATGTATTTTGGTTTCTTCTGACTGCCACCAGATAACTTCTTTTAATGGAGTGGTGCCCATCAAAGGCAGTCATCATGTAAATTTAGCAACGGGATAGAGTAGTGTCGAATGAATCTTACGTGGAAACTTCACAAGAAATATATTCACCACAATTCCAATAGAACCACTTGCACACATTTCCCAAATCACAGACCATTAAATGTAGTCACTTCGATTTCCTACTGTACCTCACTTCCAATTGTAACTGTCTCTCTTTACTCCTCTACTGACAGAAGTTGGTTGAATACGAAGCATTGCAAGGCACTTTCCGTGAGTGTGTAATTAAAAAGTCGGTATTACATCGGCAAAACATTTAATTTATAAATATAAAAAGCGCCCAGGGGAAAATATTTGCAAGGATGTAGGTAAATTAGGAAAGGGAAATGTGAGTGAACTTTGTTTGGATAGTAACTCCCTTAGACATAATCAAATTTAACCAGTTAACGGATTTTTTAAACTTCACTTTGGCTCAAATTTTTGCAGATATTAAATCAGGGAATATCACAACAATGCAAACTGCATAGTTCCTATAATTCTGATCAGTGAAAACTTCGCGAATTTATGCCACAAGTGCTACTGCAGCAGAACAGTCGTAGCAAATATGGTTCAACTTGTTAAATAATTCAAATAAGAAATACAATATGCATTACAATTCTAACTTGACTAATATTGGTAGAACTACGTAATAAGAGGGAGACAAGCGCAAAAATTCTCATTTAAAAATATGCCATCTATGGGTGTTCATGTTACCTTAGATGAGCTTTGCAAAACAGAGAAACCCTTGGTTCGATTGGAAAAAATCCATTAAATAAAATTTGATTATGAATACGGGGGTATATAGATCCCACTTATGCTGCATGTAAATTTCAGCCACGCACGTCTGGCTTAATGTTTTTTATGTTTGCCATAGCGTTCATATTTGGTTTTCGATGAGTGCCACAAAGCATATGGAATGGCCAATGATGGCACAGTCATGATGGCGAACGCGACCCAGTCGAAGAAATGCGATGAGAAGCGTTTGTTGAACTCTTTCAAATTAATAATTCCGCCCTCTCCAGGCTCAGAGCTGATAGCAATTTGCAGCTGCAAAATATAGTTCTTTAAATTGTCGTGCTACTCTTTGATATAATATATATTTATATTACCCTCTCAAGGTCTGCGACCGGTTTGTAGGTGATTTCAGCCGCTGTGAAGTTGAAGTAGCCGTAGGCCTTCGGCCGCACCACTACCACGTGTGTGTAGTTCGTTTGTGGTGGTATCCGGTTAATGGTAGCAGTAGGTTGCCCACCCACAATATCGAAAGCTTCGGAATGGAAACTGCTGTCAACTAGCTTCACGTTGGTGGCGGCACCATTGCCTACATTGTAGATGGTGTAGCGTACTAGAACGTCGCTTTTTTCCACAAGATACTTGTTCAGAATTTGTTTCGACACAAGCAGCCGAGCACTGGTGTCTTCGTTCGAGAAGCAACCGCTTAAAACGGCCAAAAGCGTACAGTACACCAGCAGCGATTTAAACATTGTGGTGGTCTAGAAATTATTCTAAATCTGAAAAAGATTTATAAAGGACAAACTGTATTTTTTTATTGATCAAATATAAAAATTGCGTAAACTTGCAGACGTGGATGGGAATGGATGAATCTGCAGCACCTCAACTGATGATATGATTTAACTTATTAATGGGAACACCTTAACAGTAAGATTAATATTATATATATAAACACTTTTCTCTTACTTAGTACTCCAAAATATTTTTTAAAAATTATTTAATGCACTTGTTAAAATTCTAACCGCGACAAGCGACCGTGCAGACAGATTGCGAGTGATTCGAGTGGAGTGGATTGTGACGTGGAATTTAGAAACTTTTTCATACGGTTCGTTTGTAAACGTCAGCTAGCATATGGGGCGCCATCTAGGGTAGAGTAGTGCAGCTTTTATTTTCCAGAAGTTTACTAAATCTGATCATTGAAATTTTAAATTTATTTTTCTGGAAAATCTGATTGTAATTGCAAAAAATTATTGTATTGAAATATAAAGCACATAAAGTTGGAGAAGTTGTATTAAAATATATGCAAATATCAAGTGTAAGTGACCACCTGAAACTTCTTCCTCAATTTGGTAGATGGCAGTTGGCGATATAACAGTAAACGCCATCTATTTGGAATGGCTGGAATCTAATTAGAATTCTTTGTATGGAATAGGAGTGTTCACAATTTTCTGGGTTATCTTATTGGACTTCTTTTAATATATTTAAGATGTACAAATATTGAAATGAATTCTTATACGACGTATGCCGGCAGGGGTAAGGGTGTGCTGTATGTTTTCATACTATATGCAAGGAAACAGAAGTGCTTCGGAGGTGCAAATTCTTGGGGTAGTCTTTCAATCAACACACCAAGCGACGGCAGGGATGACCTTTAAGCGACATTGAAATGCATATTATCAGCGTATTTTCTAGTGTAGTCACACAAACCGCACCATTCTGCGGTCAGTGTTCGAGAGGTGCGCAAGCGATTAGTGGGAGGAATTTTATTAGAATCTAATATCACAAATTCAGCACACCGAGGCGTAACTTCAAAGTGAACAGTAATATTTCCAATGGCTCTAAATATTACAACGGTAGCAACGACCCCATATGAGGGCCAAAAACCGGGCACAAGTGGATTACGCAAAAAGGTATGAGTATATTGCCGGGAAATTTGCAACGAATGTGCGTCGACTTAGTGGATTTTGAAATCAAGGAGAACAACCGCTTCTTGAATGTACTAATTTCCCCTTTTTATTTATATACATGCTAGGTAAAAGTTTTCATACAAAGCCACTATACAGAGAATTTTGTACAAAGCATTTTGGATGCAAATGATGCCGCTCTGAATGGTTCGGTGCTGGTGGTCGGCGGTGACGGGCGTTTCTATTGCAAGGAAGCAGCCGAACTCATCATTCGCATGTGCGCTGCCAATGGTGTAAGTTTATAATTCTGGTCATTTAATTAGCGATATTAATCAACCAGCGGTGTTAATTTTTGGCTGTTTCCAAAGGTCTCCAAACTACTAGTGGGTCAAAATGGCATTCTCTCCACTCCTGCCGTTTCCAGTTTGATACGCCACAACAAAGCGTTGGGTGAGTGAGTCGCTATAAGGTTTTTTCATCGTTTACCTATGAAATGACTTGAATGCATAAATTAAATGTATTTGCTTTTCATCTGCTCACTGCATGGAAAAATATGATTGCAATTTATGAACCATATCACAAGAGATAGTGCAGATTGCGAAGGACTACTCGAGTGCGATCGCTTCACTTACAAGTACATTTCTTATCTTTACGAGTTGAAAAACAAAATCGCGACAACTTAATGATCGCTAAAGTATCGTTTAAAAGTACCTAGAGAAGAAGTGTCTTTAGAAGTTACAAAAGAACGAAATTGCATTCATTATTTGCAATGCCTTATCTGCAAGTTTATAAATGATGAGTTAGCGTAATAAAAAAATCATTCATTGTTCTATTTCTAGGCGGCATTGTTCTAACCGCTTCCCATAATCCTGGTGGCCCCGACAATGATTTTGGCATTAAATTCAACTGTGAAAATGGAGGCCCTGCGCCGGATGCTTTCACTAATAAGATTTACCAACTGACCACTGCCATTAAAGAGTACAAAGTAGTCGGCAATTTGCAGATTGACATTAGCAAAATTGGTGTTTACAACTACGAGATAAATGGTAAACCATTCGTTGTGGAAGTGATTGATTCGGTGGCGAACTACGTGGCGCATATGAAGGAGATCTTCGATTTTGTGAAACTACATGATTATGTCAGTGGCAAGTCCACGGGCAAGCCACTGAAAATGCGCATTGACTCCATGAATGGGGTGACTGGTGCTTACGTTCGGAAGATTTTCCTCGATTGCTTGGGTGCCACCGAGAATTGCGTGGTGCATACCACACCATTGCCCGACTTTGGTGGTTTACACCCCGATCCCAATTTGACATATGCCAAGGATTTGGTGGACACTGTCGCAAATGGTGAATACGATATTGGTGCTGCATTTGACGGCGATGGTGTAAGTTTCTATAGTAGAATTTTCAAATAGATATATAATTTGGGAGGATTTGTTTTAGGATCGAAACATGATAATCGGCAACAAAGCTTTCTTTGTCACTCCCAGTGATTCGTTGGCTGTTATTGCCCACTATTTGGATTGCATTCCATACTTCCAGAAGAATGGCATTCAGGGATTTGCCAGAAGTATGCCCACAGCCTCCGCTGTCGATTTGGTGGGCAAGAAGTTAGGTAAGGAAGTGTTTGAAGTTCCTACTGGTTGGAAGTATTTTGGCAATCTGATGGACGCTGGCCGTTTGTGCTTGTGTGGCGAAGAAAGTTTCGGCACAGGTTCCAATCATATCCGAGAAAAGGATGGCATTTGGGCTGTGCTAGCTTGGCTCTCAGTAATGCAGCACACAGGCAAGGGCATCGAAGAGATTCTGAAAAACCATTGGTCAATTTATGGACGCAATTACTTTACCCGTTACGATTATGAGGAATGTGATCTGGAGCCATGCAATGAAATGATTAGCGCTATGGAGAAAACTATCACTGATCCATCGTTTGTGGGCAAAGCCTTCTCAAGTGCTGGCAAAGCATACAAAGTCAAAGTAGCCGATAATTTTAGCTACACTGATCCAGTTGACAAGTCTGTCGCTACCAAGCAAGGTTTGCGTATAGTGTTTGAGGACGGTAGTCGCATAGTAATTCGCTTAAGCGGTACCGGCAGCTCTGGCGCTACCGTGCGGTCAGTAATTTGAAATACTTTGTATTTAAAATGGATTAATTTTCATGACCATATTTTGTTTAATTACAGCCTCTATATCGACTCCTATGAAAAGGATAACGTATTGGGAAAAGCCAGTGAAATGCTCAAGCCACTTATCGATATCGCTTTGCAGATATCGGAACTGCCTAAATTTACTGGACGCAATGCGCCCACCGTTATAACATAGATTTTAACTGAAGCCGTTTTATGAGTGCGTACACTGCTGTTCACTTGCTTAAGGTCATGTCAATATAATGCGGCACGCTGAAGTCAATAAAGAGACGCAAAATTTAATAGAGCATTTGCAAAACTCAATGCGCCCACTTCGTTTGGTTGGGCGTATTGATTGCAATAAAGAAGCGATTTTGGCCGTACCGTAATCTGCTCATACAGTCAAGTTATTCTCAGACTATTTCAATGTTCAGATTTTAGTTAGTAAGAAATGTGGCATAACTATGGTAGGAAGGATGGAAGGAGTTCAAGGTCCGGATACTTACAGAACAAAAAGTCATAATGGAATCACTACCAGTTGTTTCAAGTTGGCAGAGTGACAAATGTGCACAACATACGTGACAGTAACGATTTCAAGACTTTGACTCTGAACAGGATTCTCAGCTGCGATCCTTCGACTGTGAAGCTATCATGCTTACTACTAGAGCACGAAGACCGGCAGACGGGAATTGAAGATATACTGTTTCTTCGGAGTACATGTTTAAAGAACCTGCGTAGTCTATTTCATTATCGCTGCTACCGAGCCATAGAATCTAATGTCATACGTTGTTGACATACTTTCAGGACAATCGTTCAAATTTGAAGTTCATCTCATCGTGTCGCTTGAGGGGCAAAAGGCACTGCAAAACAATTAAAAACAAAATACATTTCCACAAATCGTAAATTTCCAACTTATCGTGTATGGTTATGACTGCAGCGCCGTATCTCTCTGCGTATGAGTGTAATCCTGACCTTAGCAAGTGAACTGAAGTGTATGCTCTCATCTCAACTCAATGATATGTATAATTATAGAAAGGGAATTAATCGTGCAAGTAAAATGCTAGAAAGCATTCAAAAAATTGCATTTGTTTTGTTATTTATCTACCAACTTAAGAGGCATATAAAAAATATGTATAAAAATAAAAAAGAACCAAGAATCTCAACTATACAATTTTAGTCTTAACTCTTAATAGTCGTGGCCAAATATTCAAATTGATTTAAAATAATTGTTGGCATGCGTTCGGTTAAAACGGTGCGCGGCATCCTTGACATTCTGATGAAAGCTTCGAGGAAGTGCAATGTGGTTGTGGCGTCCGCACCAATCTCGCTCTTGTCACTGAAAAATTACAATCCATTAATTTCGCGGGTGTCGCTTTTCAAGGAATTGTGTGATATGAAGTGCATGCTTACCTGAGATTCGCTTCGACTAAGACGGTCACAAACTGGCACAGGTAGGACAAATACAGCTTCTTCAAGTCTCTGTGAAATTGCTGCATAATTGCGAGCAGCCCAACTAAAAATGGTATGCCATCCAAAGTGTCCTTGGCCGTTTTCGCCAGCAGGGAATTTGTATTAATGGAGAATTGAAAACGCGGTAAGTGGGCAATCGTAAATAGGAATAGGAACAATGCCATGAGATGGGAGTTCTTTGTTGAAGTGAATACTTGCTCCAACGGTTCGTATGAACCACTGAACATTAAATATTCATTGAGATCAGCGAGCAGTTTGTTGTCCTTTTCGCTGAATTTTGTGTGCGCCTCAGGATGCTGCAACTCATTCAGAAGAGCTCTGAAAACAAAAAAGAATCAAACAATGTATCCATCTATATAAAAGAGTGTGCCAATGTCAGTCATATTTAGAAAAAGAGGCGGACTGTTCCTGTCACTGGTAAAAAACTGGGAGTCTTCTTTAAAATTGCCGCTCTTTAGTAAAGTGGAACTTACCGATTAAACGTTTCCAGCGCAGATTCCAAATTTTTTGAATCGCATTTGCTACTTTTATTCAATTCGAAGGCCAATTGCTGCCTTAAAATCTGTTTGTGGCCTAATCCCAATGTCCACTCCAAAAGTGTGGGCCACACTTTCAACCATCGCGAGTGAAAACTTGCGTAGAACTTCAGTGGATTGATGGTGTGAATTTTGGATAATTGTTTCGATTCCAATTCGGCGTTCAACTCATTTAAAGCACTCAACCACATTTTGTCATTGCTGAAGTTTTTCTGAAGTTTATTCAAGTAACCTTTTAAATCGGCTGCAAACATGTGCGAATAAAGGCGATCCAAGCCGACTAGTCCAGCTGGTCCAATAGCTTCGCGCACCTTCTCAAAGAAGCGTATTTCGAGCACCACCTTGTGTGGTGGCCGCTTCTCATACCAGGTCGCCTTTAACTCCAAATAAATTGTATGTTTCGGATCGGTGCACTGCAGTATCTCTCGCGACAGACGGCCAATAAAATTGTTCGAATGCGAAGTGTCACCCTGAACTGGCGGAAAGCTGGGAATCGGTATGGTTTGACTTTGATACTGTGACTGCCAGTCTTCAATTTTGTTATGCAGAAATGCAAGACTCTCTTTTTCCACATTGTAGTTAATGATGCGCGTCAGTTCTTCCTGTAATATTTTCAGACCGTGCACATTTAGGTAATCTTGGATATATTCAAAGGAACGCCTGTACCCATCCATGCATTTAGCGAGCTTCAATAGCTTTTCTTCCAACTCAGCAGTTTGACATTTCGTTTTATTTGGCGTAAAAATAAGTCCCACATTCAGAGCATTCGCCAGATGCCGCACCAGCTCCTTGCGTATACCATCCTCAAGCAACTGTTTTGGGTCGAGCTCTATAACACCGACTAATGTCTTCTTCATCATTAATATGCCCTCCGTGAATGTGGCTATTGAGTGCGTTAGTTTGGCCACTGTATAGCGATCCTCAAATTGTGCATATTCCTTAATTTTGTTCTTGTCTAGGCGTGTTGGCATTTCCTTGAGAACATCGGTTTGCAAGTATATGAGGCGCGATAAGATGCTAAACATGGTCTCCGGTATGATTTGCAAAACTTTCCGTATGTAATTGGCCAGTTCTGTGCTATAATAGTTGGAAACAGACACCAAATCCTCACTTTTGGCTTGGTTAATCCGCAGCAGTGGAATCTCCAAAGCACTGGCCAATTTCAAAAAGGCAGCACGTAGGCGTATAACCGACTTGGGTTGTTTCTTTATGCTCCCCTGCATTATAGACGTGAAGTCCCGATCCATGAGAAGCCAAGCGTAGCTGAAATCCCCTATTAACTGTATATTTATGAGAATGTCTTCCTTAACGTTGAGGATCTGGAAACATAAGCAATTCACATGTTTGTTTTCTTTGTATTTTATTATACTAATTGAAATGTGTTCATATTATTAACCTGTATCATTCTGTGTAAATATTCGCGTGTCTCCAGCAGATACTGCTTCACCTGCATGTTCGCTTGTAAATTGTGGAACTCTTGTACTTCTTCCAGTACTTGTATCAATTGTATCAGTACACGCCCGGAGAGGTTTGGATTTTGAGCATTGAGTTTTGTGATTTCCGTGGCAATATCAGCGAACCACAGCTTCAACTGTGGATTACTATCGATTTTCGAGAGGGGGCGACCGCCGGAAAACGCCTCACTGAGTTCATTCATATGCTCCAGTGCTTGAAGCCTAAAGTTTTCCCATCGCTCCGACTTGTCTTGCATCAAATTTCTTAGGCAATCCTTAACAACCAGTTCCAGTTGACTTGTGTTGAGCAACAGTTGAAACAGTTCGTTACTCTTGAAGTAAAGATCGGTGCGCACCAGTTGCTCCACGTGCTGTGCCTTTTGTGTAGGACGGGAGATATCGTAAATTGCTTTGCAGGCGTGCGTGAAATACCAGCGAAGCAGCACATTACATTGCCGGATCAGTACGATGATTTTTGATATGTTTTGCAGCACAAAATAATCTGTCAGCACACCGTCTCTCAAGATCTCGTGCGATTGCTTAACGGTTTTGTGCATTGATTCGCGATAAAGCAGGCAGAATCCTTTTACAGCTATTGTCTCAACGATGGGCGACAGTGCTGCTTTAGCAGCTTTAAACTGATCCCAGGCGTCAATTATATTTACCGTTATGCCCATGTAGATTGAAATAACCCAATTATCCGCATAGAATTTATCAACAATTTCGCGCATTTGAGCGACTTGCGAATGCAAAGTTTTGGTTGAGAAGAACAAGCATACAAAGAGCATAGCTGCTTGCGTTGACAGCGCTGTGGAGCGATGATCGGGATGCGGATATATAGATAGCTGATTGTAAATATCATCACAACGTAGTCGTCCCAGCACCATATCTAGAAAGGTTTGATCAAAGTTGCCACGCGCAAAATACGCTTCGGGGTAATTTGCTATAGTCACAGGCGCTTTACTGTTTACGAGCACTGATGCGGAGTTGACAACAAAACCTGTTGATCGGAGGAGCATGCAGACGTCGTCTATATTACTATCACCGTGTGATTTGATGGCGCTGTATCGATAATACGAAATCAGAAGGCGCTCTCTAATTAGACCGGGTATGTGGTAGTCCAGTATAAGTAAAATTACGCCAAAGAGATAGAGGGACTCGCACTTGAAGTTATGAAAAGGATAAACAGAAACATTATATAAATAATTAGGAAATATTATTAATTATTGTTCATTTGTTGACCAACCATTAATTGTTTTCCCTCCCCATCCTGCAGTACTGACTCCAGAGTCTGCTGAATGTAGTAGCCGCAATTCAATTCATCTACAAACGACTTTAAATCAGCCAAATACTGATGTGTGCTCTCAAAGGCCAAATAGAAGCGAGAAAGCAGATCCAAATAGTTTCGGCGAATCTCATCATCCAATTCTTGCAATTCCTGCAACAGAAGATACCGCCATTCGCTTATACGTTTCTAATTACATTCTATAATGATGCTTACTGGAGTATCCTCGATTTTTTTGTCTTGCGCCTCCGCCACTTTTAAATAGCTAAAATCTAAAATAACTTCGCCATACTTTTGCTGATCAGCTTTGGAATTCAAACTGCGAAAGAACAAAGCTCAATCTAGTCAATCAGGAAGTGGGTGGATATACATATATTACCGATATATAACTGGAATGTAGTCTTTTAAGCGTAATAGCTCAGCTATTATAGAATTGCCCATTGAAACAATACGCAATAGGTTCTGGCCACAGGCGTTGTTTTCCGCTAGAAACTCCGACATGTTTGGGAAGAATTTGATAATTTTGTGGACTTTGCGGTCCACCAAATGCAGCACTTTCACTTTTATACAAATTCCTCTTAAAATTATACTTGTAAATTGATTTAAATTAAATAACTGCTTGGCAATTTGTATATCGGTGTACTCCACCGTGATTCGTGCAGTACATGGTACATATTGGTACATATGTACGTATGAATGTATGTATGTGTGTAGCACTTTGTTGTCAAAATCAGCTGTAGTGGATATTTGTATTATCGCACTTTGCCGCTGGCCAGGCCTGCGTCGTCCCATAGACACACATACACATGCAGTGGACACAGAAATCACAAAGGCGCAGATTTTCTGATAATTATGTACTTGGCTGTTGTTAAAAAATCGCTCAGCCGTTTCTGGAAGCAAAAGCTTATCTAGGGCAAATTTGCAAACTGGAATGAACTTTAGTCATTAGTAGAAAGCAGAGTCGACAATTGGTTTTTCCTTAGTTGTTAACGCATCGTCGTTGACCAGCAGAAAAATGTACAACGGATACAAAGAGATATTGGTGGAAAAAAAGGAGAAAATTTTGATAATCAAATTCAACAATCCGAAGAAGAAGAATTGTGTGAACGTCAATGCATACGGAGAAATAGGTCGGGCATTGAGGAAGGTGGCCAAAGATGATGATGTCACAATTGTGGTCTTTACCGGTGTTGGGGAATTTTTCACAGCTGGAAATGATTTGTCGATGAAGGATGAAGTAACGGACATGGAGGCTTTTATCAAAAAGAGCAATTTAATCTTTAAAGAAATGGTGACCGCTTTAATCGATTGTCCAAAAATTGTGATTGCCTTAGTGAATGGACCTTGTATTGGAATTGGCGCAACGTTAACAGGACTCTGCGACTTGGCGTGGTGTTCGGAGAATGTAAGTGCTCTGTGCATTTTATCATGTTTCAAAGTCATCTATGGTTCTTATTTTAAATTTCTTTAGGCGTATTTCTTAATGCCTTTTGCTAAATTAGGCATTGTACCGGAAGCTTGTTCGTCTTACTTGCTGCCCCTGCAAATTGGACGTTCGAAGGCCAGTGAAATGTTATTATTTTCGGAAATTATGACTGCAGAAGATGCATACCACTTCCATTTTGTGTCAAAGATTTTCAAACTTTCTGAGCTGAATGCTATTATTTGGCCTAAAATAACGGAATTCTCGGAGTTACCGCCTGGTGCTTTACAAATCTCGAAGAAACTTCTACGTATGCACGAGAAAGATTTCCTGCACACGGCTCTGAATGCCGAAAGTGAAGAACTTTATAAACGCTTTTTTACCGAAGAGTTTATGAATGCACTAATTCAGTTTTCGATGAGAAAAAACAAGTCTAAATTATAACAAATTAAAAAAATCATTCCTTAATAAAGTGGAGTTTATACGATATGTATAAAAACGAGTGACTTTTATAATTTGATTTACTACAGCATTAACTGCGCTTTTTAACAGAAGAGATGAATTCCAAATCACACCTTAAGTCGTCGAATAGCATCTTCTTCTGCGATGGTGGAGTAGATGACGAATAATTTGATATTATGAGAAAGCCATTTTAGTAATTTGATTAATGGGTACTACAAACTATGGCTTTTGGCTTAGAGATCTAAAGAGTCCCTGTTCAAAGGCAATACTGAAAGACTAGGATGTTCATCACGGAACGCACACAGAATCATTTTTTAATTTACTTTGGGACTATACTATTCTGTAATTTTCTACTTTGCTTGATAAAAATCATGGTAGAATACTACCAAGTACACACCTGTAAAAATCTCTCTTGGATTTATCAGTTTTTTTTTAATCTGGCATATTAAACTATTTTGTTTAGATTACACCGCAAAAGGAAGAAATTCACAAGTTTAATAAATGGTTCGAAGTTTCCATCAGAAAATTTCGTGCTGTCTCCAAAATGTATGACTTGGTGAACTTATTTACGAGTACTTCCCTCATTGAATTTGGGTTAATTGGGAACAAAGTACAGAGAAATGCAGAACTGCATTATTTAAAAAAAAAAAAAAATAAATAAATAAATATATATATATATATATATATATATATATATATATATATATATATATATTGTTTTATAAAGGTGTCATTCTCTATATTTTTATTGCTAATTCCACTACGAGTGTGTGATTAATACCCGAATTAAAATAATATATTGAAGAAAATAAACTAATTGATGAAATAGCAATGAATTTGAATAGGATCTAACTGGATTTGTTACTTTTAATGACTTTTGGAACAAAGGCGTAAAGCCGGCTTTAGATGGTCAATCATTTGTCGTCAAATAATGCAGATACATCAGTGAAGAATGTGTGTATGCGTCACATGGACACCGATTGATGGAAAATCAAAACATTTTGATGTGTCCATCCACACATATTTCACAAATAAATATACGTGATTGACGGTCAAATGATTGAGCGTTTAAGGTCCCCTTTAGAGGCGCTCAGTGCGTGTTCACCAAACGTGTGATAATTGCTTTCCTCTTGTTTATCAGTTATTTTAAAGTTTTCGTTTAAAAATTTCGGAAATATTAATGTTTTAATTAACATATTTCAATTACCCTACGTCTCCACGGGCAATTTTTGATGGTATGCCATTGGCAATTTCAAGCAAATTGCCAATGGAGACTCCAAATTGCTTCAAGTTGGCAATTTTTGTTATGAAATATGTTATGCCATAAATTGCCAACGTGCTGTGTTGCAATCAGTTGTCATTTTGTTTGTTTGACAGCCATTTTTCATTTTTTCGTGACGCTCACAGTGGAAGCATCGTCGGACATTTTCGTTTTACCGCATCTATTAAATTAATAAAAACGCTAAAATGAATGGAGACTGTGCATTTGCATTCTTTGTAATAAAGGATTCACCCATAATTTCGGTTTCCTTCTTTTTTCCTCTTCATCGTTAAATAAAAAATTTTTTCAAGCGTGGGCACAGCGAACTAGATTGCTTGACGGCATTTTCAAAATGACAATGGCATAACATCGCAATGCCCACCATTAAAATATTGCCAACCATTGCAATCGAATTTGACAGATGTTATGCCATCAAAAATTGCCCGTGGAGACGTAGGGTTATATTGCAGCGCAAAAAAAGTAGTAAGCATCATTAATTAAATTAATTATTAATGATACTTATTATACATTCGTTTTAGAAAAATTTGTTAAATTGTAGCGTTTCTGTTATTTTGGGCCGTACTCGGCTCTCTCACATCATCCAAGAACATTACCTTTGTCTTCCACCTGATAATATTTGTAGTATTTTTCTATTGTTGATTAATTGAACCCATTGTGACCACAATGCCACAATAAAATATAATTATAATAGATTGGCCATCTGCTGCTAGAAATTGAAACTAACTTCCGTATGTTACCATCAAAATGTCCATAATTTGGGTTTTTTTTCTTTTTCCAGACAAATTTCCCTGCAATGGGTAATTGAAAAGAAAACGAACGAACGAAACAGAGGAAGAAGGAAATATATGCAACGTGAATTTAGTGGAAAGAATTTACAAAAAATAATTGAAATTTTCCGCAGTGAGACGAACGTACGTTTGTAAATTAGCGAAAAGTGTTAGTATTTTAATATTTGATAAATGCAATTTGAAATAAATTTGGAAACGGTAAAGAACGTCGAATTTGTGAGAAATTAAAATTGAATGGAAAATGAGTTTCGCGAGTGTATAGCGGAGAATAAAAATACTTTTTTTTTAATTAGAGCAAAGAAGTGCGAAGTACACACAAAGCGCAAAAGAACTTCGTGCTTGATAGGGAAGAAGGAAACGCGAGAAACGGCCATACATAGATAGGTAGTTGAATTTCATCCAGGAAAATATATTTGCGACATGGTGACGGGTGAGCTGAACGTCTGCACGCAAATTGCATGAAAACAAAGTCCGGCAAAAGGTAACGAATTTCTGATTTATTTGTAAGAAATGCAAAGTATATTTTTGCCGAATCGTCTGGAATGAGGGAAAGCGTTAGTCGCTTTCGGCGTTACCGCCGCTGCCTCTGCTACCGTTGCCGCTGCCGTACTTGATGCCGGGGGAACGGCAACGTGTTCCTTTTTTGTTTCTCTTTTGTGTGTTTTCGAAACTTTTCTAACAATTTGGAACCGACAGTTTGGTGGCAGCGCCACAAATACCGAATTTTAACAGAATTGTAAAGTCTGCAATTACGAAATTGATCGGCACTCTGGCCGACGCGCCGAAACGGCTTTAGGTTGGTACGTACGTCCGTAGTTATTATGTAGGTTCATTGCTGAGCTGTTTCAATCGCGGCGCTCGTGTTGCGAAAGTTTTTTCGGCGTTTTACGTAGACACGGGCCTGCGTGCGGCGCCCTTAACTGTTTTTCTATTGTTTGCAAGATGTACACGTAAAATCCCGGTAATTGTTGAAATTTCCAAGGCAGTGAATTTTAAAGCAGTTCGATTTATAACTGTTGCTAAGTTGGTGTATTTCACTTCATAAATAATGGATGAATTGTGTCCATGGCATTCGTTGCGAGGTTCCTTTTTAACATGCAAGCATGCAGCTTGATCTGAAAGTAGAATAGTGACGATTTTACAGAAATTATACATCCTCCTGTATTTTAAAGAAAGTAAACAATTTGTAAAATTTTAGAGAAATTCAATGTTCTGGTTGCAAACCCCTTATTGACTAATTGGTGAAGGGAGCAACCGCAAAAGAAAATTCGGCAAAGAAATTGACTAAACATACGCTATCAGCGTTTAATAATGGCACAGCATCCGCAGCCAGTTGCACACCAGCAGCAGTCGCAGCCGCATCAGCATCAGCATCATCCGCATCAGCATCATTCGCACCATCCGCATTATCAACATCATCATCATCAACATCAACAAACGCAGACGCCGCCGCAACAACAACAACAATCAACAGTTCATTTACATCACAATCAACATATGACATCAATTACAACTCAAACAAATAATAATGATAATAATAATAACAACAGCAATGGCAACGGTGATCATACAACATCCATCCCACAACAAAATAGCAATTTTGATGGTCGCGGTTTATCCCAATCACCTGCTCCACAGCCCATTTATAATCAACCTGTGCAGACAAGTAGTGTGTTTATACCAAATCATCCACATGCAGTTGCTCAGCAAGGCCAGATATATCCAACCGTTGTCCCCGCACATATTCCCAGCAATGTGTATGTAAATAATCCCACTGCCACTGTCAACTTACAGGGATGGTCGCAGCCGGTTCCAGCTTATATGCCCGGCGGCAATCCACAATACCTGCAGAGCGACATTCCAACAGAGCAGGTGCGTTTATTGAGCACTATTTTCAGCATTGATTCGTTATATTTGATTTTATTGTAGGCTTCAATGATGCAACCAATGGCGGCAATGGCTGTGCCTTTGAATGCCGCAAATCCATTGGGTCATGTTAATGGTAACACTGCGACTTTATTGCGTCCACGTCGCCACGGAAGGCGTCACGGACGACGTCATTATCAGCAGGACGAGAATTCTGTTCCACAATTGTCACCACAAAGCCAAGATCAGATGCAGCAGATGATGGGTCAGCAACACCATCAGATAGATGGTCAAATGGTGGCAGCAGGACCGCCAGCATATGCTCATCAGCCACAGTATGCACATACACAAACTTATCAGTACCCTACATATTCAACTTACTATGCGCCTCAAAATCAAATGATACATGCACCGCATTCCGCCGCTCAGCATGCAACTGGTACGCCATTGTATGTCTCTCCAATGCCAGTGTATAACCCTCAACCTGTGTACAATTACATGGGCGGCTATATTTATCCTCCCGTTATGAATCCGGCCGAATATCAGTATATATCTGCCGACGATGGTCAGGGTGATGGTCGCCAAAATCCGGATGGCATGATTCCGCAAGTTTGGCATCAGCAGCCAATCTATCATGATGAATATGGTGTTCCAACCACAGAAGATTTGAATCACAATGTTTCCGCGCTGGCTTCGGGCAATACATCCAGCATGGTTAGTCCAAATTATGCAATATATGAACCACATATGCATGATATGCAACAACAAATGGGTTCAATGCAAATATATGATGACACAGAAATTCCGCAGATGCAATCAATGCAACGTGAAACAATTGATCCTCAGGTAAGTAAATATTTGAGATGTTTTCTATTGGCAATATTTTCCGTATTTATGCTTATCCTTTTAGATGGAAATGTCTTCTTCTATGGAATCTGATATACCAATTTGTGACGTTGAAACCGTACCCATCCAAATGGCACCTAATCGTACAATAATGGGCGGTGGACACATGCAAATATCTAATGAACCGTCGCAAATGATGCATCATGCAACTCAACATGACACACAACAAGACTTGATGGCCGCTGCGGCTCTAATTGAAATGGGACAACAAAGTTTACATACGCGTTGTGAACAACAACAGCACAGAAGTGGTAAGTTACAAAAAAAATTACATGCTCAATTACAAACTAGAATCGATCGTCTAAAAATATAAAGTTCAATTTGAATGAATGAAAGTTGAACAACGTTGAATCTAACTGCCTTGACTACTTTTGCGCACACTTCCTTAAGAGCAACAGATGGAATTGTCGTTCTAATATGTTTCCTAAATTTGCGAGGGAAACTGTTTTCATGGATCAAACATCATGTAATTTTGTGCAAATGCTTGGTAAATATTTGGCCAGAAGGCCATACAACTATTAACTAAAGATAATTACAAAAAAATTTACTGCGTAAGAATTGTATTACTCTCACGCGGCGATATTATGTTCATTTACATTTTGTCAAGGAATAATTTCGAGTGATGATCACATTGCAACAATTACTTAGTTGTCGTTAAATACCGAATATGCTGCTTTCAATATTGCTTGCCGTTGTAGTTATCGCAATGTGTAGCAACAATATAAGTACACAGTATAAGTATTATTGTCCATATTGAACAGGAAGAGCGCATCAACACATCTGTGCGAAGTCGTTGTGTACGGGCGCCAATTGTCGTAATACAAGTACATATATTACCGCATGCTGCGATGCCATGTCTGTTCGTTGATAATTCCATTTAATATATGTTATGCATATTACAAATACATATTTTGTGTGTGCGTGTGTATGAAACGAAGTAAACGTGACGTTAGCAGTCGCCCATTCTGAGCTCCTGGGTCTGTTAGCAACATTCATTTTCCATACGATTGGTTGGATTCGCAGCCACTGGTGTCTGCACGCGCCTTTTATTGCTACGCTGAGTTGTGCTTTGCCACGTAGTCGTGTAACAAATCAACTATAATCGCACTATATCTGCATATATAACCAAACAATTTCTTTGCTGTTTTTGCTGGCTATAGTAGTACATACATATATGTATATTAGTAGAAGACATTTTGTGCCTGTGATAAAACATATTGCAAATCCGAAACTAAAGGGGCCCATACACGATACCAGCATGTTGACGCAATCAAGTGATGTTGCCAGCCGATTGACCTGTATGTGCTTTTGGTGTGATTGTTCCAGCTGCTGGTGCAATATCCAAAAGAGTGCGATATTTTTATGATTGTAGCAGCTGTTATCGTGTATTGTGCAATTAGCTCAGCTACGTAAAAGTTGCCAAGCAGTAAACATCGTGCGTCCATGAACTCAAAATAAAAAAAATATTTTGGGGAGAATCCCTCGTATTGTGCGATCCAATGTCGGTTTTCAATAATATCCTGAACCTTGATGCAAAAATGGCAAAGGCGTTTTCAATTATTCTTTTAGCATGCGATAAACGATAGTGGAATATTATTTCGCCTTTTCATAGTAGTGTGACTATATGGTTTCGTTTAATTTTTCATCAACGGAAAGGCATCATCGCCTACAAACACATATGACATGTTTGGACTGTAACCTGGCAGTGGTTCCAGGTCAGGAGCATTTAACATATCTTTCTTTAATTTAAAAAAAAAAAGTCGAAATCACCAAAAAGTCCAGCATCGGATGCCCTACAATTTGTACCCATAAATAACCATTAAAAATTTATAGTTTGCATTAACAATTACCATCAAACTTATAGAGACATTTTTCTTACAATTAAACAAATAGGAGCCTCATCGCCAGGGTGTTTTGTAATGTTGACATGTTTTCCGACAAACTTTGTCACTATCCATAACGATCTTTTCCTCACACTACTTGTAAATAAAGGAATATTGTACAAGCATGCTGGTGTGTTATATGCTTCAAGCTTGATTGCACCAGCATGCTGGTATCGTGTATGGGCCCCTTAACATGCGGCGCCCTAACAGCTCAGAGACTATCATTGTACCGCATGGTAGGCTTTTACACACACACACACATACACTTTCTATGCATACACCAGCAAAATGCCAAACATGCACGATCGCACACGTTATCAGCCGTCAAAATTGACACTGTGCAGTAGCGTTTATCAGGCGGTTACTGAAGTTCGAACTAGTGCAACACAAGAAATAGCCTATTGTAGCGCAGCAATGAAAGTATGTACGTGGACTGGATTATACTGAAAGTTAATGGTTGCAGACTATGAGGACTTTTGTTACACTGTATGTATAGATTTCTATTATATGCAGGTATATAATATGTGTACATATGTATGTACGCATGTGTGTATATGCAGGTATGCAACCATTTGTTTTTACACAATAGTAAATAATTACACTTACCTGCTTAGTAAGGTACTTCATTACCTTTCATTACTCCTATCATTTCGAACTTAAACTCATTCTAATTGTTACATATATTGATCTTCTGTTATCTCTTTTATTTGTTCTAAAAGTAAAAATACATCACAATCGACAAATATGGTATAATACCATATTTTTTTTATTAAAAGTTCAAATTGTTTCAAACAAATACAGTTTTTATAGCGAACTAATGAATGAAAAAGTGAGCTGTGTTTCTAGGTTACGGAAATATTCTTAATTAGAGTCACTTCCTGAATCGATTGGGCCATGTCATTTTTATTCTAAACCGTTTGGGTAAATTATAACCCGTATTAAAAGTACTTCGTATAGTGTTTAAATTAATATAATAGTGATATGTATATATTTGGCCCATACTAGACTCCTTGCAAAATATTGGCGATTAGTACGGATTTATTTATAATTCCATTGTTCACAGATATTCATAACTTGAGACCTGTAAAAGATTCTGGGGTGAAATTTGCTATGGAGAATTACACTAACTTTATAAATCCATATGCACAATATATGATCGGGCTGGGAAACTGGCCATGCCCACTTCCTAGGTCTTATTTAATTTGACACCAACTTACCTAGTATTTATGAGACGACGATAATATTTGGTATTGATGGTGATTGCCAGGCCCCGTACGAAAAATAGTTTGGATTAGTTGCAAACATATGTGAGACATATAGCGAGCTCTATATGATGGATAAGGGTAGTTTTATAAGAAGATTGTAAAAAGTGGAGAAGTGAAGATATTCTTGCAAATTTTAAGTTATTTTCAATGATAATATATTATATTTTCCAAGAATTAGTCGAGATTCATACAATATTTTCTAACAATAATAAGAAAAGGAGGTAATAAATACGGATTTGACCGGCATATATATATATATATAAATCTAAAATATGATCTCACAAAGATGCTACAAACTGGACTTTCCAGTACTAGTGGTACTATATGTGGCCAATGAAACAATGAAAATTATTTGTACGTCCGTAGTTGGATATATTTTCATCTGGGTGTAGGTTAACCTGTAGTCGGCATTATTTTTTATTAGTTTGTTTCAGTTGCCAAGCACACTTCCCATGGCAGCTGGTTCCTGGAAGTTTACTGCTTGGGTGGATAAAAACTTGAATCCGTGTCGCTTCCTACTTGCTCTTTTATGCAAAATGCTAACAAAAATGCTCAACATAGAATTTACCACATAACCACGCTAATGTGGATTGTTGTGTCCAAATGAATCAGCAATGAACCATTGCGCCAAAGTCTCCGGGCACTTGAGATAAGATAATTCCTGCAATTGAATAGTTTTAAAGGCATTTAAATCTAATTTGCAGAGCGCCTTTTCAATTGTCGCCAAGGATTGTTGCAGGTAGTTTTTTATACCGTGGATTCAAGTGAAGTGAGCCCACTTGGGGTAAAGTATTATAATTATTGTACCTTACACCATAATTAATTATGTCTGCAAGGGGTGTGGAAATGAGTACTAGCAACTAAGGCTTTCGACCTGAAGCAACCAGATGTAGAAGATTTATTTTTAATTAATTGATAGTGAGTTAGTGAAAAAATATGTTTGTTGTTACTAAAATCGAAAGAATGAATAAAAATTATAAAAATGAGATTAAAAAAAAAATAAAATAAAGAAACAGATCATATGAGGAGTAGCAGTAGCAACAATAAAAAAACAAAATATTAACGAAGAATAATACAACTGCAATTTGCATTGTGCGCTGCAATTATTTGCGAATAAGTTTTATCAACTGCAGTCGTTGACTTTTCCGTTTGTAGCGGCCAAACAAAAGAAGAAAAACGCGGAGAACCGTACAAAGGCACAAAAGAAATGCAGGCGTGGCGTGTGAAACGGACGTTGCATGCTTCCATGACGCACATACCCCAGCGCATTTATTGAAATTTAGCCCGTTTGTACGGTGACCGGTTGGGCTTCTTCACCCGCTGCCTCGTCCACTGCTCACTGTTCATTGATCACTACTCACTGTCCACTGATCTCCATACTCAATTCTTTGTTCGAAATCTCTGCGTAATTTGTTCTTGTCGTATTTTCTTTATTATTTGTATTTGTTTCCTTTTTCGTTTTTCATTAATTTGTGTGCTTATTTTTATTGATGCCGTTCATACTTTTGTGAGCTCCCCCACATATGTAGTACATAATCGTTGATAATACACAAAATCCTTAAGATTGTACGGCTTTAAACCAATTTACACACTTTTATTGCCATCTAATAAATAAAATTTCTTATTTGTCTTGCTCTGGGCGCATTATTCTGCACATTTAACACTTTCTTTGTAGTGGGTTGGGCTGCCGTAGAACCCCACTCATATTTTTGCAGTATCGCTGCTCTTCTGCCTTCCACGTGTGGCTTCAATGAAAGGTATTTAAATTGATATTAAGTATATGCTAATTAATGCTAACCGATGCTTAAGTGCCGGGAGTGGGTTGCCGGGTGCAGAGTATCGCGAGGTGCAAATAATAATTATTTTTACAATAATTGAAATGTTGACACAATGGACGCACAATTCGAAATATATACATGTATTTAATTCATTCGTATCATTTCGGATTCAGATACTCGTATATGTAGCATAATGTGATGTGGTGGACACCGGTGGAGGTATTACTGCGTTTGCAGTGAATTTCTGCTCACCCAGAGTTTCGTAAATTTGCCGTTCACCCGTACCCAATTTCCAAGTCAGCATAAAAAATGTATGCAGTGTATTTAACTCGTTCAGCCTTTCCATTTGCAGTTGTATATGGCACTGTGTTTGATTGTTCTGCTTGGACATCATTATTACATCAGTTCATTATAGCGAACGCCGCTTATTCCACTATTCTCTGCCACTGCTGCAACGGAGCAAAGCAAAATTTTCCCAGTGTTCACAAGTTTCGTTGCGACGTTTCGTATAATTTGAACTATTTCTGAATCAAATTAGTAGCGAATTAATAACGCGATTTGCCTGGGCGGGCGCTCATACGTCTTGGAACAAGCAGTGACGAAATGTGGGAAGGAAATCGTAATGACACTTAGTAACGAGCTCTCAATGAAATGCTTGATCGAATTAGTAACGAAATTAACCAAAGAGGATAATAATAGACATGTGGCTGAACGTATTAGTAAATGGCGGGAATAGAGAATCTCAAGTTCGACCCACGTATACAAACATATAGAAACATTTATGAAATAGTTATTGAGAGTGACTTTTTGTTCTATGCTACAATGCAATTTCTATGCAGAAGATTCCTATAATTTGCTAATAAAATTCCAATGCGATTCTTCTCAAAAGCATCGGGAAGAGTTCGGAATTGGAACCACTTTGGAGTTACGTAATCACAACGAGTACCTCGTATTGCTTGGGAAATTCGTAACAACTTCTTTCCTTCCGACTGCGTGAAACAGAAATCGTAACGACACCACGAACTAGTAACGAGTTGAGAAAAAAGAGTTTCCTGCAATAAGACATCGCAGTCAGCTGGCAGTTAAATACCTGTCATATGGTAAACTCATATATGCAAGTGGTTATAGTAAAAGTGGGGGGAAGTAATTAGAAATCTGTACATATTCGATTTCCTACTACGAAATTGCCCTTTTCATTGAACGGTCTTTACATATGTATCGTGGGAATATGTTCTGGTAGTACTTTTATCTGATTTTTCTCTTAGGAGATCGCTGGAATGACTTTGTCAATGGCTTAGAAATATTTAAACAGGCCTTAATATGATCCAAGTTCACTGACTCACTACCAGTGTTACTAATGGCACAACCACGGTGCTTCTACTAATACAACCACTACTTCTATTCACTACTATTTTGTATGGATTATAGAGAGTTTTGAATATCAAATACATACCATTGCGTCCCAAGATCCATTTTATTTGGATGTGGAGTGTGAAGTTAAATCCTGGAACTTGTCAGTAACAATGAAAGGCTCCTTGATTTTATGGCAAATCATATTTAACATTTATTGTATAATTTCATAAGTTATGCGTCAACATTTAAATATACTACATATCGTTTTTGTTTTGCTTGAAATAAAATTTAAAATCGACTGGCGGCGACATAGTTTGCTTATATAGTTTATAGTTATTTCTTGCGTTAGTTGCGTCCAAATAAAAATTGTTCGATATTCTTTTGTAAAATACATCATAGAAAAATACTAACTTAAAAAAAACATTGTATTCCACATGGATACTACATCAATACATTTCGTTTTTCTATAATCGCTTTGTACATATCCTAAAGAGTTCTCGCTTCGATACCGAGAACTTACGCGTATATACGGCTATTTAGTGTGCTTGACTGTACGCGGCGCAGCTTACAGGCACAAGCCAGTTGCGAGGTTGGTGTGTGTCGCAGGCTACCCCACCACCCTCGCGAACGAATTCGATTGAATAAAGCTGGAAAATGTTTCACTTTCTACTCTTTCGTTCGAGCTGTCGTTTAGTAATTGATATTGATAACGGCTGAGTTCGCTGGAAAAGCCTGCAACGCATAGCAATGGAATTCTGTACTCTACTCTACTCTACTCTACTCTACTCTATTCTACTCTAATGCCGTTCGCTGCATGGTTGCTTTTAATGTACTTCTGCCAATACTCGTATGTACATATGTACGGACGAGTGTGGGTGTTGTACATGTCGTACAGTTCAATAATTAAAACTAAGTACTTATAAGTACAATATTTTTAAACAATTCCGCATGTTCTTTTTGTGTTTTCGTGGTTTGTTTTTGGTGTTGTTTTTATTATTATCTTTATTTTGTATTATGCTTTAACGATTTATTAAGTTTATTGTAATAAAAAAAATTTGCTGCGCTTTCCGTCATTCACATCATTTAATATTCTATCATAAAAAAAATTATTTCAACCAGTCACAGTAGATGCTTTTAAAGGAAATCGAAATCGGATCGTAATCTTAGATATTGTATTGAGTCAATCTAACGCACTTCACTGCTCCGCCTCGCTCCCTTCACTGTCTCCCGCCTTGCTCCCTTCACATTCTCTATGATATTGGATATCGTTTGGAACGAGTACAGTGAATAGTGCTCTCTCTGCGTTTATTTAGGTATTTTATGCATAATTAGTTATTTATTCATTTAAATAAAACATTTAGACAAATGTATATACAACTATTAAAATGTTAGGCCCCGTATTCATAAACAAATTCAATTTGGGCGTCGGTCTCTGTGTCCATTTCGATTAGTAGCTATTGACGAATTAAGGAGCATATGTACTCGTAATTACAATGATCTACTAATGGTTCTCGAAAGGAGTTATGCCGCACACACTCTATCCCTCTCTCGCTCGCTGATTCGCTCTCCTTAGAATCACTTCTAGTCAAACCGCAAATGGACGGCATAGGACAGTATTGAAGTATGTACAAAAGCCTCCTTCCTTCTTCCATTCATTCACTTCAGTGGCCCATCCTAAATTTGTTTATGGATGCGGGGTTTAGTACATATACGATTTTTTTTTATAAACAAAAATAGCTTTTTTATTTTGAATTTTTGTTTTTCTTCTCATGCCGCTTGCAACATTACTGAGCTGAGTAACACATGCATGTAAATACATTCCTCCCAACTTGCATCACATTTTAACAATAAAAGCTCAATTATCAAGGATCCATGGATGATGATCAGTGATCGATCGATCAGTTCAGTAACGTTGCCTAATGCTCCATCTCCACATAACAATAATTTCTTAAACGTTTTACAATAGATTAATTTTAATAATTTTGTGTTCGTACACTTCGCTAATAATCTTCCGTCCTATCCGTAATAGTAATAATAATATTTTAAAAATTCGGCTAAGCTATTTTCTCTTTAAAGTAGCTAAAAAGCCATTTGTTTTTGTTTTTGTGTTTTTTTGTATGTTTTTGTGTTTGGTGTTTTGTTGTTTTTTAGTTGAAAGTGTTTTTCTTTTGTGTCTTTCCCAAGTGCAACGTACAATTTTGCAAAAATTTTCTGCGTTTAGTTATTGTTCTGTTTAGTTTTTGTAAATTAAATTTAATTGTGTTTTACTAAAAAAAATATATATATATCGTTTAGTTAAACTCACGACTTTGTCTACCTTGTGTATCTTGGGTGTCTTCCTTTCCCCTCTCAAAGAAGATGAATTCCAGTGCGCTTCATAGTTTCGATTCGGCTGCTTCGTTGGGGAACTTGATGGTGACCTCCTCTTGTTGTGGGCTAGGTAGAGTCTTCACGATTTTCGGCACGATTGTAATGGGCTGATCTTCTTCGTCCTCCACATCTTCGCCTTGCTCTTCGTCAATGGGCGTGAGTGTCTCAATATGCACCGGGATGTCGTCCGAGGTTGTGCATCGTTTCAAGCATGGAGCCAAGAAACTTGTTATCGTCGATATGGCGAACAGAGCGCCGGCCATGTAGAAGGGTAGATCGTATGACTGTGTTGCGTCAAAAACAGCACCTGCCAGCGGAGAACCGATAATCGCGGCGAATCCTCTGAACAGTATAAGTAATCCGAATGCATTTGTTAGCTTGTCCAGGCCGAGCAAATCCACCAGTATAATTGACGTTAGCGAAATATATCCAGATATGGCGATGCCAAAGAAAATTGACATAGTCACGTAGGCGCCGTACGTGGAGCAGAGCGGAGTAAGTGTTACAGCTATGGTTGAAATAAGGAGGCACACGTTGTTCAGAAATAGTGAGTTAACTTGTGGGAAGTCTGCAACGTAACCGCAAATAACCCTGCCAAAAGTGTTGGTAATGCCAATAATTGACAGCAGGAACGAGGCTGAGTTCTCTTCGATGTTGTCCATTTTGGCGGCCTCCACTAGGTATACGAAAGGCACATAGAGTCCAGCCATGCCGAACACGTTCGAAATACCGATGAGCATAAAGACAGGATCCTTCAATAAACTGACGTCCAACATGGTGTTGAAAACGGACTTGACTGAGTCGGGTATGGATAAGCAAGGGCAGAGGTCGTATTGGCCACGCCCCTTTTCTGCTTCGGCTAACGGGTCGTGCACGCGCACACTTTGCATGCTCTTCTCATACTTGGTCAGCGACAATACGGAGTTCCGGTAATTAGTTAGCGACTTTTGCGATTGGTATTGCGGTAGATTTGTTACGGAACCAGAATAAAATATGTCCTTGCGCGATAGTGGTCTGACCATTTTTCCACCCTCTTGACGTTGTGAAAGTGACATTTTCGAGGCTGTGAATCCCATTTCGACACCGTTGCTATCCAGATCGCCGCGCGACGACGCCCGTATGGCGGCCAGCGAGGGCTGGAAACGTTCGCTGGCGGATGTTTTGCGCACACGACCGAACGACGGCACCGAACCATTCTTTGGAAGACTGTGATGATCCACATTGAAAGCAGGCTGTGAAGCGTTGCGGGTCATGGCATCGGATGAATTGTAAGGACTACTCTCGTTCTCGGAATTGCGATGCGAACGTCTGCCGCTGCCACGTTTTACATCCAGTTGACCGTTGCTGTCGACATTAGGTGGACTGTGGTTTTCTTGGTTCTGCTGCTCCACCACTTTGGCTTCCGTGATTGTGGGCAAAGTGGAGACCGGATGCAACGAGCCACTGTGCTGTTGTGCCAACAATTCCAAATTAAGACTTGAATGTACACCCGGATCAGCATTAATCGGCATCTTCATTTTGCGTTCCATACTACCGTCAGGCAATTGCACCATAAAATGGGAGCCAGCAATCGAGCCGCGCTCCAGCTGCAGTTGCTTCTCTTCGTACATGCGCTGCATGAGGGGCTTTACCTTCTTCTTTTTGGGGTAGGTTAGTGGGCGCATCATAGCTCCGAATATGGCGCAGTTCAATATCAAGCCGGCAAAAATGAGTAGGGCATTCTTCCAGCCATAGTGCTGCAGCAAATACTGGGCCAACGGGGCGAAGGCAAATGTGCCGAAACCAGAGCCGCATACGGCGATGCCGGTGGCCAGCGAACGTTTCGTCTCAAAATAATAGCCCACTGCAACGACAGCCGGCAGGTAAATCATGCCGAAGCCAAAGCCGCCAAGCACTCCGTAGGTTAGCATCAGCATATTGACCGACTTGCTGAACGTACTGAGTACGAACGCTATACAACCCACAATACTGCCGGCTATGCAAACAGTCCGACAGCCGTACTTATTCGCCAGGGCCGAGACAATGGGACCGGCACTTAAATAAACTCCGCTCAACAAGCTGCCTACCCAGGCCACCTTGCCCTTGCCCTCTCCGAAGTACTCGACAAATTCGCCCAAAAATATGCCAAACGTGTACGCGATGCCGTCCACAATCATGTTGCACATGAACGATGCAAAGCAGATAACCCAGCCGTAGCCACCATCCGGCGGTGGAGGCAGCTCTCCATATTCACTTAAGTCGTCGTCATCGTCCGGACTGGCGATGCCATCCTGCATATCGTCGGTCAAGCGTGCGGCTTCTTCGCAGGCGATTTCGCTGTCGGTGCGATCGAATTTGCGCAATCGCGTGCCCGAACCCAACGCATTTGTATTGTTGTCACCCATTGCAGCGAATGTCGGAATTTTCCCAAATTGCAAATCAAAGTTGAATGTCACAAGAAGATTTTCAGAATTGTATTCGTCTGCTTGCCTTTGTTTCTCTTTCTCTGCTTGTTTGTTTTCTTTTATTTTCTTTTGTTTTGATTTTCAAGAGCGTTTTTCCACGAATATTTACCATCAATATTGGAACGTTAGAGTGACGTTCGAAGGAAATCACACGGCGCACACACTTTTCACTTTTACCGACTTGACTTGACTGGACTGGCGGCGACACACACGATACGACGCACTCGTCGCGGCACACTGCAATTCGAATTGCTTTAAATTGAAGGAGGTGCTATGGTGCTGGGTCTCTGGACAACAGGTTCCAGTTATTCGTAGTACTCCAGGCCAGCTGCAGTTCAATGTTTTTATTGTCGTGCTTTTAATTTGAATTGCTCCGATTTGCCACTGCCCCAAGAGTTGTGCGAAGAGGTTCGCGCGAACTGAACCCGTGCAGTAAGTGGTCAATTGTCTTCTTGACACCGTTCAAGTTATATTTCAGTTATAATTTCAATTTCAATTCCGTTTGGACTTTATCGGCGCGAGGTGCCCCACTTGCGCTCACCGAAAAAGAGTGAAATTGGCTCGGAGAGTGATTATAAACGCGAACGTGAGCGTTAGCGCGAGCGCGAGTGAATTGAATACTGGGCAGCGTTGTGAGGTTTCGTATGTGTGTGTGATATTTTATTATTCTAAAGATATATATTGGATTAGATTCTAGATTTACTCTCTTGCCGTTTAGTTTTATTTGATGCTTCTCTCTCTCGCTCTCGCTCTTTGTCTCTGTCTCTTGGTATTTGCGTGTTGGACAGTATTCCCCGTTGGCGATATTGCGGTGTGGTGTCGTGTGGTGTGGTGTGGTGTGGTGATGTGGTGATGTAGCGATGTGGTGGTGTGGTTACGATTCTGTTATTGACACATTATTTGTTTGTGATAACTATTTATCGGGTACTGCGTTTACTGGGAGTATAATTTGCATTATTTGTTGTTGTGGCTTTTGTTCTATTCAGCTTTTATTGAATTAAAATCTTATTAAATAGTTTTTCTTTTCGTTTTTGGGTGCTACCGATTTTCATTTTTCTTATATTATTACAACGAACGCGAAAATCGAATTTTAAAAATTTGACATAAATTTCAATATTTCGAAACTTGAGCAATTTTTCTTTGCTTGTTTGGTTCTTAGTTTAAAGTTAAGTTTTAAATTTTATTTTAAGGTTGCGTTAAAATTAGTGGCAATGTTTTTTCGCTAATAGTAAGCCGGAGGCGAAAGTAAAGCTAATCGGTTATTTGTTCTTCCGCAGTGCAATTACATTCGAATTGGATTAAATTGAGTTTTGTTGTTGTTTGTTTTTTTTGTTATTTTTTTGCTTTTCTAATTAAGTTTCTATTTAATTTTAATTTTAGTTATTAAATCACAATGGTTGTTGCTTTCGATTGCTGTGTAAAATGTAATTTAATTAGTTTTTTGTTCGAATTTAGCTACTATAATTCCGTAGTAGTGAGTGCGACGATGTGACGTGATACGAAGTTGTTTTATTACTAACTTATCCTAGGCTAGAAGTGCATCTCAATTGTAATTCGTTTGTTTATCGTGGCTAGTGGAATATTATTGCTATTCTTATTGTTAACTGTTTAATATTGCTTTTGTTGGTGTTAACTGATTAATATTGCTTTTACGTTTTCTTACATAAGAATATTACTTTTAATTAATTGTTAACTGTTGTGTTTTTTCTTTCTTTAATATAATTTCTTTACTTGAGAGGGCTTTTCATGCGTTTGTCTTTTTTTTTTTAGCTACTCATTCATGTTCTTTAGTGTAGGTAGCAGCAGTGTTGTTCGCTCGTTCATACAAATATTTTGTTAGGTATTTGATAACTCGTTAGTTTGTCCGTCCGTCCGTCCGTCCATCCGTCCGTCAGACTGTCTGCTTGTCTGTCGGTTGGTTTTCTCGAACACAGTTTTTTCTGATACCATCTGCAACCGAATTTATTTGCATAGATTTTGCTGCTAATGCGGCTGCTGCAATGGTTTTTTGAATTTTCTTCTGAGTTGGTTTTGACGCGGCAAAATGTAAAAAGATTATTTCTCTTTCATTCGGTGGTGCCACCGCTGCCACCGCTGCCGCTGCTGCTGACGCTTCTTATGAGGTAACTTTCGTTGTTTCGAAGCATAAGAATAAGTTTGTGTGTAAAACAAAAAATTAAACAACTAAAAAAGTAAAATGATTTTGAATTTTCGTTGCCGTTTGTTTGTATTTTTTCAAGGAAAGCACGAAACGACGACGACTGCAACTACGACGGCAACAACAACAACAACAACAACAACAACAACAGCAATAACAATACGGCTGGTTGGTTAACAACTTTTTGCTTTTTGTTATTTATTTATTATTATTATTTTGCTTTTTCTTTTGCTTTTGTTTTTGTTTTTGGTTTTGTATGCGCTGCACAGTTGTATCTATTCTAGATATATTATTTATTCTATTATGTTTTTATGGCGCTGCTATGTGCCGCGAGTAGTTTTCATCCGCACCGTACGGTATTGAATCACTTTTCTTTTTGATATTTCGCTGCAGTCATTTTCTCCACACCACTCCACTCCACACTGCAGTGTTTTTAATGTTGGCTTTGTTGTTTTTGCTGCTTTTGCATACCTAAATTTTAACTGCTTTTTTTGAGCATGAGTGCATATTAAAGTTTTATATATCTTTTTTCTTTGGTTTTTTTCGTTTTTTTGTTGTTTTTTTTTTATTTGTTTTTTGTTTTATACAACCAACCAACCGCTCCTTTCGGTTCGACGTGTGATCGATAAATGTATTTAGTCTCTGCCTCAGTCGACCATGTTTCAAGCGAAGGACAATTTCAAACTCCAAAAATCAAGAAATTAAAAAAGAGAAAATATTTTTTTTTACCCAAATGAAAAACAAAATGAATTATTTTTATAGAAATGAATAATTTTGCTGTGTTGTGTTGTGCGCTGCTGGCTTTGTGCTGCTTTTGCTATTTTCCTATATTATTTTAATTTTTTTTGCTGTTGCTGCTTTTAAGTACTCTCTCGCCCGTGTTGACTACTGTATGAACTGAAATGAAAACACGACGTAACATTTATTCAAAAACTGTTATACGGAATCCAAATTCTTCGTTTTGTCTATTATATTGCGAGAAGATGCCGTCCGTCCGTCTGGTCGCCCGTTGGTTCATCCGTCCGTCCGTTTGTCGGCCGTGTCAGGCGCATTACAGTGCACAGCGCGAGCGAGCAAGCTGCCTGAGTGGAAAATCGAGTGTAAGCGTACGCTGAGTTTGACAGTTGCCGACGCGCGCCTACTGAGCGCATTACCATTTTCTGCTTGCCACAGTGAGAGAGGTCATATCCGCCTCTTCTCTGCTCTGCTCTGTTCTCGCCAATCTATTCACGATATACAGAAATATCTGCCTAAATATATATATATATATATATAAATATATATATATATATATATATATATATATATATACATATATATATATATATATATATATATATATATATATATATATATAAATATATATATATATATATATATATATATACATATATATATATATATATATATATATATATATATATATATATATATATATATATATATATACATATATTAAATGTTATTTATTGTTATTGGTGTTGGCCATCTCTCCACAGCGAATTATTAGTGGATATGTTGCGTATAATAGTTCGTAGTATGCGGGCTTATTCCATAGAAGCATACCGCATTCATTCATGTGTGGCCTTTTTTCTTATACCTTGCCCATGCCCATGCCCATGCCCATGCCCATATCCACGTCCATGCCTACGCTCTTGCTTATGAAAACAACTTCCAAGAAAAGCAACCCTACTGCTGTTGTGGAATTGGAATTGCTGTTACCGCTAACGTGCGGATGCCGAACAATTTTCTTGTTTCTTTTAACAGTGCTGTCGTTCACAAAGGGTGGATTGGTCCCTCTGCAGGGAGAAACTAACATGTTTTGTGGATGGTTGCCGGGTTTGAGTGGAGTTGCGTTGTGGTGCGTGCGAACAAAAACCGGTAATCGCAGCATTATTTCCATTCATTCTGTAACAATGCTTAAGAACACGTTGCATAGTGTGCGAAGCCTGTGTACATACCTAGATTTGTACCCTACACCGAATGCAAAGAGTATGAATGCATTCCTCCTCTACGTTAAAATTTTACTCTTTAGCGAAAAACTTTTTAGTATGTGGGGGTATTTTATTGCTCAAGTACTGTAAAGCGCCTTAAAGAATAGGAAAGAGATATAAATCGACTCTAACAAGGTTCAAATATGTGCACTGCATGTAGTTTGGAAGCGGAAAAGACAATGGGTTACTTACACGGAAAGTAAGGAGGCTATTTGATTCGGCAAGCTTTAGAAAATATATATAAGTTCGCTTTGGCGAGCACTTTTGTGACCGCTCTGGCTTGATTCATATATTTTCTAGTTGGTAGGGATTTGTTGCAATAAGTTTCTATTGAACAATTTTCTTTCTTTCGCTACAATGAGGCGATAGACAACCTTTATTATCCCATTGTTAGTCAATGTTTTATTTAAATTTTTATGATATTTCAGCAAATTTCTAGAGGCAAACCAAAAACTGGCATGGCGAAAGGATACGTAGGTAGCGGTAGGAGCTTAGTTCAGCAAAAGGACACTTGAGCACACCGAATAGGTCGTTGTGATACCACGGTGTGGCGCTGTTCAAGTACTGACTACAATTCTCTTACTTAAAAATGGTGACAGCGCCGGCGGAAGGTTAACAATAAAGCAAATGTTTAGCGGCATTTGAACTTTTCTTGATACAGCATTTGACCTTGGCTTAACCTTAACAAATGCATTGGAACCACCCAAATGAATCAGAGAATATATTTTTGAATCTTTTGGCATAGTTTTTCTTATCCGACAACGAAACCATTATTGACAATCTGGACAAATGTAGTTTCAGTTGATTCTTATAATACATCAGTAATCAAACGTTATTCTAGTGGTGAAGTTTTATGTATTTTTCTTGTCCTTCTCCTGTTTAAGTATTTTGTTCTTCCATGGCGAAGAATTTGTAGCAAAAAAAAGAAAATTATTATTATTATTATTATTATTATATCTTACACCATAATTAATTATGAGTGCAAGGTGTTGGGGGAATGAGTACTAGATACAGAGGCTTTCGACTCGAAGAGAAAAGGATTTTATACAAAGAAGCATTTTGGAGACCAAGCCCGTGGCAGGATTTGAACCTGCGACCCTCGGGGTGTGAGTCTAGCATGCTTACCACTAGACCACAGAGGGTGGCTAAAAGAAATTTAATCTGACCGTTTTTTTCTATACAGAAACAAGTGTTGTATATGCAGAATGTAGCATTTCTCTCCGTTCGGTTACATGTCCTCACTCATGTCTAGGGCTGTATGTATGTGTCTGTATGTATGTGTGAAAGAGTGATCATCCTTTTAAAGAAGTCAACAGATTTGACCCATAATCCAACGTCTGCATTTAATTTCCGACCTCCTGGATTAGTTGGAGGTGTTTCTACAATGGATAATCGTCTTGGCGTGCCAAACTTGCTAAGAATTTTGAATTTTGTCATTATTTAAGTGGTTGTATAACAGTTTCGCACACATTTGGCATGCCTCTTCAACGATTTTGCGCATTTGTACTGCACCGAAACGAACCTTACAGTTTTTATTAAAGAGTTTTTTCGACTGTGCTATTAAATTTTCATTGAGAAAACTCGTCCATTTTTACTGCAGCATGTTATAACCAGAAGAGTCTGCGAGGCAGAGAGGGAGAGAGTGTGAGTGAGCGAGTTTATGAACGAGAGTGAGCGTTCCATTATTGCCTACTAACATCTTTGCGTCATTCATAAAACTGATTCTTAGTTTCCCTTAGGGAGGACGCTACAGGATTTTTTTAGCTTTTGCTGCCGGGGTGTAGATATGTAGGTAGTAGGTAGGTATGCACAAGAGTTGATTAACACTGGTTGCTTGCGTATGCGGTATGCCGTATGCCGCATGCCGCATGCCGCTGTTGCAAACGTACCGGAAAATGTAGCAACCCAAAGCGGACAAGTTGTGTGAGTGGTCGATATGGTCGGCCTTTGGGAACGAAGCAAGGTAGCCCGGCGGGAATGGCGCTCTATATAACTGTGCTGTACTTTACTGCACTCTTGACGTTACATACTTTAGTACATACAAACGTAGGCAATGCAACAACTGATAACAAAAAGTACATATGCATGTATGAGGAAGGGTTGTCACAGTGTTTTAGTGCAGTTGTAAACGATTATCATTGTCAGTTGCTTTTAACTATTATCATTGCGAGTTACTTTAAACGGTGATCATTCTTAGTTGCTTTAATCCGTCATTATTTGCTCACTTTGTTCAGAGTAGGTTTTTTTTAAATTAAGCAGTGTGTCTGGTAAAAAACCTTCGAATATCAGGCAGTCAGTTACTGTTACTAACATTTTGCTCATCCACAAGAAAGGTACCACCTCGTTTTCTTATGCACATGGCATGGCTCCACTATGAAGGACTATTTTATTTTTATCCTTAAAAAATTGTTTTTTTTTTGTTGCATCTACGGTACGTTTGCTAAGGACAGACAGCAGTGTATGCGGTAAAAATCAATTGAAAAATAACAAAAGAGCAAAAATGCTGGCAGACACCAAGAATAATGCTCGCTCTTTTTCCTTCTCTCGTGCTATTTTTGCTCTGCTCACTTCCTATGTGTGCATTATATTAAATTAAAGGATTTGCATTGGATCCTTAAATTGCATCGACTCCTACATTGAATAATTCTGTGTTATTTACACTTGTCAGCGTTTAAATAAGTTATACTCTCGTTTACAGAGAAGCCGCCCGCTCATGACAGTCATTAGAAGTCCGTCGGTAGTCAGAAGCGATTCCGGCCAGTCCTGGATTCAAAGTTTAGACAAGCATGCCGAGACAGACATACATGCATACACGCATACACTTCCCTATGTGCAAGTGACTCGTTCGTGTGAGTGAGCGAGTGCGTGTGGTTTTGTGTTTCATATAAATTGATTGTTCCTTTTGCTATTACTCCTCTCTCCGTTACGGCAGGAAACTGTCAAGAACACTTTTTATAATTATGTAATTTGATATGTATTTCTGCATTCGTGCTCATCGAAAACTTTCCTTCAATTGTTTTCTTATGGTGGGCGGCGGGCGAGTACATAGAAAGAAAAGCCGCTCCTTGTTTATATGCTTTTTTGCAATTGTAGTGCATTCAATTTCGCTATGGAGCTGCGAGGCGACAGAGCAACACAGTAATTAGGCGGACGCACGTATCAAGTGTCCAACCCAGACGCAAAGAAACAATATTGCTTGATGGCATTTCGCCATTCCTAATTGTGGACATTTGTTCGTGCGTCTGTGCCCACAATTGAGTAGATGGCCCACTTAATTATGATTGTTTAATAGACAAGTATTTAGTTTTTTGTTGTTCTTTTTTTGTCTTTTTCATTAATTTAAGTGTTTAAATTTTAAGTGTCATCACTTACACTCCCTTTGTCGCTTTCGTCTTTCAACTGAAGACTTTGTTGGATGAAGGGTGGAGGGGCAGGGGTGCGTCATGATCTAATATGATTCTCATATGGCTCAGAGAGCGTTAAGCGGCGATGCGCGGCTAGAGACGTGGAACATTACAGAAATGTGGAATTAACGAAAGAAAAATACATCGTCGTTCAATAAGAAAAAAAACCGTAAGAAAGTCATCGTCTGGTTAGTTTTTCTTCTTAGTTTACCACATTCCATTTAATTTGTATATTGTGGTTTAGAGTTTATTACATTCTCACTTTTGTCATCATAGATTGCTCATTTAGTCTTTATTTTGCCTTCATTAGGTTCCCATAGTTAGAATTAGGTTCTCATTTAGTCTCCCTTAAGTCTCCATTAAGTTCTAATTTTTGTTCTCATTTAGTCTTTTTGGTCTTCGTTAGTTTCTTCTTTTTTTCTTATTTAGTTTATTTTAGTCTTCATTCCGAACTCATTAAGTTTTAATTTTTGTTCTCTTTTTGTAGTCTTCATTGAATTTTAATTTAGTCTTCATTTCGTCTTCGTTAGGTTCTCATTTAGTCTTTATTTAATTAATTTTGTTATCTTTAGGTCCTCATATAAGTAGTTTTTATGACATCTTCCTTAGGTCTTCATTTAGTCTTCATTAGGTGCAAATTAGGTGTTTCGTACGTCTTCCTCAGACCTTGATTAGGTTCATCATTAGATCATTTAGTCCTCATTAGGTTCTCACTTGTATTTCATTAGGTCTTCGTCAAGTTCTCATTATGCCTACGGCTACACTGTAACATTTCCTACTCTGCTCAAAATTGATACTATTCAATGGGAAATTCGTTTGTTATGCCTTCCTTTGGGATTACCCACGGCTTATGTAACGCCTCAATCGCAGTAATATGATCCCAACCAACCATGTACAATAATTTTCCATTGACGTTTCCCATGCCATATACAATTTCCACGCTGGTAATTCTAGCTCTGAATTTCGTAAGCACAATATTTACGGTATTCCAGTAATGATAATTGTGCTAATATCATCACTTGCCCCCTCTTTTCTGGTATATTCGGTTTATACAATTGTTTTACGACATTGTGCACTTCATGCCGAAGAAGTCGAAATGGATTGTTCTCAGAAGCTCACCTTTTTCTTATCTATTTTACCTCGATTTATATGTCCACATACCGAAGAAAATGTGACAAAAAATTGGAACCCAGTGGATGCAAGCGGTGCTACTGACACCGACACATAATTCCCCGTAATTGGAAGAATTTGTTAAACAATTTTAATTGAAAGTAAAATTATAAGGAGAGTTGGAACGTAAACAATCCGCTCCATATCACCTCGTTCACCAGTTGCTTCCAACTAAAAGTAACTCGATCTGTGATGTGTTTTTAATGATAGTCTCCATCCACATTGGGCGTACAAAACGGGTGCGTCGACGGAGAATCATGGAATTAATAATTTACTTGAAATGCATGAGACGTTATTTAAAACGTTGAAAGAGCTCTCCGAAAAACTTATGTTTGCGCACGTTGTCAAAATAGGAATTAGTCGATTGTTGATTTTATAACGGAGCACATCGTCCTACCGTCCTTCGTTAGCAAGGAAGGGAGCTTCATACGCCCCGTACAACCAAGCACCTCCGTTGCGCGTTATTCTAAAGTGGTTTTCATGAACACGGGAACTGTGAGTAGACTCGTTGTGGAATGCTTTAAGCTGAAAGTGGAGTACAGATGCATTATTCTTCTTTGTATCATCTGACAAATTGTGAATAAATTGAGTGGAGGTTCTATTTGAGAATTGAAGGATATAAGATTGAAAACTCTCTATTAACACATTTACATTCAAGAATCTTCAACTATGCAGGTTAGAAATTCAAATCGATACGAGTCTGTAGACAGTTAATTTTATGTGGTACGAGTATTTATGTCCTTCTGATAATGGCTTAGTTCATATTGTGGGGTATACTTCTTATATGCTTGCTTTAAAATTCATACAAACCAAAATTCCGATTGATGCGCTTTACACATCTTTCATCCGCCACTATGCACCATAGCTGCGGTAGTATTCAACATGCCAGGGTTTACAAGCAAATTGTCGGCTCTTATAAAGGCATGTTTTTAAACGTAAAACTCAGTCCTGCTGGTGGATTACAAAATCAAATTAAAGATATGTCTAATCAAATTAAAGATATGTCGAACTGCGCTGTCAGTTGCTTTCTCATCGAAAGCACATTGACTCGTCCTTTTAACTAGGAATTTTCAGTCTTATCTTCGTATTTGTCTATGATTTTTAAAGTGGTTGAAATCATAACTTCGCTTCAATGTTGAATTGTTTCAAATGCCATACTCACTGCATGCTGTTGAGAATAATACAATTTTAGCCGCAATCGATTCATTCCTTCCCGAGATATCCGCATGCCAAACAAACAATGACGTCACTTAGCTCGTTCTTGCTAGAAATAGAAATTGCCACTTCTGGCAACAAATATTCTGCCAATATTGACATTTTCTAAATGCAAACCCAGATCTGACAACACAGTTCTAACTCGCTGAATCGTATCGGCGAACAGAATTCCAACTCGTTGAAAAGACGAGTAATTCGCTACGTTTTGTTGTAGTCACATGCAAAATTCACACTAAACACCATTAAAGCGAATTGAGGCTGGCGAATCGAACGCGGATATTGAGATGAAGTTGTGCCTTACCCACCTCCCCCCATTTAATATGTACAGGCACACAATTTATAAAGTTTCTGTCGTGAATAATTTATTATGTTTTTTGATTGTTTCGACCGCAGCCTTTGGTTTTAATATTTAGATTTTATTTTCTAATTTTAATTTATTTAATTGCTTCAACAAATTCTCATTTAATTTATTATTATTAATTCATTTGAATTTTTTAATGGTTTTAACAAAAATTTTTGAAATTTTTTTACAAAATTTTTTTAAAACTTTTTAATAATATTTTCTATGACAAAATTTTTTATAATTTGCTTTAACAAATTTTCATTTAATTTATTTAACAAAATTTTTCCAATTTGGTTCTAACAAATTTTTTTTAAAATAATTTAAAAAAATTTCTTGAAACTGTCTAACAATTTTAAATTGTTTTAACATTTTTTTTAAATTGTTTTAACATTTTTTTAAAATTGTTTTAAGAAAAATTATTTTTAAATTGTTTTAACAAATTTTTATAAAACTGTTTTTAACAATTTTTTAATATTTCTTTTTACAACATTTTTTAAAAATTATTCTAACAATTTTTTTTAAAACGGTTTTAAAAATTTTTTTAAACCTGTTTTAAAAATTTTTTTTAAATTTTTTTATAACAAAATTGTTTTATGTTGTTTTAAGAAAATTTTTTTAAAATTGTTTTCCAAAATTTTTTAAAATTGTTTTAACAAAATTTTTTAAATTGTTTTAACAAATTTTTTTAAAACTGTTTTAACAATTTTTTTTTAAATTTTTTATGACGAAATTTTTTAAAATTGCTTCAAGAAATTTTTATTTCATTTATTTAACAAAATTTTTTTAAAATGGTTTTACCAAATTTTTTTATATTGTTTTAACAAATTTTTTTAAAACTGTCTTAACAATTTTTTTTTTACATTTTTTTAAATTGTTTTAACAAAATTTTTTTAAAATTATTTTCACAAAATTTTTAAAAAATTATTTTAGCAAAATTTTTTTAAATTGTTTTAACAAATTTTTTTAGAACTGTTTTAACAATTTTTTGGAATTTTTTTTTGACAAAATTTATTAAAACTGTTTTAACATTTTTAAAATTTTCAAAATTAAAAAAAAAATTGTTTGTTTTTTAATTTTTTAAACAAAATTTCTTTATACATTTTTTTAAAAAAATATGACCTTTTTTAAATAATTTTTTAACAAATTGTTTATAGCTTTTTTAACAAATATTTGTTTCAAGGATTTTTTTTTTTAAATATAGCAAAAAATGTTGTCTTTAAATTACTTCTTTGTTTCATTAATTTTTTGAAAATTGTTTCAAGTTTTTTAAAATTGTTTTAACAATATAAAAGTTGGTGGTGGGGTGTAGTTTTCGGAGATATTGTATTGAATTATTGTTATTATTCTTGAAATATCTGTGATGATACCACATTTGTTAAGATTTCTCGTGCATTTACATTTATTGATTCGTTTACGGTGTCGTTGTTGGGTCCACCACTCCACTTCACACACACTCACACATTGACATTCGCCGAGATCACGCGAGGGAGCGCATGTTTCCATGCTTTTCTGTCTGCCACGGATTGAGTCATTAATGTCAAGTTAGAGGCCATTTGAGAATATCGCGTACCGGAGCTTTATTGCTTGACCTGACGCTGGGTTCTTTCCGTGTGCGCTCTGACTGATCGATAACTAATTATATGCAGTAATTATTGTACTACGGTGATAACCCCTCAATCCATCGCTCTCATGTCTACTCCACTGACTTGCAATATCATTCTGTGCGATTTCTATACAAATTGAATAGCATTGCAAAGTTGAAAATTATTTACTTATTCATTTATTCCACATGCTCGGGCTTGTTTCGTGGTATATATACATACCCACCCAGTATGTCAAGTACTTCTAGTGTTGGATAAAAAGTAATACAATTTCGAGAATAAAGAATTTGTCATACACCCATATCGCAGGTGCATGTGCACCCGCGTGTTTTGTTGAGTGTTGGTAGTGAGCTCGATCTGAATAACCATTTCTGTGTTCTTCTTCGACGTATGCAAATCTACCTAAAATAATTTGTTTAAATTTAATTTCAATGCAAGTCAATCGACAAACATTTCAAGAATTATTTGCAAATTTTCCTACAACAACAAGTTTTGCATTTTTTGCAACACAGAACAGAGCGCAGGCAATGCAGCTTTTGTAGTACGTACGTGCGGCTTTGGTCCAATAAAAATTGTCTGCCTCTTTTTGCCTGCTTGATTTGTGGCTTTATGAGCACAATTTGACTATGCAATTTTGTCTATTATATAATGGCGTGTGGCCAATTGTGCTGGTGTCCTCGTACATTGAAAAGCGCAGCAAGAGCAGCTACAATCCTTTGCCTTTTGTTTTCTTATGACGCGTATGTATTTAGACAATGGAGCCTGCTACTGTGACTTGGGCTGGGGCTGTGACTGCGGTTGCGGCTGGTCGTAGGACAGTAAAAAACGCGTTTTTGTCTTAAATAAATAGCTACAAATATGCAGTTCAGTTCGATTTTCTGCAAGCTTCCGCTTAGAAAATTGAAAGGCAAAAGAGAACAAATATTTCCAAGAGCTTAATCAGAATTGCTGGTATGCTCATATGTATGTCACTCTCATCATTTCGAAGGAAATTACTTGCTTATAAACCATCTCCACCCTCTCATGACACACTTGTGCCATGAAGAGTTCACGTTCTGAAGGCCAAAAAAAAAAAAAAAAATGTCTCCAGCTGAAAATGTGTCAATAAATGTTTCCGGTTCAGCTCTTTCATAAACGTCGCTCGTGTCTCCTAAGTTTCACTGGTTTAGGTGTGCCCTGAACGAAGCATTACGTCGAGAAAAAATTGGTGTGCGGGTATGCAACTTGGAATCATTCTACTTTAGTTGAATGAGTTCAAGAGAAATAGAATAAGCCTTGGAAACAATGAACTGGGTGGAATTCGAACCCATGACTTCACGACTGGTAGACTACCCTGCTTGGCACGACATCAACGAAGCAGTCCTTTGATACACTTACAAATTAATTGTATAAAATATATTTGTCTACAATATTTTCATCTTGGTGCCAGGACGTTCGATTTTATAATAAACCTGATCACTTCTGACGAGTTAGTTACCCGATCACCCTATTAGGCCCCCATTCGAATTCGAGTGATTTGGTTGTCGCATTCATCACTGTTAAAATTTATATAAAACGAGATCGAATCCAAAATGAAACGGAACTTCGTCATCATCAGGACCCCATGTTAGCCCTTAACTTATTTAAAATAATTTAACAGAAAGACTTAATTAAATTCGAAGCTATTCGTCCTTTCATTTGGTTCGGATGAGAAATGAGCCAAGCAGCAAGAATTTAAAATTTACTCTACTAACGAACACTCTGTTTGTTTTTTTCAATTCGACTTAATATAGGATTGAGAGGCTGTGGGGTGTTGTATGTACCCCCACTTGTTTATATCTAAAGTTTATATACCATGTTCAACATTATATCAGGTTCTTCAACGTTCATCAGCAATAAATCCATTGTTGAAAGCACACCAAACTCGCAATACGAGTGGCACCAATCTCCCATGGATGTTAAGAGACCCAAAGGCGGCGGGAGTTCTGCTTCTTTACACATTCGGAGTTCTAATTCTTTACGCATTCACACAAGTGAAAATGGACCTCAATAGGCTCAATGATGAATCTGGCTTCAGTTCTTGCACTAACTGAACATTATAAGACTTAACAGCCAAATCCTTCTCGAATAATTATCCAGGTGGTGCTAGCCGATGATAGTTCCAATTGCGGTGAAACGACTAATGTTGGGAAATTGATAAATTTGGGTTCTCTTCAACACTTTCACTATTCAATGCAGCGGTATTTTCAGTCGAAGGACCGTTACGTACGACACGACCATGTATTGGTGTTGCTCTGGTTATGTACCGAGCCAAGCCAGAGCATTCAAATTTGAACACTGATTATGGATTATCAATTGGTAGCTCTGTGAAGAAACTCTTTTAGCTCTTATAAAGAATGGGAAACATTTTCAAATATTTATATTTAATTTTCATAAATACAGGAAATAAAAATTCAAAAATTATGGGAAAACAATTCTAGTAAATACAGGAAATAAGTAGTTAAAAACGGATTATTAACTATGAAGAACACAGGAATAAAATATGAAAATTTCTGGATAAATAATTCCCATGAAAACGAGAATGCGAATAGACTGTGCTTGGTGGGGAGCCTGAGGGAAAACAAATTCCCATGAAAACGAGATACAAATAGACTTCCCCTGGTGGGGAGGCTGAGGGAGTGGTGGTCGTTTGGAATGGTGTGGTGGACAAGTTGGACAATCATCGTGCATATTCCAACCGCTCCTTTTAGTGTAGTTGGGCATGCCTGTGCATTCTTCATTTATTAATTTGTTTTCTTTTTGTGACTGCAGATTTGGCATTAATGATGAATTTGCAAGTCAAATCAATTTGCAAGTAAAATAAATGTCGCCATAAATTAGAATGCATTTATTCATATTTTGTAATTGATTTGAAGAAGTGCGAAACGCAGCTTTTTGCATATTAACAGTAAAAGAAGGAGAAAACAATCGCAATCAGTGCAACCTTGAATAAAAAATACATTTGGAAGTGAAAAAGTTCAACAATCCTTTAAAAAAAGCAGAACACAGAACACACAAACACACAAACACGCAAACACATCAAAAACACATCGGAACGAACAAAAAACAACGACAGAAAAAAGTGGGGGCAAAAAAAAAATTAAAATCAAAGAAATTATTATTCCAACTGAAAGTGAAAGATAAAGAAATGAACGGAAAGTCAATGTGCCGTAAGAATGTGGTCGGGGGCATGGGTGGGGGCGTGGGAGCACACTGCGCACAAGTTGTGGAAATAACGCAATTCATTTGCATTGAATGAATTAAGTCCAATTAAACAAGTAATCGAGCAAAAAAGCGAGCATTCCTTGCTCGCAATCTCCAGATCGTATTTATTTGCTGGCACTGCATTCCGCTTTAAGTGGGCTTTAGTACTTTACTTGGCCACTCTGCCAAAGGGAAGAGAGGCCGCAGGCAGCCTCTCGACAAGTTTTCATTACAACTACTCCTACTCTGGTACTGCTGCTGTTGCAGCTGCTGCTTTTGCTATTTCTGCTTTTGGTCCTGCTTCTATGCTGTCATTTGCAGTCCACTCCTGTCAGCATCAGATTGCATAGGTGCCGCTTATATCTGCATATGCCACTTGCTGCTGGACGGCTTACGGGTTGTGTGTGTGTGTTCGGTTGCTGCTGTTGGCTCACGTGTCACGGCACTAATTCCTGCCTGGCATCAGTTGCGCAAGCATTACACTTGCTCCCCTTTGTATAGTCCAATTGCATTACTTCTCAATATGTTTATGGCTCTTTTCAATTGCCATGGCAGTAAAGCAGCTTTTCCCAACATGTGATTGTTTTTTTATTGAAATGATAAAGTAATCCTTTTAGAATCGTTGTGTAGGTGTCCTTGTATTATGTACATTATGCGCTTAAGTGGTTCTTGTGGGTGACATTAAAGTATGTATTATTCCGAGAAATTCTACACAATTTGAAAGTTCTCAACAATCACGTGGTGTGCGGAGCGCTTGGAACGAGTGGGGTGGGCATGCTACCGATACAAAATTATGATATGGCTTGGTCTGCTTCACTACACGAGTACGGGTGTTCCCATTTAAGTTTTTATCATGAAACATCTGCAAACTATTTGCATTTTTTGCTCTATTACTGAAGTTGTTTGCTCTCTTATTTGAATGGTTTGCTCTATTATTTAAATTTTCAAGTCTATGATTTAAATTTGTATAAATTGCCGTATTGTTTTACACAATATTAGCGTCGTAACGACGATCTTCATCGTTTACCGACACTTCAAACTGCCCTGAAAGATCTTTTTCACAGTTTTCAGTCCACCACAGCCACAAGACAATCGTAGGCGGTTGCTCTTCAGAAATGTTGACTGTCCGCACATTTTATTCTTTAAGAATGGGTATAGAATAAAGTCCTCAAGGTCCAACTCGATTCCAATGCCGAAGTTGTCAACCATTTCAATTGTGTTGCGAGTGGTTGCGTTTTCATGCTGAAGAATAAGTAAATATACTTATGTGGTCAAATCACAGAATCTGTGAAGACAACCCGTTATTGGGTTACGGCCGAACTTAAGAACGCTTGCCAGGCGCCTCTGCTTTGCGCGCGTCTTCTCCAATCCATTAAACCAAGCGTGGTTAGCGTGTCCTCGACTTGGTCCTTCCACCGGACGCACGGTCGTCCAGCGGCTTCCGCTTCGAACACCTTTTTCGCTGGAGCTTCTTCGTTCATACGCATGACATGTCCAAGCCAGCGCAGACGTTGTGTAGTGATGCATCTGACTATGTCAATATCAGCGTACAGTTCGTGGTTCATGCGAATACGGTAGTCGTCGCAGACACGAACAGGACCGAACATTTTACGAAGAATTTTATCTCGAGCACCCCAAGCGCGGCGGTATAAGTCTGCGACACCACCCATGTTGCGGATGAACGTTTTGTAGAGTGCCAGTTTTGTCGGCCGAGAGAGGGTTCTACCACACATTTGCTTACTGAGCCCATAGTAACACCTATTAGCAAGCGTGATCTTCGTTTAAACTCCAGGCTAACGTGGTTTTTGCTGTTAATGGCGGAGCCAAGGTATATAAATTCCTTGAAAACTTCAAAAGTACAGTTGTCCGCTATTACATGGGATCCTAAACGACGAGCATCCCTGCTGGGGGACAGCATATACTGTCTTGCCCTCGTTCACCGTCATACCCACTTTCGCTGATTCTTTTTCAATGGCGGAAAATGCAGCAGTAACAATGATGTCGATATCATCAATGTCCAATGATGTGGATGTCATCAGCGTATGCAAGGAGCTGGAGACTTTTTTCGAAAATAGTGCCATTCCGATGGACACCGGCCTTTCGCAGTGCCCCTTCCATGATGAAATTGAACAGGTCGCACGACAGTGGATCGCCTTGCCTGAACCCTCGCACGGTATTGAATGGTGCGGAGAGGTCAATTCCTACCTTCCCAGAGCTGGACGTACTGCTCAATGTCATTCCACAGAGCCGTATTATCTTTGCAGCTATCGAAAGCAGCTTTATAGTCGACAAAGAGTGATGGGTGTCGATCTGTTTATTGTGAGTTTTCCCCAGGACTTGGCGTAGCGTGAAGATCTGGTCAATGGTGGACTTTCCAGGTTTAAAACTGCACTGATAAGGTCCAATCAGTGTGTTGGCATATGGTTTTAGTCTATCACACAATACGCTCGACAGAACCTTGTATGAGATGGCAATAAGACTGATTCCGCGGTAGTTGGCACACATCGTCGGGTTACCTTTCTTCAATACAGGACAGAGGACACTGAGATTCCATTCGTCGGGCATGCTTTCTTCTAGCCATATTTTACTGGTGAGCTGATGCATGCACCCTATCAGCTCATCGCCACCGGCCTTGAACAATTCAGCAGGCAGTTCATCGGCACCAGCTGCTTTGTTGATCTTTAGTCGTTGAAGAGCAGCTCGGACCTCATCATGGCTAAGTGGTGGAAGAACCACTCCGTCATCGTCAATTGGTGGTATCGGGTTGAATTCTGCAGAGGCGGCATTGGTGGCATCGGCGGCTGCAAATAATGTAGAGAAAAGCTCCATCCACAATTTCGGTCTGCACTGCCAGATTCCCTTCATCTTTACAGTTAAGATGCTCTGGGCTTAAAACCTTGGGTCAGACCACCGACCTGTTGATCGAATTTTCGGGCATCATTTCTGTCCCGGTACATCTCGAGTTCCTTGCATTCAAGCCTTCCCTGGTCGCGTTTCTCCCGTCTGAAAAGGCGCCTCTCTTCCCTTCTCCTTACCCGGTAATTTTCACGTACGGCCTGTTTTGCAGCAGACTGCAGGAGTTCGTTTGTAGGCGCAGTAGCTTCGCGACACTCCTGATCATACCATTGGTTTCGTGGTGGCGGGTGGGATATGTGCGCCGGCATCGTCGGGTAAAGAGTCAGGTTAGGTCAGAGGAGCAGTTCCGAGAGTTGAACGGAATAGACCTCGCTCGGCTGTCCGTTGTAATTGCAGCTTAGCGACGTTCAGCTTTCCTTGCGTCTCAGACCGTACGTTATTCGCACGCGTATCTTAGCTGCAACAAGATAATGGTCAGAGGCAAATTCCACTTCTTGGCAGATATAAATACTATCGTGGAATAGTGATTTTTAAGAGCCTTGACTTACTTTCCGAGACATCAACTCTCGAGGCTTCTACTTTTTGTTGAGCTCCTGCTTCCAAACTGTGTGCTTCCTGTCAGGTGAGAATTCAGGATGCTGTTCAATTAGAATGCCTCTACCGCTATGATTTTATTGCAACATGTTTGGCAACGCGTCTATGGTGAACGACAGTTGCAGGACCATTCGTTTCTTTATTTCTTCTGAGGTTAAACTAGTTCCCGTTTGAAGTTGTTGAAGATGCTTCATCGCCAGTTGATAATCGTGTCAAAGCACCAGACAAATGCATTCCCACAGCAGCAGCACAGTTTGGGTAAGTAAACTGCATGAACTGCGGCATGTAAGTAGCAATTTTCATTGCATCTTCAAGATAAGATTTTGCAATTTCCATTTTTGTTGTGGTTTGTTTTCTTCATTTTGCGCCGCGCTTATGCAACAACAAGGACAGCCCGCCATCCTTGCCAACGATGCGCTGTAACTTTATAAAATTGCGGAATACGATTCCTGGCGAACCCATGCAAATGACTCGCTTTGTATAGTTCTAAATTGGTACATTCTCTCCCACTTTTGCGCTTACGTGTGCTGTACGTGTCAGGGGGGGGGAGGGTGCTGATTTCCTGCTTTCTTTTCATCAGTTTATTCTCACATTGCTCACTATTCCAACTAATTTCCTTATACACATATAAATGCCATGAACGTTGCTGCCATGTGGTCTGTGGGTGTTGAATTGTTTCAAGGACATGTTATGAATGAGTTCTGAACATACGAGACCCAGCATTTGTATTGGTGGCCGCCAGGAGGCATCCACTCTTTCACACAGCAACGTGTATAGGATGTACGTGAATCTGTGTGTGGCACTCGTATGCATATGCACCCCATCGATCGATCGGAAGAGGCAGCTTTGTCGCGTCAATAAACGCAAGTGAAATTGTTAAATTGAAATAATCTAAATTGCCACCAAATGCAGACCACTTAACTTAATCGATTAAAACACAAACATAAAATACAAAAAAAAGAATATGTAATCAAGGAGAAAAAAGGAAAAGAAATAAAGAGTTGGGAATAGAGAGTTCGATAAAAACGTTGATTGCCGCTGATGATGATGATGATGGACGTTTAGTAATGATTTCGTTAGACTTGGCTTGGTCTGGCGTGGCTGTTGTTTCTGCTTTGTTATTGCTGGTGGTGATGGCAAGGCGCGGTAGTGATGGTGTATTGTAAATTAATAATTAATCAATTGAACAGTAGCAACAAATTTAAATTAACTTTGTTTTTTACTCATGTACGCATGGGGTTTTTTTTATTATTATTATTTAAGATAACATTTCCCTCCCTCCATGCGATCGAGTTTTTTTTTGTGTGTTTGTCTCTCTAGTTTATTTTACATGCTTATTGTTATTGATTGGATTTATGAGGAAATTTTCTGTTCACTTTCAATATTCGCCTCCCATAAAAGTGTTAAACAGTCGATGTGTTGTTTACAAAACAGCGAATCACTAATCATGAATAGTCGTCATACCAACTATTACAAATATTCGATCCTTTTAAATTAAATATTGCCCCGACGTTTATGAGATGTCGCACACATCTAATCGTTTGAGATTTGAGATTGAGGATATTTCGCGTGTAGCAGGAGGACTTTTGCAAGCTTATGTTAAGCTTTGCTGTTAATGACTGTTCTCAACCGTGCCTCATTTGCACAAGAACATCAAGTTTGATCATTTCAAATCTTCGTATTCTGTATGGCATTCTTCCGTATTGTAGTAAAGCCGAATGCGTGCGTCATCTATGATCTTAGAGTGCAAACATTTTATGTAAGAGTATGTGTGGTCCATATTTAATGGGTGATATGTAGTTTTTCCAAGAGAATGGGCGTACGGAAGTGGTCACGTCGCGGATGACACTCTGATCCGCTTTATGTTTTTACCAAAATTTTTACAGCTTATCTGGGTGTACGAGTATTTCCATTTGCTCCACAATTGTGTGAAACGCATGACAACAGCAAATATTTCTAGACGATTACACGAAATATTTTATGATAAATCTTATCACACACACACACGCACTCTGCGGTATGTGCGTGAGTAATGCTCGCATAAGCAAGCACAGCGACAGACGAGTACAATCATTTGAAAATATTTAAAAGTTAGAACGATATTGAACAAATAATTAAGTGACTACTTCATGTAAATTATGTATTCCGATCGGTCACCAATTTTAATATACGTCGCAGCCTTCCTTCTTCAAGTGGCTCTGGATACGAGTTGAGTTTGTACGTGTGTGTCTCTCTCTCTTTCCATATAAAAACAATGTATATGTGTATATATGTATGTGTATACATAAATATGGCACTCAGTTTCGTTTGCTGTTGATCACTTTGTTTTTGTTTTTATTCTTTATTACAACTTGTTTGCGTCGCAGCGCATTTTACTGTAAAGCTGATCAGTTATTACTCATTTTTAGAAAAACAATACCAACTACAACAAAATTATTAAAAAAAGTAAGAAAAATATCGCTGCAATTGGAACAACAAACACAATAGCGACAAAAACAAAGCGAAAAATAAAAAATGCCTCCGCACTCGTACGCCTCGTGCTGCATGCTACCAGTAAAAAATCACCAGTTCATCATGTGCATTTAACAATGGCGCTGAGGAGGCTGATTTTTACCGAACTTTCTTTGTTTATTTTTTTAATGCCGCGCAATTTACTACTGTGCACGTGTGTGTGTTTGTATGTGTTGAGCTCGAGTGCAAGCGTGTGGTTGATTGTTGAGCGGTCTCTCTCTCGTTCTTTGGCCTTTGGTGGCGTGCGCTTCCAGTCACTCGCGAGTTCGCTTAATCATGTTTAACTACTTTAAAACATATCGTTTTGCGTGTTGTTGTAATTGCTGGCAATTATTATGAGTGGCATATATTACGTATACGCCCAGTAGGAACTTTTATAAAACATGGGTCTATATCGTAGGTATTGCGTGTGTGTGTGTGTGTGGGTGTGGAAAAAACTATCGCCGTCGCAACATTTTCTTATTGCAAAAGTTCAGTTTGGTTCAATTCTGCGGTGGGAGTAGAGAAATTTCGCGAATAGATTAACCAAGCGTATGTAATTTTATTTTGATATGATTACAATAAAATTTAATTTGTTTTCCTATCACAACAATTTTTCTTACAAAAATATATTAATAGGTTTTGTCAGTTTTGCACTTGATTTTCATCAAATTGAAGGAGATATTTTCGCAAAATGACCATTATCATCTCATTTTTAAAGTGAGCACCTGCTAACTGAGGTTCTCATTTAGCAAGTATACATTAGTTGGTTTCGATTCATGCGGCTTAAGTCGCCAAATGTCGCTTATTTGGATATTTATATGGAATGTCAATAACAGAGATAAATCACGGTAAATAGAGGTAAGGTTGCAAGCCCAAATCATCCCGGTTAATAAATGTTCCCGGTTAATAGAAGCCCGGATAATCGGGGCTCAACTGTATTTTTAAGTATATGGAATTTCACTTCGACTGGGGTAGAAATTTTCTTATTTGACGATCATGTAAAGGTGATATATGCTTTGTTGGAAAATTGGAATTTTATTTAATCTACAGTGAGCAAATTATACTGGGTATGATGCTAATTTAATCTATAAATAATAATAAATTTGAATACGTACATAGCACGGCTTTAGCTTTTGCAGTAACCATGGACTTTACTCACTGTTTTGCCATTCAATAAAGTGAACAAAACTGAAATATTTCTTAGCTATGCTTTAATTACTCATACTATTAGTTAATTTGACGCATATTTCGAATCAATAAATTGTAATCTAAAAATCTTTGGATTTATGCACAAACTTGAAGAAGTGCTGCTTCCTCAATTACTGTGTAAGGGCTTTAAAAAAAACCTTAAATCGGTAAATCCTTTTATGTTAAAAATTTCCCTTGAATTTTTGTCTATATTTAAGTTTTTTATACTAAAGAAGTTGTATTCTGCGATCAAACCATTCAAAATTTTACTTGTCTTGACTGATCTATAAAAACGGAAAGGAGGAACCAATGGTTCCAATTCCAACTGGGGTATATCCTCTATAAGCATGTGTGTGTGTGTGTGTGTGTGTGTGTGTGTGGGTGTGTGTGTGTGTGTACGCATAAGAGTTGCATTTATTAACCCTTTGTTGTCATATATTGTTTAATATATGTTTTGAAATAATATTGAAAGTGCATACAAATTAACTTATTTCATTATTTTTTTGATTTTTTAAAAAATAAACATCAGAGAGAAACTCTGATGTTAAACTTTATTTATTGAATTCAAAACAAGAACTGACTTACAATTTTTTGATAACTTAACTTAAATTCAAATAGCGGCAGCGTTGAAGCAGTGCAGCGGTTAGCGACAGCGTTGGAGCAGTGCAGCGGTTGGCTCGTGCAGGAAGTATTGCAGACACAGCGTCAGCAATTTAGCTTTTGTTGATTAGCTTGAATTGAAGTTGGACTTAATAAAGACCAAGAAAAAAATATAATTATTGTTAACTTAATTATCGTTAACTCCTCCCCTCTTAAATTCAAGCGTCCGCGCTTGAAGTGCATGGGAGAAGTTTTGGCTGGATTATGTTTTGCTGTATTTTTGGTTGGATTTCTATAGTTCTTCTTCCAAACCTTGAGGCAAATATTTTTGCTAATATTACTACGACGATAATAATTAATGCGATTATTGACACGCTTATTATGCTTATTCGTCCTCTTGTCTCTAAGAATTCTATTGCCCTTGTGTTATTCGTATGAAGTTCCTTGATGAGTTCCATAGTAAGTCCTTCCTCATATTTACCGGGCAAAACAGAAGATCTTAGAATAGCTGGTAGGGGTTCTATTGAAAAGCTTTCATTAAATTCATAAATTTGGTTGTTGGCAGTGATTGTTGCATTTCGAAATTTTATGACATAGGAGCCTGTTAGGTTCAATTGGTTGTCATCTACAAATATTGAGCCATTGAATTGATTGAGGAGAATAATTCCGGGTTGGATATCTTCTATTGGAGCAATGTGTAGATTATTTACTCTAGTACAGGATGCTGGTTTGCTATGTAATATTTGTGGAATGCAGGAGCTTTTACTTATATCTACGATATCTTTATAATTACATATTTTAAGGTTTTTATAAGTTTTGCAAGAATTTTTAATTGCGTAAATTTTATCTTTACAAATTATATAGTTTTCATAAGAGATTTTTATAATTTCATTGCCTCTTTTAATAGGCTTTAACAATATCTCTTCACATGTTTCTTTATTGGTAGTTGGTATGCTTATAATATATAGTATGATAGTCTTATTTGATGCTATCGAAACATCTGCGATTTGAAAAGATTCTTCTATATTTGAAAAACTGATGTTATCTTTTTGTAACATTTGTCTGAATAACTCCACTTCATTAATTGAAAGCATAAATGAATTTATTAATCCAATTTTTGCCCAATTTATGGCATGATCTATATTAATTACTTCTTGTTTTAATATATCTAAATAATTTTTAATATTAAGACTAATAGTACTTTGGACATTTGTGCTGTCAAAATTTTTCATAATTAATTCATTTGTAGCATTTACAACATTATTCAATTTTTCAATTATTAATCTGTTAATTACCATTTGTCTCTCATTATTTTTAAGTATATTATTTGTCTTATCACTAAGTATTTTAAAATCATCGTGGTCGGGACTTCCCGCTATCCACTTCCATGTTGTTCCAATGAAATTTAAAGATCTTTTACTTATACTATTAGGCTTTAACCTATCTATATGGTTTTGTATTTGGGATATTTCATGTTGAAGGAATGGGAGAAGGGCGTTGGTTTTATTAACTTGTTTTATTATTGTCTTATTTAGTCGATCGACTGCGTCCTGGTACTCATTTATGTCAATCGTATGTATCAGTTTATAAGAGCCTGTTTGGATTTTAGCTGATCCCATGGTGAACGTGACAACTTCTGAATTTGAATAGTCTAGAACTTGTATCTTACCCATGATTTCTTCTGATGTGAACAAACCGTTTACTACGCTTGGATTTAAATATCTCTTAAATATTTGTATAATGTCATCTGTAGAGTAATTTCTTTGTATTACGATATGTCTGTGATATGTGGGAAAAGGAATTTGGAATTGATGTCTATTTTCTTCACCTATTTTCAAAAACAATTGATTCTTAAAAACATTGATTGGTGCTTCTGTAGCAGGTATCAAATTTTGTGATGAACTGTCTTCGCTATGTATTGTACCTGTCAACGAGTTGATATCGTCGTTATTGGTGTTTGGTAAGAGATTAATTTGGGGTGGTCTTGAGAGGGCATCTGCAACTATGTTTGATTTCCCGGGTTTATAGAGAAGCTCATAGTTGTACTCCTCTAAAATTGCTTTCCATCTCTTCATTTTATTGTTATTGTTCTTATTGCTGAGAGCGTACGTAAGGGGTTGGTGGTCTGTGTAAATTTTTACTTTGGCGGATCCGTAGAGATAGTTTCGCAAGTTATTCAGTGACCAAATAATTGCTAGCATCTCTTTTTCATTGGTAGCGTAGTGTTCTTCTGCGCTACTTAATGTACGAGATATAAACATGATAGGTCTATCGTCTTGAGCTAGGACTGCTCCAATCGCATAATTGGATGCGTCCGTCGTGAGTTGAAATTCTTTTGAATAATCGGGGTATGAGAGCAGAACTTCTTCTGAGCTAAGGGAATTTTTTAGTTTTTGAAATGCTTCTAGTGCTTCTTTATTTAAATTTATTTTTATGTTTTTTGATATATTTTTGGATATTCGTCCTTCCTCCCCTCTTAAAAGGACTGTAAGGGGTTTCGCCAGTTTTGCGTAGTCCCTTATAAAACGGCGATAATAACCTGAAAGTCCTAAAAATGAACGTAGGTCTTTCAGAGTTTTTGGTTCAGGGAAATTATTGATTGATTCAATTTTTTTTGGATTGGTTTTGAGGCCATTTTCAGACACTATGTATCCTAAAAATTCTACTTCGGTTTTTAGGAATTCACATTTATCGAGTTGTATGATTCTAAAACGTTGTCTGCATTCCCTATTACTTTGCTACGTATAACGTTCAAAATTCCAAAATATTTCGGTGTATTTTTTATGGTTTCATAGACACTTAAAACTCTGTCAACACTTTTTCTCCATGAACTAAAATCTGCTTCATTTCCAGAAAATTCTCGTAAATTTTTTACTATGTCTGGTATTCTTTCTAGTTCGTTCAAATTTTCCCTAGTACTAATACCAAACGGTTGGTCAACTTCTATTTGGTTAGTGCTACACTGAATAGTTAGGTCCCTTACTAACTGTGGTAATGTACCTTCTAGAATTCTTAATACCGAAGATTGTATTATTTCGTTTAATTCTTCCTGTCCAAGTGGTCTAACTGGTTGGTCGGGATTAGGATTAGGAGCGTTTAATAGAGGTGGTCTAATGAGGTTGTTAGGATTTGCCATGTTACTTTATAAATTTTAATTAATTTATTTTAGAATATTCCACGAAAATCAGTAAGTATTGTACGCCTTTATTAAATAAATTTTTTCTTTCTTAATTTATCTTTTTTCTCCGATTTCGTTTACTAGGATTTATTTTTAGAGAGTAGATTTAAATAGTTAGTCGAGCTACAGTTTTTTAGAAAAAATTTTATTTATTGTTATCTCTATATTTTGTGATACTCTAGAGGGTCCGGCTTTTTGGGCTACGGAATCGCAGAGTGGTTTTGCAATGTATTATTATTTTGTTGTTATAGTTTAGTTTTATAGGCTTTTATTCCGTTATAAACTGGAGGGTCCGGCTTTATGGGCTACGGAATCGCAGTTTCAAAAATATTTAGTTATTTCTTTACGTTATTTTATTTAAAAATTTTTTCTTTCTTTTTTTTTTTTCACTTTTAAATTTTGTTTGTTGAAAATTTTCTTAAAATTGTTTTACTTCTTATCTAGTCTTAAAGGTTAATTCTTTTTCTAAAAACACTTTCTTTGTTTACTTTTAACTTATTATTTTCTCAAAATTCTATTTTATTTCTTAATTTATCTTAAACTAGCTTACAATATTCCGCACAGGTTCTCCATGATTTTTCCTTTTTGTCCGCTATCCGGTGACTCGGGATCTCTGATAGAACACAAATCGTGTGGTTGCGTTTTTATTCCAACGAATTCTAACGCTTAATTAGTTGTGGTTTCTATTCGGGCTACACAATTAATTTATCGAACTTCTTGAGGACACTTTATAAATTAACCGTGATGAGTACTGCTTAAGGACTTCTTTCCCGAATACCACGACGTTGGGCGCCAATTAACTTATTTCATTATTTTTTTGATTTTTTAAAAAATAAACATCAGAGAGAAACTCTGATGTTAAACTTTATTTATTGAATTCAAAACAAGAACTGACTTACAATTTTTTGATAACTTAACTTAAATTCAAATAGCGGCAGCGTTGAAGCAGTGCAGCGGTTAGCGACAGCGTTGGAGCAGTGCAGCGGTTGGCTCGTGCAGGAAGTATTGCAGACACAGCGTCAGCAATTTAGCTTTTGTTGATTAGCTTGAATTGAAGTTGGACTTAATAAAGACCAAGAAAAAAATATAATTATTGTTAACTTAATTATCGTTAACTTACACAAATGCCAAGTTTACACGTATATTTCTTAGTGCAGTGTCTTCAATGCCGGCACTGTGGATGCGGATGTACCACATCCTTGAAGGAAAACAAATACATATACACGACGTATTTGTGTACGTCTTTCCTTAGATTATATTACCACATCTGCAGTCCCCTCTTTTGTGAAGCATATTGCACATTTTCCAATATTTGAGCTCTTTTTCGCTGTTCTTTTATTTCCTCTTGCTATCGTTGTTGTGTTCTGCTTTCTTTTGACGCGTTCGCAAGTCAGTCAACATTTCAGTTCGTTTTGCTCTGAAATGAAAGGCCTTCCACTCCTGCTAAATTAAATATAAAAAATTCATTTTTGTATTTGGCACAATCATTGTGATTGCTGCCTGTGAATGGCGCAAGTTGGACTTGTTTTTTGTGCAACTTTTTACCTTTATCTTGAGTTGTGTGGCTGCCTTCTGGGGAGGCATGTGATTTATAAGTTCAAAAGTTGACACGTACTTTTTTGTAATTTCGACGATATTGTGGAGTCTGTTCCTATGTTTTCTATGTCTTGTTTTTTTTTCTTTTGATTGAAATTATCTTGAGAGTGCTTTCGGCGCCTTTACACCATGCTGCTTGACTAATAACCCAGCGAATGACTTTCCTATGCCCTTGTTGTGCAATACCCTTGAGCATTTCTACATATATCACAGCGGTTTTGGTTGTCTTTGATGTTGGCTGTGAGACTTGGTGAGGAGTTGTGGTGATAAAAAGTAATATATTCGTAAATATAGTCGATGTGATTGATTCTTGTATTCTGGGTCTGTTTGTTTCGTATCGAAATAAATACGCTGTAAATAAATCTGCAAAAATTAAAAGTGCCACCAATTTGTATGCCCTTATTTATGACCAGAAACCGTAATTGGAATACTTGGCCGAGTAATCAAAGTATACGTTTGTGGAGTACGATTTTTTATAACCGTCGTATCTTAGTATAGTTATATATTATGAATTCTGTAGATCCTGATGATACTCCGTTGTAATACTCCACACTATTGTCATCTGTAGTTAACGAAGAAAAGTGGGGCGTGTAGCAGGGGCGCACTTTTCTATAAAGATATTATTTGATATATATATTCTAGTATTGGTGATGTAAGACGATGAAAGCGGCAAAAGAAGAACCTTGCTTTCGAAGAGTTTTTCTCCATGTGTTTATATTGCAATTTCTCACGAGTTACTTAACAGCCTCAACTCGCACAGATGTCGTTTATTTGGAATTGCAACAAAATTTGGCGAAACTGCTATTTTCAGCGAGTTGGAATCGCTTCGTTTAGACGACTAAAGGTAGGACCAAAATAGACGAGTCGTGACGATAGCGATTTGACGAACGTCTGCACTCGTTACGTCGATTTTGACATTTAACCCAAAATGTGACGCTATCAAACGCATCGATGGATGGCTTTTTACATCAATTCCGAACTCATCCCCCACAGCGGCGATTAAATTGTAGCAATATTCCTTCATTTTAATTTTAATTTCTTTAAAAAACAACAAAGAAGAGGTTGTGACGAGTAGCAGACGTTTGCAGTTCGGTTCTTACGGAACCGATCGTCACGTCTAAATATTTCGTTCAGTTTCGATCAAATACGTATGGCCATTTTGGCTATTTACATTGATTCACATATGCTCAAACTTACTCGTCACGTTTCGTCTCGTCTATTTTGGTCGGCCCTTAAGCCACTTAGAACTGTGCTGCCAAGTCAGATTTTTTATGGTCGATGTCAATTCAGTCAACTTTCTAGAAAGCATTCTTGCGTTCTTTTTAATGAAGTGAGTAACTCGAATTGGGAGTAGAATGCAGCTTTTGAATTATGAAGTTGTATGAAATTGCATTGTAATTCTGGCGATAATATATCGATACCGGACCTGATGGACGTAACCAGCATATTGAAATTAATACTGGGTTGTGCTGTTTCTGAAGGTTGTTGCACGTACATGTGACAATTCAATATGAAGGTCAACATGATCAGTCTAGAAGAATGTTGGTTAATTTAAACAAAACAACTCAGGTTTTAGGTGCCCACGGTTTTAGCTTTCTCCGAAGGTCGATACATCAATATTTTATGTATAATGTTTATTAGAGTAAGAATCTTGAATTTAATCTCCGAAAAGTACGATAATTGCCAGACGTTTCGAGCGAGCAATGCTTGATAGTTCTTTTCTGCATTTCAATTCATCACGAATTCTATAGAAACTCGTACATATACGAGTCTATACATACTCGTACATATGTGGATATATGATATTCGAGTAGTAGTTCAAATAAATATCTTCAAGTTGAGGAAACTATTTGTCGACCATTACAATTAGTATATCATGAGATGGGCCCTTTTTATACATCCATTACAATAAAAAATCGTTTCGATTGTTTTCAAGTAATAAAGGCCCAAAGGCCTTAGTTGAATTGGAAGCTTCTATCGAACATTTCTTGTCGTTAATGTGTCTAACAATATGAATTTGAAAAAAAGCTGGCAATAAATATTAATTAATCACGTTAAGTTCTGAAAATTCATAAAAGAAAAATAAAAAAAAACAAGGAAAAAACTACAAAAAAACACAAAATACAAAATATCTAATGTAAAAACAAAAACAAAATCGTTTATGGTTGTGCTGAGCAGTTTTCATTGGCGCTCATTTATGGCAACGTGATTACCACGACAACAGAACATTTGGGTGTGCTCGGACTCGGATTCGGATCCGGCTGGGACTGGCATTCATTCGCACTAACAATTGCAGCACTCTTGCCTCTTGCAGCTTATGTGATATGCAATAAGTCCTACTCCGCTGTTTCGACTGCTCTGTTGTAGTTAAAATTAATTAAACAGCGTATGATATGCGGCAACAAATTCATTTAACTTGTAGAAAATTCAAATTACAGTCGCCAACCGCCCTCCCTGCTGCCTGTGCCCCTGCCTTTGCCTGCTGCTGCTTTCCACATTGTTGTCGTACTCCAATCACCAAGTACCAAGCACTCCCCCTCTGTCATTGATAATTTAACTCGTGTTGTAGTTGCTACAATGCACGAGTGAGTGCGACATTTGGGTATAACAGTTCCTCGCATTGACACACATGCACACACATACAGAGAGAGAGAGCGAGAGTGAGAGAGAGTGCCGGCAGAGAAGCGACAGAGAGAAATGAGTAACAAACTCGCACAAATAATTGCTTTGCAATGAGCATATGAGAGGGAAAACACGCCGAGAGTCGACCACATACCGTTGATTTAGTTTTTTTTAGCTCAGGAAAATTGTTTGTAGTTTAGTTGGTCTTCGGTCGGGTGGGGTTGGGGAGATTGAGCGCGAGGGGTGCACGTGTGCATGCAACGCTTTTATCACACTTTTGATTATAACACAATTCACAGTACAAAAGTTTTATACAAAAATATTTTAAATTTATTCCTTTATTTTGTTTTGGTTTATACAAAACTATTCACGGTACAGTTACGCGGTGAGGAGGAGACATACATATGTAAACTGTATGTTAGTGCTGCTAACAGCAAATACAAACATGCTCCCGCTCCGCACACATCACCGGCACCGGCACCGCGACCGCGACCGGCAGCGGCCCTGGCCCCGCCTAGTGCTCCCATACACCTTTCTTAGCAGTAAGCTGTATGCAGCGCTGAAGATTTAAATTACCGCATAGAGGGTCATCCCCACAAGAGTCAATACGGCTCGTCAATATGGCTCAGAACTGACTGCAAAATGCTTGCGCTGTTGCCAGTCTCTCAGCAAGAGTAAATTTTGAACAAATGTATGCTGCTGCTGCATTTATGGGTAACTTAAGTTTATTTTAAGCCACGATTGTCAAGTGGAGTTGTTGGCTGACTGCTGGCACCCTTTTTTCCGTAAAGGTAAAACAGTTTACGGACTTCACTGCTGGTAACTTCGATTATTACGACATTTTGGTTGACATGACGTGGGTTGATAATTTTACTACTGGTTTTCTTAGAAACATGACATGCTCCTGTTCTACAACAACGAAAGAAATTGGGTCAAAGGTGGAAGCAATCGTCATTTAGTGAGTAGGGTACAAGCAATAGTAATTCTTTGTCACATCAAGGACTCCTGGATTATGTGAACTTTGACATGTGAACTTATTCCCTGTTCTACCTACGATTCCTATGCATCTAACGAGGTTTCAATTTGGCCACAACGACGTTCGGATATGCCGATCGATTGTATTTAATATAGGAGATACATATATTGAATTCATAAAAGTTTGGAAAATCATTTTAAATATAAACATAATCCCAATTCCCAGTCAAAGTTTCTGCATTGGGAAGCCCTTTTCGGTAACAATCTTAACTCCGGTCAGATTTTGAGATATTAATCTGGAAAACAATACGTATACACCTTTGCTTTGCATGCTGTACCAGGAGAATCATTCGAATTTTAATATTTACATATAGTCTCGAAGTATATTTCAGTACATTTGAGACACTGGTGTGAAATTTCAAATAAAAATATCATAATATGTTCAATCGCTTGAAAGCAAAAAATTCAAAGTTATCTAGAAATATTTGTACAAATATAAACATATATACAAATGTACACTAAAACGTATAGAACAAATATTCTTGATGAAACCATCGAGAGGCCGCATATACTTTCGGATATATGAAGTAAAATAATAAAAAGTAATGTTATAGTTGAGTTGTTCAAACGCATTTTTCCAGAAGATTTCACACATAATACGCGTCGTTTCGGGACAAGGGAAAATCAATTATTTATTGGGTAATTGGCAACGGTGTGGATTTTTGTTTCACCGCACAGATAATTTGAATCATAAAGTTTTTTATGTGTACTTAATATCCACTGAATTCCAATGTTGTCTTGGCATATGTTTTTGCAAATATCCCCACACATAGAAGATAGAACATAGAACATAGAATATTCAAACGAATGTGCAATTAAAAAGAAAGTGATGGGACACCATCCTATAAATATATATATACATACTCGTGTATATATGAGTATACATAGTTTGGATTAGGACGCAGTACATTTAACATTTCAACACAATTGGGAGGGAAGGTGAGAGTTTTCGTTACTAAGTCTCTCTAAGTGTGGGGGGCCTTCATATACATCCCTGAGTACATTGTTCATGCATGAACCGTCCGATTGATGGCTGTTTCTGTATTATTAAGCCTGTGGGAAATGTGAGTTGGAACTTGAAAGTCTGTTGGACGTGGTTTAGGTGCTCTGTAATTTATGTGTATTTTTTGTTAAAAGCATTTAAACTGATAAAAACGTTGTTTTTGCTCTTTTCTATTTTGTAATTGTTGTCTTTGTGTGTTTTTGTTTCCCCCACGAGTATAAAAATAAAACATTTGCTCTTGACTGTAGATAATATTTTAAGTTGTTTTTGTTGGATTTGCAATATTTTGATATACAATTTCAATGGAACGCTGACAGCAGCCTTTGTATAAGTGCACTCAACTGTCACATACATACACACACACACCACACATATCCATATGCATGTAGTACTCGTATCTATGCGCACTCTTCCATACTCGTGCATATGCATTCATATATGCACATAGAAATGTAGGTAGCCACAACTCACCCGTTTGCCCGGAGTTACGATTTTGAATGTTTCTTTATTTACATACATATTTTTATTTTATTTTGTAAAAATCATTTTCAGAATCTTGATTTCCTTGTATTAATGATTATTTATTGTTTATACTGTTTGTCTACAATTTTCCATACCCACACCACACGACACACAAAACCACACATAAACTCACAGTCACACGCACGCCCATCAGTAGGTAGGTAGATAGGTAGGTACCTGATTCATACATTCATACATTCAATGCATCGTATATGGGGTATTTGATCTAGTAACCTTGTTTAGTGCTTTCTATAACTGCATACAAATTCCGTCCTCTAGACTAGAGTGCCGCCGACCCAATTGGAAATCACATCAGGCGTGTCTGTCTACCTGCCAGCATGCGAGAAGATTATGGGCTGACTGGAACACTTACGCTGTAGTTATCACATGCACTGAATTTCCAAAGCATATTCTCCTCTCCCTACAGTGAAGTTTGTGAATTCCATCCTCCTTATCTATTTGCAATCACCACATCCAATCCCCATAGCGAGTTTTATTTTTGCATATTTTGTTCATATTCATATGTACCTCTTTACCTCTTTATTTATTCCAAAGTTCCGACAATTTACGAGTATCACACCGTTTTCTGGCCATTCAGTGCATTTTTTGTGTTATTGGTAGTTTTATTGTAATTGCTGTGGCTTCTTTGGGAGCTCTTTCATCTAAGCTTGGTCTGGTTTGCTCAGGACTAACTGCCTCTAATATATTAAAGACAAATGTTGGAAAGGACTTCTTCATCAGATATTTATTCTTTAGTCAGCGACGTCGTCTATAAACAGCGAAGAATCTTTTTATAAGCGAAGGATTCTTCAGTCAACGACGACCTCTTTAAGCGGCGAGGCATTTTTTTTATTCGTGAAGAATTCTTTACGTAGCGAAAGTTCTTTAATCCGCCGAGACCTATTTAAACAGCGAGGAATCTTTTTATAAGCGAAGGATTCTTCAGTCAACGACGACCTCTTTAAGCGGCGAGGCATTTTTTTTATTCGTGAAGAATCCTTTAATTAGCGAAGACTCTTTAATCCGCCGACATCTATTTAAACAGCGAAGAATCTTTTTATAAGCGAAGGATTCTTCAGTCAACGACGACCTCTTTAAGCGGCGAGGCATTTTTTTTATTCGAGAAGAATCCTTTAATTAGCGAAGACTCTTTAATCCGCCGACATCTATTTAAACAGCGAAGAATCTTTTTATAAGCGAAGGATTCTTCAGTCAACGACGACCTCTTTAAGCGGCGAGGCATTTTTTTTATTCGAGAAGAATCCTTTAATTAGCGAAAGTTCTTGAATCCGCCGAGACCTATTTAAACAGCGAGGAATCTTTAGTCAGCGAGGTTCTCTTTAAATGGAGAGGATTTCTTTTATTAGCGAGGATTTCTTTTATTAGCGCGGAACTCTTTAAAAAGCGAGGAATTCTTTTATTAACTAGTAATTCTTTAATTAGCGACAACCTATTAAAACATCGAGGAATTCTTCTATTAGCGTGGAATTCTTTTATTACCGAGGATATTTTTAATCAGCAAGATCTTCTTTGAACACCGAGAAGTTCTTTTATTAGCGGGTAATTTTTATATTAGTGAGGAGGGTCTTTGTCAACGATGTCCTTTTTAAACACCATGGAGTTCTTTTATTAGCGGGTAATTTTTGTATTAGTGAGGAGGGTCTTTGTCAACGATGTCCTCTTTAAACACCGAGGAGTTCTTTTATTAGCGAGGAGTTCTTTGTCAACGATGTCCTCTTTAAACACCGAGGAGTTCTTTTATAAGCGGGGATTTTTTTTGATTGTCGAGGGATTCTTTTTCAACGATAGATTGTCTCTGTATTCTGGTTGACTTTTCCAAAGGGGTGTGTGTGGATTTTGATTAAAAATAATGGATTTTGAATGTCTTTAAAAATTTAACTTTATTATACTATTATTATTATTATAATTTGTACAAAAATTAATTAGTGTACAATTTGTAAGAGGAGCACTAGCAACTGCGGCTTTCAGCTCTCGTGTAATAAATATGGTATATTAGTTTTTTTTACATTTAATACATGTTGTATACTTTGTTACTATTTTTAAATGAAATTAATTAAATTAGTATTTTTTATGAAACTATATAATTTTTTTATATTATCGGTTGAAGGGTTATTTAGCAGCTCGCTGGGGATTTTGTCCGAAAGAAGATTGCTCCTCGCAATATTGAAGTGCTGGCATTCGTCCAATAAGTGGATTATTGAGACTGATTGTGTATTGCAGAACTGACAATTTGGTGTGCCTGATCCATTTAGCAGGTGTTCGTGGCTAATTTTGATGTGCCCTAGTCTGAGGCGAATGAATGGACGGATCTCGGACCAATTGAGATGTGCTGGGTAGTTAGGGCAAAGTCTCAATGGGTTGATTGTAGCATAATGGTGTACGTAGTCAGCCCAAGATCTTTTTTGTATTTTGAGCATATATTCATATACATACCGGTGTATGTCTTTTTTTTCGATGGTGTTGAAAGTGTAAGCTGGAGTCCTTCGGGCAATATTGGCCATTGTGTCAGCATATTCGTTTCCGGTTTTTCCATATTGAATGCGTGAAGGAAAATTTTTTTTTATATTAGATGGATAGTTCTGTCCAATTCTGGTATTTATGGCTGATTATCAATATCAATATTCGGCTTGACTTTGAATAGAAATTGTTCAATAATATTTTTCGTTATCCACACTTCTGTGTAGTTAAAAAGCGAAAAACGTAGCTGTTAGACCCCAATCATAATTAAATACTATATTCGTCTCGATATAAAAGCCAACACTTCTAAATTACGGAAAGAGCTATATGAGAATTAACATTTAATTCTTCGATCGACATAGACACATGCTCGGGCACATGTGTCAATTCAATATGCTATGGACATGTTGCTAACGAAGAAGCAGTGTTTTCCCAATAATTTCTGCGCCGCATATTCTGCCCCCAATAAGTGCATTCTATTCAATAGTATATCTAACTGATATACTGGACCCCCTCGATCGATCCGATCGGCTGTTTCTAACGACCACTGTATCCGTATCTAATCGATATTTGATTAACCGCTGTATTTCTATCAAGTGTGTTGTATGCCTTTGCAGTGGTGTTTACTAGATACGAGTGCTCTATCTATCTATAAGATATTTTGTGTATCGATTAAATTCACATTTTTCGCATTTTAGCAATTAACACTTCCACTTAAATCGTTCTCACTCGGGGCGGTACAAGTAAATTCACTCAGCTCTGCCTGAGAACATCACATATTTACATACTATGTATGTATGCATGCATGTCTCTATGCAGATGTGTAGAATGCGTGCCTGTGTGTATTATTGTGTGTGTGTGTGTGTGTGTGTGTGGCGGTGTGTATTGTAGTACTTAATATATTATTTATTTGCTTGGCTTCACTTCGTTTGACTTAACTAATTGAAATTGTTTAACACCAATGTGGCTAGTTTTTGTCATATGATATTTAAATAAGTACTATTTTTATATCGCACAATTCAAGTCTTATAATTTTTATGCATTATGATCACTCTGCTAATTATTTGATAAATACATTTAAACTGGAATGTATTTAAAAAAAAAAACAATTATAATAATAATAAATAAATAAAAAGCTCTGCTTCAAATTATATTCTTTAATAGAAGAGAAAAAAATCTGTCCATTGTATATATATCCATATGTGTATTTTTATGTATGTACATACCTCAATGTACAGGGGGCAATTAATTACCCTTTAGCCTCCCGTCCGATTTTTTACTGAAATTTTAGTGTGCCATTGAGCCGATCGCTCTGATAAACAATATATGTACGAGTATGTGTATACATGGCGTCGTTTTGGTATACGAGTGCCATTCGGAGATATGAGCCAAAAAGTATACTTCTGCAGAGTGAGTTGTCCAAGTGAGCCAATTAACTGTACTCACATGTGACAATTCAATACTGTAAAAATGCACTCCCTATAGACAATGTTACTTATAACTGATAATTGACTGTAAAATATGCGTTTTCAAAAGAATTACAAATCTACACCTAGTTTAATGATAAGGACAATTCAGTTTGCTGGGTATTTGGGTAGAGATATGGTTTTCCATTAAGCCCAATTGATCTTCAGTATCATATGAAGTTACTCGTGTGTGTATGATTTATCTTTTGTTATACACATGGCGCCCGAAAAATATCTTATAGATAAACCAATATACATTCCACAACACCGGCAGAGGAATCGAACCCAATACAAAGACAGTGATCAGTAAAAACAAACAAAACTCAACGAAAGGCAGCGAATGACGAGTCCCCAAAACTCTCACAACAGCTCAAACGCGCGTCAAAACATTATTTAGTAACGACAGTGACCACTGATTTTTCGTTTCATAAGATAAGTTAGATATAGTTAAATGGACAATCCAGTCGTCCAAAAGCTCCGCAGGAAGATTTCCGATCGAGGGGGGGGAAGTAGGTATACAATCTAATACACTGCACGCACCACTGATAGGATCGAAGTTAAGTTTATGATATTGCGGTTGGAACACATTATCGGGCAGATGCTCAATTTTTCGGCAAATGTTTTCACCTAATTACGGTTCAATGAATGTAGCACATTCAATATGCAAATGTATTGAAATGCAGCTATGAGACGAGACTGATATGATTTCATAAAAATCCTTTCTGAAATTCCAAGTATGTCGGGTCAACAATATTTGTTTGCGTCCTTGTACTTCGGTGGCAGTTATCTCCGTCAGTTGCTTCTAAGCAGCACTTGTGGCCACGTGGGCACTTTAAATTCGCCGCGGAAATTTTGGTATTTCCTTCACTAAAGTCAGATTTTTGTGTCGTTTCAAACTTTAAAAATATAAAGTTAATTTTTTGAAAAAAAGGTTAACAAACAGAAAAAATTGGTAACAATGTGTAATCAGATTTACGCATCCTTACCATAAAGACCCGAGTAAAAATTATAGTTCGAGTAGCAAGGCCAGCATTAAGTGCGCCGGA
>OV050032.1:24071850-24081850 GCA_920105625.2 Clusia tigrina
GAAATGAAAAGTTTCTAGAGGATTGTTCTACTTTTGCTCTTCATTCAAACGCGACGCTTAGCTTACTAAAGGGGGGAAACTAAAATGGGGATTCCTCGGAAACAGATCATAAGATCTACACAGTTCACATATCGGAAATTCACGAATATCCTAAGCTAACCTAATCAATCATTTTCTGAAACCCCCTCAATGGAAATTAGTGTCATGCGCTCCTGTTCGAAGAGCTGCTTTGGGAGAATGTGAAAGAGTGCGGGGCTATAGTACCACTTCCTCAAGGTAATTTTCTTTGCCAAATACTCGCCAGCAGCCTGAGTTTATGTAACTCTTTCTTGACGTAGCCAAATTGTTCCGAAATATCAGTCTTTCGACTTACGTGTTGCCATAATCTTTAATTATGGGGCATAATAAATTCTATTTCGGAATTGTTGCAATTAACGTCTTGAGGACATTCTGGCCAGGAAATGTGTGCTTGTGTGCATCTTATCAAACGTTGTCTTTATTGCTCTTATTAGTTGTATGTGTTTTGGCTGAATTGTTTGCGGCTTGTTAGCCAAAATTGCTAATCATAAATCTCTCAAAAACCAAAACACTAAACTCGAGTACGAGCAATTACAAGCACGCAGTTTCCCACAGTTGCCTTGGTGGGGTGCTGTTGCTGGTTGCCCGTTGCCTGTTGCCCGGTGCGATACGGATCGATTGTATATTTCCAAGATAAGCAATTTAATAACTCGTTGATTTGCGATAATGCGGAGCCGCATGTAAATCTACAGTCTTCGGTGTGTGTGCCTGTGCGGATGCATGTGGGGATGTGTGTATATCTCCAGTAATCAGCAGGCCTGAATGTTCCGTCGCTTGTCGTATATGTACATAAAAATAAATTTCAATTTCGAACAAGCTGCGACAATTAATTGAAATTGTTTTCGATACGGACGTGCGTCAGTTTGGGTCGCGTAGAAACTGGCGCATCTGTCGTTTTATTGCCTTCAATTGGTCGCACTTCTCCCACTTCGTCCCACACCGGCTAGTTTCGATAAACCTGGCGTTATAGCCTCCAATGACACCTTTCAATTTTTGACCGATGGTTTTGTCGCACTCTGATTGATTCTATGACTTAACCATGGTGGAATTTACTGTGGTGGTCACACCTTTGGCTCGCTGCTGCGAGTATATGGCAATGTGTTTATTTTAGATATGGATTGATCTGGTCTGGTGGTCTGGTCTGGTGTCGTTCTTTGTTCGCCCGGGCGTGTGTGCATTTGCCAGTTCGATGCCAGTTGTTTGCATTCTTTCCGTTTCAACAGATTTTCTCTTTGTTTGCACAACTGTTTGTGAGGGCGTAGGAGGGGAGGGGACGGTGCATTATGATTAGTAACTCTTTGGATCCCTGCTGTGCCATCGCTGCTGGTGCCATCGCTGCTGGTGCCATCGCTGCTGGTGCCGTCGCTGCTGTGCCTTCGCTGCTGGTGCTTTAAGCTGTTGTGACTTGGCTCTTATCAGCCGTTATCACGGCTGCAAGTGGCAGTGGACTTTTATTTTCATTGTATCGTTTAAATAGTTTAATTTGTTTCATTCTTCTTCTTCGCTGATTAGAGAATCTGTGTACAAACATAATGGAAAGGGTGCAAAGATTATTGTTACAATCGCATTGTGGCGGCGTCTCTGGTCGCTCTGCTCTAAATTTAAAGTGGCATTTTATTTCCTTCTGCTATGTCGGCGCTTGCTTTTATTGCTGGCAATTTAAGATTAGCGAAATGTTTTCTATTTTTTCCAGTTTGCCCCTCCCCACCCTACGTTTTTCTGTGTTTCCATGTGCATTTCAATTTGATAATTGTATGTATTTTGTTGATCATTCCGTTGCTGTGTGTTTTAGTACACATTCGTTTTGGGTTTTCTTCAATTGGGCCAATAAATTTCGCTTTTATTGAATTCTGTTCCATGTAATTTGGAAATTTCATATAAATTTATGGGTGTGTGTGAGTTTGGAATGGTTGTTGTGTTTGTCATTGTTGTTGCACCCATTAAATATGTTCAATAGTAGAGGAATAATTCGGACGGATTAACAAAACGCCATTTAGTACAACATTAGTTGTGACTGGGTACTAAATTATTTGTGATTTGGTACTAAACTATTTGCGATTTGGTACTAAGCTATTTGTGATTTGGTACTAAACTATTTGTGGTTTGGGACTAAACTATTTATGGTGTGGTACTAAATTATTTATTGTACTAAATGAATGCCTCGGCACTAAATGAATGCCTGTCGGTACTAAATGAATGCCTTTCGGTACTAAATGAATGCCTTTCGGTACTAAATGAATGCCTTTCGGTACTAAATGAATGCCTTTCGGTACTAAATGAATGCCTTTCGGTACTAAATGAATGCCTTTCGGTACTAAATGAATTCCTTTTGGTACTAAATGAATGCCTTTCGGTACTAAATGAATTCCTTTCGGTACTAAATGAATGCCTTTCGGTACTAAATGAATGCCTTTTGCCACTAAACGAACGCCTTTCGGCACTAAACGAACGCCTTTCGGTACTAAATGAATGCCTTTCGGTGCTAAATGAATGGATTTCGGTACTTGCCTTTTGGTACCAAATGAATGCCTTTTGGTACTAAATGAATGCCTATCGGTACTAAATGAATGCCTTTCGGTACTAAATGAATGCCTTTCGGTACTAAATGAATGCCTTTCGGTACTAAATGAATGCCTTTCGGTACTAAATGAATGCCTTTCGCTACTAAATGAATGCCTTTTGGTACTAAATGATTGCTATTTGTTGTAAAATTGATGCTTTTTGTTTCAAAATTGATGTTTTCTGTTTCAAAATTGATGCTTTTTGTTTCAAAATCGATGCTTTTTGTTTCAAAATTAACGCTATTTGGTATTAAATCAATGCTTCCTTGGAACTAAATCAATGCTTCTTTGGAACTAAATCAATGCTTCTTTGGTACTAAATCAAATGCTTCTTTGGTACTAAATCAAATGCTTCTTTCGTACTAAATTAATTTTTATTTGCTATTAAACTAGTGCTTTGCTACTAAATTAGGTCTTCTTTGTTAAATTAGTATTAATTTAGTACTACAAGATACTTGTACTAAATTGAGTATTTTGTTAAATTAGTACTAATTTAGTACTACAAGATACGAGTAGTTCCTAAGGTCCTTGGCAGGGGAGGACACTAGCTATAAACAAAAAATAGCAATAATATCAGATAGTCTGCCTGCTATCAAAGTACTGGACTCGGCGATAATAACCTCGAAACTAGCATGGGAATGCAGGGAGGTCTGAACTGCCCTAGCTCGTCGGTTCAACTTAACATTGATATAGGGTTATCAATGGAAACAAGAGGGCAGATTAGCTGACCCGAAGGGGATTCGCTCTCGATGAACATGAGGCGACTCCAGTTCGTGTCCCAATTGGTTTAATCAGGAGCAAGTTAGGCAAAGAATTCTTGATGAATGCAGACAGCTGATGGAGGAGGTTAGAAACCTGTTAGACCAGTAGAGCACTCTGGCCGGCCTAAAAGAAAAACAACAGATTTACTAAACAGAGGTCGTCGTGATGCAGTTATACTTACCGCAGTCATTACAGGCCACTGGCCCATTGAGGAAGATGCGGCAAAAATGGGAATTCAATACCAATTGTCAGAGCTGCGGAAACCATGGAGAAAGGAAAACTTCCTATAGTTAGAATACTCTGATCCAGCAGTTGGGGGCCATTGAATTCTTATGTGTTTTCCATCTATAGCTCCTACGCAATCAGGATCATCACTTCCACGATCGGCAGTGCCCAATCCAGGAGGGTGGTTAACAGGGGCACGCCACAAGGGGGTGTTTTATCACCCCTCCTCTGGAACCTGGCAGTTAACACACTACTGGTGAGATTGGAATCTACTGGATGCAAAGTGATAGCCTATGCGGACGACATAGCAATCGCGGCATCCGGCAAATTCCCCCAAACACTTTCCGAAAAACTTAACTATTCACTCTCTATTGTGTCGAACTGGTGCCGCGAATTCAAACTTGGGGTTAACCCATCCAAAACCGAGACTATGCTTTTCACTAGGAAGTACAAAATTCCAAAGTTTACAATGCCTAGTCTAAACGGCACTCCGCTCTCTTTGAGCACACACGTTAAGCACTTAGGCCTGATTCTCGACCCAAAGCTTAATTGGAAAGCCAATCTAGCTGAGAGGGCACGTAAGGCAACATGCGCTATATACTGCTGTAAAAGAGCAGTTGGTGCACGATGGGGACTTCGTCCTCGAGTCGTGCTCTGGCTCTACACGGCCATCGTTGAACCAAACCTGTTATACGGGTCGGTCTTCTGGTGGCAAGCTCTCGAAAAAGCCTGTAATATCAAACCCCTTGATAAAATCAGAAGATCTATTGCTCTACTGATCACTGGCGCTCTTCGTAGCACACCTACGAAAGCCCTTTTTGGCATGCTGCACTGGCTCCCCTCGGGGATCCTGGTTAAGCAACAACCAATCTGACAACGATTAGACTTAACGCTCTTTCGCACTGGCGCAGAACCCTGACAGGCCATGCTTCAATTCTGAATCAGGATCCACCTGTCCCCAACTTTATCGATTATATGTCGGTCTATCCCGATTTGAACAGGGAATTCGACCTCACTATTCCAAGTCGAAGCGACTGGACCTCAGAAAACCGAATCGTCGGTGAAACAGTCCAAATCTACACCGACTGTTCCAAGCTTGGAGGTAGAGTCGGCAGCGGTATTTATTCCGACAAGCTGGACTTAAACATCTCCCTACGTCTCCCAGACCATTGCAGCGTTTTTCAAGCTGAGGTCATGGCCATTTACCACGCAGCCAAATGGATGCTGAGTAGTGATATCGGCGCAGTTGACGTATCTATCTTCTCAGACAGCCAGGCCGCCATTAAATCTCTTTTTGGCTCCACGGCCACATCAAGACTAGTTCATCTTTAAATCAGCTCGCAAGTTACTCTCGGGCGCACCTAGTCTGGGTCCCCGGACACAGCGATCCCGGGAAACTGCGAGGCGGACGAGCTGGCCAAGGCAGGCACGCTAATGCACGACATTCACCCCTCTGTAAACATCGGCATTCCACTGGCAACAGCCAAGCTCGATATCAAACGGAAATATCTGGCTGTCGCTTACAAATCCTGGGCTAACGAGGAATCCTGCCACACGGCTAGACTAACTTGGGCAAGAATGGACAAAAACAGAACCAATCAACTTCTTCGACTTGATCGCGTATCACTGTCGACAACTGTGTCGGTTTTGACCGGCCACTGCATAATGGGACAGCACGCAGAAAGACTGGGCCTACCCTCAAATGACTTTTGCCGAGGCTGTGGCTTCGAGGAGGAGGACGAGACGGTTTTCCACCTTCTATGCCACTGCCCATCCTTGAGCAGAAGAAGAATTCGCACCTTTGGTGCCCCATTTCTTACAAGCCTCACAGAGCTGTCATCCATTAATATTAGGGACATAGCCAGGTTCATCAAAGTATCAGGATGGTTTCCTGAAACATGACGGGGGAGTCGTGCCTTTCCAGGCGCTGTCCTTGCGCTGACTATCACCATCCCAAGTATGGGAACTTTTTTAGTCAGTGCTTGAACGGCGCCACACCGTGGTATCACAATGGGCCATTATGTGTGCTCAAGTGTGCTTTTGGTAAACTGGGCGGCCACTCCTACCTACCTACCTACCTACGCAATTGGGAAAGTTTCACATCTTGCAAAATGCATCCGCTACAGAGGTCCATTTATTAACGTCTGGATTTGGCAGACAAATAGGTGATGATATTTCCCCAATAGCTTTGCAAGTTTCCATTACAATGTTGGGAATTGTAGACACGCCACTGCGGAACTGATATGAAAGCGACTGGAATGTTTGTCCAGTTGTTAAACATCTGTAAAGTTAAAGTAAAATATTGTTTAATATTTAGCTTATGAACATTTTTTTATATGTAGTATTGGAGTGTGAAAGTAAATGGACAAGCATTCGCAATTCCTACTACAGAGATATAAAGGACGAAAGAACCAAACCATCAGGATTAAATGCCAAACGGAAAAATGCTATTTGCCGGATGCTGTGTTTTTAATTATTTTTTCAATCAGCATCGCAGTTACAAGCAGCAATTTAGACAATTCGGACGTTGACAATAATATAGAAGAAATATCACCAGCTGTCTCTGCGGCACCTCTGATCGAAAATGTTTTTGATAGTGTGCATACAAAATAATTGTCAGTAATGAACACCAATTGAGGAGCCATTTAGGCTTATTACACTCCGGATGAACCCAAACGTTTCAGACATTGAAGTTGTGCCAGTTTTGTATAGTTCAGATAATGATATAAGAAATGGTTCAGCAGGAGTTATTGCTCTTCGATGATTTGTAATTTGTTTCACAATTGCATTCCCAATTAGTGGCAGCAGATAAGGGAATGGTTCAACCTCCATTCTTGTTAAATTTCTATATTTCCCAGGATAATTCCTGACTTCTGCAATTAGGTTTTGGATCGTATCGTCTGCATCTCTCTTTTGATTGTACGGATGAACCCATCAATCTCGGTTTTGTGCTATACTATATTAAACTGGTGCAACTTCAATGTCTGAAACGTTTGGGTTCATCCGGTTTGGTAATAAGCCTAAATGGCTCCTCAATTGGTGTTCATTACTGACAATTATTTTGTATGCACACTACCAAACACACACACACTCACTCACATACGCACACTCACCCTCACTCACTTACACACACATATACACACATGCATAGACGCAAGTGTTTGTCTCCATAAAGAGCTCTAAATTGTTTATGGAGGGAAGTGTTGTGCTTGACAACCACATGTCTATGCCGCTCCAGACACACCCCTTGTGCAAGTGGGCTCAGCGTCTGTGGCTAGCTAACCGCATGGTGCAATTGCAGGCGTTTGTACATAAATAGCCATGTATGCGTTCGTAGTGTTTTCGATTACGTGAAGTTGTTTACCAGTATTCGAGGCATCAATAAAAACCAAAACAAACGATACTATAAATAAATATGTTTACATATAATAATAATTGATTTCCTTACTCTCATTGCAGCACCGGTGGAACTCGTAACGGTCGAGAACACCCACATGAAATCGGTTTTCAGCACAGCATTGCCCAGCGAAATTTGCGCCATTCAATCAGGTAGTGTCAACGCCTGGAATCGGCCAATTGCTGAGACTGCCATCAACAACACTATTTCGACCACGAACACCCCTAAAGTCAGCAACAGCAGCAGCCACATCAACGCGACCAACATTGCGCCCAACTCTAATAACGCAAACAACGCTAACAACGCCAACATCAGCTCAAACAGCATCACATCCACATATCTTTCGGAAGGCCAGACATCGGGAAATAACGGCTTGAAAATCCTAACGGCATCTTCGAACACGATTATTGCTGAAAATTATGAGAACTGCAACAACTATCCGTACCAGCAGCATGCAAGCGAGACTGTAGCGTCTGACTACGTGCCAAGTTCTAAATCAGCTATTGTGACCCATATGCTTGCATCCACCAAGGAAGAGGTAAGAAAAACCACTCCCCGTGGCCCTCCATCGCAGACTCAGATCCCTACCGTACCCATGCCGGAACTGCCACCGCTCAAGGAGCACCAACAGTACTACTACGAACAACGAAAGCAACCTCAAACCTATATCAACAAGGAGATGCGCCCACAACCGCCCTCCGAGTTCGGCCATAATATCAGTGGTGTTATTCATCGCAATCAACAAGAACAGCAATATACCAATCAGCAGCCACAGAAGGAGCCGGCCCAAATGGCTCAAAGCTCCAAGATCAACATGAACACTAACACGAATACCGCCAACAATACTGCTAACAATACCGCTAACAATGCCACCGCCAACAACAGCAGCAGCAGCAGCAGCAACATAACAACCAAATCATTTTCGTGGACCAATTCCGCCCAAACAAAAAAGTCAATTGGGGTGACTGCGCTTCCGGCACAAACAAACTACGGCGGCAGCAATAGCCATTATAGCAAACAACCCAATACCTATGGTTACTCCTCGATCAAGAATATACAACAGTCGCGCAGTTTTGGATCAACGAAACCCACGTTGACCCACTCTTCAGAGGACTCTACTACCCAAATGCATTTAGCTGAAAGCAAGAACACAATTATCAGTCAATTGGAGCCATCGAATGCTAACATTAATTACAGGGCTAGCACAATAACTACCTCAACTGCCAGCACCACAGCCTCACCAAATCAATTTCCACTCCAGCTTCAGTCTCACGCAGCAGCACCTTCTGCTGCTGACCATTTCCAGAAACAGACGATTGCTGCATTTGCATCATCGCCGGTAATCGTGGGAGCAAGTATTGCGCCAGCGCCAGCTGCACCAGCAGGGCTACAAGTGCAGGTCACAGGCCCGGCCCCCGCTCCCATAATGAGCATGGCGCCACCGACGACTGTCGTTAGTACTGCTACCAATGTTGCCGCGCCTGCCATGCCATCCTGGGCCAGTCTGTTCGCAAGTAGCAGCGGCAACAACACCAACAATAACAACACCACCACCACTACTAATACTAACGCCAATACCAACACCAACATCAACACGAACACCAACGCCAACATTAATACCAACATCAACATTATGTCGAACCCTCCACTCCCAGCAGTGATTCCTGGGAACTTCTTATCGCTTTCCGGCAACAATAACATGGAATTTGACAAACCTTCAGCTTTCAAAAAGCCACTTTCGAAACCAACGTCCTATGAAGGGTCTGGTCCTTCGTTCCCAATTGCACCACCTGTATCCGCGCCTGCCGCCACAGCTGCTTTCATATCCACCCCCAGCATGCCCATGTCCTATTCCGCCGCTTCAGCACAATCTCTTCCGCAGGCAAAACCAGCCGTCCCACAAATCATTAAGAGCATTAAACTGGAATCGGTTCTGCGCAACAACGTTCATTCACAGGGCGACTTTACACACAGACTCTCCGAATTCTTCTCCAAGTACAAGACAGACCTGACTCCGATCAGTTTACGTCCGCGCGGTCTCACCAATCGCTCCAATTACTGCTACATCAACTCAATATTGCAGGCCTTGCTGGGCTGTTCACCATTTTACAATCTAATTCGAGCTATTCCTAAAACACCGGGGGCGATACCTGACATCAAAGGCCCCACCATTAAAGCAATGTATGTGAAGCAATGATTATTGCCATTTTGGTTTTGACAACAAATATTAAATATACTACTCGGTTCTTTCTCTACACAGGATCTCTCATATATCATACTTCTCGGCGTTGCCATTTGGCATGCGTCTGCGCATGAACAAGGGTCTTAAGTGCAACAAAGAAGAGATTGGCGCCGATTTGCAGTGTGAAAGCGCCTTCGAGCCATCTGACATTTACAGCCTGTGGAATGAAAGTCGTGGCGAATATATCGAGGGCCGCCAAGAGGACGCAGAGGAGTTCCTTAGCTATGTTCTAAATAAATTAAATGACGAAATGCTTGAGGTACATACATAAACTTTATATATATATATATATATATATATATATATATATATATATATATATATATATATATATATATATATATATATATATATATATATATATATATATATATATATATATATTATATTATAAATATAATTTCCATATTTCTATTCAAATGCTATTTGAAGCCTCAAATCTGGCAGAAAACTAGTTTTATTTCGATTCGCTGGAGTGTCTGTCACGTGGTACAAAAACATTTGAACACATAGTTTAGTTTGCACCAGTTGCACCAGATTTATTTCCAATTCACATTTATCCCTACAGCAGTCAACTCGTAATTAATCAACAAACTCGGACCGAGTGCCCTTTTTGTAGGTACTTTCCGGTTTAAATAGATTTCCAGTACATTCTACGGCAATTAACCCCATAAGAGTGAAAGAAAAAAAAAAACATTATTGCTGTTTCATGTATGATAGAAAGAGGGCGAGAGA